>CM053770.1:217914915-218110970 GCA_028658325.1 Potorous gilbertii
GGGGCCGCGGTTAGAGGCGGGCTCCCGAGCCCGGGGCCGCGGTTAGAGGCGGGCTCCCGAGGCCGGGGCCGCGGTAGAGGCGGGCTCCCGAGCCCGGGGCCGTGGTTAGAGGCGGGCTCCCGAGCCCGGGGCCGCGTTCGAGGCGGGCTCCCGAGCCCGGGGCCGCGGTTAGAGGCGGGCTCCCGAGCCCGGGGCCGCGGTTAGAGGCGGGCTCCCGCCTTCTCCTGGCTATGGCTTGCGGCAGAGGAAGGTGACCCTCCTGTTCATTTGGTGCCGTTATAACTCTCCCATTTTTGAGTGGGTGCCGACGACCCTGACCCGTCTTGGACTTTCCCGTTCTCGTCCTATGGTCCAAAAGAGCGAAATAGAAGATGGGGATATGTGGTCATTCATGGGTATGTAGGAGAAGACCGTCCAGGTTTCCTTACGTTGTCGCCTCAAGTGTTGCTGGAGACTGCTTGGTTTCATAATTACAGTTTTAGAATTTCTGAAGAGTCACATCTGCATTAGTAACTATTTTGTATCCATCTTCATGAAGAGGAGTCAGATGTCAGTGAGATACTGTTGAGACCTCATTGTATTCACTAGTCACTGTAAATCAGTCCGTGTCGTTATAACTCTAGAGGAAGGCCAAGGGACTGGATGGAGGCCCTGCCTTGGAATCAGGAAACTGACTCTGACACGTGTAATACAGGGTAAAGAATTCTCTCTCTCTCTCTCTCTCTCTCTCTCTCTCTCTCTCTCTCCCCCTCCCTCCCTCCCTCTCTCCCTCCCTCCCTCCCTCTCTCCCTCCCTCTATCTCTATCTATCTTCTCTCTCACAGTGGGGTTAAGTGACTTACCCACACAGCTGGTAAGTATCTGAGGCTACATTTGAACTCAGGTCCTCTTAACTCCAGGGCCGCTACTCTGTCCACTGTCGCACCTAGTGGCCCCTGAATCATTCTGTTTCTCAGCACCCTCCTCACCACCTTCAAAGACTAGAACAGGTTGCATTGGGGAAGGAAGTTTCCGTACTCTTTTGTTCTGCATACCAATGAAATCATAGGTCTAGGCCAAATAAATAGATATAAACCATCCCACCTCTCCTTCTCCTAATGCTGAAAAATTAAATTTCTTATCTGAAGCAGTTCCGTCAATGAATCTACTTTAGCAAGTTCTTAAACAGAGCGCCTTCAACCTTGGACAGTTCATTTACTGTACAAAAGCACCATCTACTGTTCAGAGCTCCACATGACACCTTCAAGGGGATCCTATTTGATCCCACCTAGTTTTCGCTGCTCATTTTCCTAGAATCACAGTACAGTGGGGACCTGAGAGGTCATGCAGTCCAGTCCCCTGCGACCCCTATTGTGTATTATATGTGCTGCCCTTTCACTGATCTCCACTCTGAGAAGTCATCATCTGTAATGACTCATTGATAATAAGTAATGACCAACATCCAGTGCCCTAGGATTTACAGAGCCATTTATATACAGCAGCATTCCATGGATAACCAGGAAGCATTTATTAGGCACCTATGTGCTGAGGATACAAAGAAAATTACGGTCCCTGCCCTCAGAGAGCCAATGTTCTAAAGTAGGGAAATGACAAGCAAATCAGCTTGTACACAGAAGAGAGTTAGAAATATAAATGGGAGGGAATCTTGGAGGAAAAGTATTTGTAAGGCACAAACAGAAGGGGGGCGCCTAAGGGAACCATAGTGCACGGAGCGCCGGGCCTGAAGGTAGAAAGGCTCATCTTCCTGAGTTCAAATCTGACCTCAGACACTTGATGTCACCCTGGACAAAATCACTTATTCCTGTTTGCCTCAGTTTCCTTATCTGTAAAATGAACTGGAGTAGGAAATGGCAAATCACTCCAGTATTTCTGCCAAGAAAACCCCATATGGGGTCATGAAGAGTTTGATATGACTAAACAACAACCACAGCAAAGGGAGGAAGGGGCATAGGAGCGGGCGAAGGCTTAGCACAGAAGGCATGATTAGCTCTGAGTCTTAGAGGAAACCAGTGAGGCAAAGAAGAGGAAGAAGTAAGGAGGGGAGAGCATTTGACTTTAGGGAACAGCCAGGGAAAATACCCAGAGGTGGGAGATGGGGGGGGAGTCCTGTTAGAGGAAAAGCAAGGAGGAAAAGAGGGAGGCCTGAGAAGAAAAGGGACCAGAAATGGTTAGGAAGGACAGAGAATACAGGGTGGAGATTAGTGTGCTGGTAAATGTTTAACAACTGGCTCTCCAGGAAAAATAAGGAAGCAAGGCAGACATATAAGTTTAATCTGCATTATTAATATTTTCCCCATCACTTTCTTAAGTCTTGAACCTCAGCAACAACCAAAAATAGCTCAAGCCATGAGTTGGAGCATTTACTAATTTCTGAGGTGTAAATGCTCATAGTGAAAATTTAACTATTGGCTCTCAAGAGTTGGTAGGAGTTGGTTCCAGTACATCACTGGGTGGAGAGGTAGACAGGAATGAGAGGGAGAAGAAGAGAAGGAGAGGAGAGGGAAATAGAGAGAATGGAGGGAAAATGAGGAGGAAGATAGACTATGTGAAATATTGTAGGTTGGCCTTTACATTTGTGAAAAGAAAAAACTAGGCTGACTAAGTCCATCCCAGAACTGAAGAGACAAAGAGGAGGCTGAGGCTGCCAAATGGTCTGCTTTGGTCTATGTGTGAACAGGGAGCCAGACATACTCCCCAGAGGCGGGTACCATGTGCCCAGTCTTCAGCTGAACACTCGGGGGAGGGTGTGGGAAGAACTCAACATAGCAGTGGTCTTGGGAACTCCCTGACTCATGGAGGTGGCTAATTTGCAGGAATCTAATTAAGGCTGGGGAAGTCCCAGAGTTTCCGGGTGAGAGATTCTCGGTAAGCCAGATTCCCCAGGTGTCCAAAAAGCTGTAGGGCAATTCAGATCTAGGAATCCTAGGGCATAAATACAGAAAGGAATGAATCCCCTCCGTCCAAAATCGCAGCCAAAATTGAGAGCCTATAGTCCTGGCACAGCACCGAACCGTTCTCTTACAGAGTCCTAGATCTGGAGTCAGAAAGTCTTGAGTTTGAATCCAGCTGTGTACCCTGGGCAGTCACTTAACCTCTCTCAGACTCAGTTTCCTTATCTATAAATGAGAGATAATAACTGCACCTTCTTTCCAGGGTTATTACAAGGAGCAGGTGAGAAAATATTTTCAAGGCATCTTGCAAACCTTAAAGCACAATATAAATTCTGGATATCATTATTAAATTACACTCTTCCTATGCCTGGAATAATCTTCCTCCATCCCTCTGCCTTCTCATTTCCCTGGTTTTCTTCAAGGCCCAGTTCGAAACCCACATCCCACAAGAGAATTTTCTCAGTCCTCTTAGTCCCTCTCTATTGCCTTCCTTCTGAAATTACCTTCTGTGTGTGTGCGTTTTTATATATACATATACGCACACATATACCTATATATATATATACATATATATATATATATATAAAGCCACTGTATATATATTTTTATGACTGATATTTTATATGTTGTCTTCCCCTTTGAAAGTGTGAACTCCTTGAGGGGAGGAATTGCTTCTGCCTATTCTTTATAAACCTAGTTCCTGACACATAGTAATTAAGAGCTTAAATAAATGTTTGTGGACTGGCACAAAATAAAAAAAAAAAAAGATTGTTCCACTTAATTGTATTTATACTCCAAATCCAGCTTGGAAGATAGTACACGCTTAATAAATGTTTGTTGACTGACTTATTAGACAGGAAAACATCAATAATGGGGGTGGGAATCCAAATGACTTATAGAGCTCTTAGTAATAAAGAACATATCATTTCAATAGTATGAAAACAAATTGAGCAGTTGACAATATTTGCACAAGCAAATGTAACAGGAGTGGGTGCATTTGGGTGCTTGGAATCATGGGAATTTCCCTCTTGAATATTCCCAGCCATAGGGAGGATGTTGGGATAGAGCTAGAGAACCATCTTGACCATTTGTCCTTGTATCCTGATGCTTAAGGCACTTTCTTGTACAAAATATGCCCCTAACAAGTATTTGTGGAATTGTTGAGTTCAGTTAGCAGTGATACAGCTGAAAGTAACCCTGATATTTTGAAGAAACATTCCATTTTTTCTTTTTTATTGATGCTTTCTATTTTCTGTGTCCCCATGTGTCCTTCTTGCTTTCCCTCCCTGAGAGCTGTCCCATGTGACACAAAGCAGGTTTTTTTAAGAGAGGAAAAAAATAGCACAATGATCGATACACTGAGAAAGTCTGAAAACATGCAGTGACACGTGTGAGCCTCCCAACTCCATGAAGCAGTAAGTTGGAGGTGTCTTCTCCCATCTCTTTATTTGAGTCCCACTCTATAATTTTGGTACATGTACTTTTCATTTTTTGGTGTGTCATTCTTTACATTTCCATACTGAGACCTGGGAAAGACCCTAGCTTAAAAAGACCAGTGTCACCCACTGTATACAGGGCCATCTCCAGTCGTCCTGAGGAATACCTGGCCGCTGGACCCAGATGGCTCCGGAAGAGAAAGTGAGGCTGGTGACGTTGCACAGCTCTGCCTCACTTCAATCCAATTCACTTGCATGTCACAGCATCACCTCCCTGATGTCCTGGTCCCCTTTGAGAACTAAGGACAAGCAGCATTGTTACAGTCACAGTACGTAATGGTTTGTTGACTCTTACTTTCCTCAGCATTGGGACATATAGATCTTTCCATGCTGTATTGCATGTATACTTTCTTATAGCCTAGGAGTATTCCATTACATTTATTCCACAATTTGCTTAGCAGTTCCCCAGTGGATGGGCATCTACTTTGTTTCCAATTCTCAGTTATCACAAAAAGTGCTGCTATAAATATTTTGGAGTATATAGGGACGTTTTTTTCTTGTAACATTCCATTTTAAGAGTCTTGAAAAAGTCAGTGTGCTGAGCGGTCTATTTTGAGAACGTTTCCCATGAGGATGCTTCTACTATGGTCTATTTCAAACATGCACATAGGGGAACCAAAGGCTTGGTGATAAACCTATGTCCTGTAGGCATCTCTTCTTCTTCCTGTAGGCGTATGTTCAGGTGCCATAAATGGTCACATCTCTACCCCTGTATTGTTATTCAGACCTTCAGTCGTGTCTGACTCTTCATGACCCCATTTGGGGTTTTCTTGGACAAAGATGCTGGAGTGGTTTGCCATTTCCTTCTCCAGCTCATTTTACAGATGAGGAAACTGAAGCAAGCAGGCATAAATGACTTGGCCAGGGTCTCACAACTAGTAAGTGTCTGCAGCCAGATTTGAACTCAGGAAACTGAGTCTTCCTCACTCCAGCATAATGCTCTACGCACTCTGGTGACACTCAGGCACTCCATACTTTGTTCATTCTGACTCTCTTTGATAGGCCACAGGATTTTCTTGGTAAAGATACTTTAATGGTTTGCTATTTCCTTCCCCAGCTTATTTTATAGATGAGGAAACTAAGGTAAGTAGAGTTAAGTGATTTGCCCAGGGTCACACAGCTAGTAAGTGTCTGAGGTTAGATTTGAACTCAGTGAGGTGAGTCTAACTCCAGTCTGATTCTCTGTGCACTATGAGTGCCACCTCAAACTCTATTTTACCTTACTCTCCCCTTCATGTAGATTCATTCCAGGCAAAATGGCCTACCAGCTATGGGCTGTACTGGAAATGCCCATATCTCCTAGCTCTGTACCTTCATGCATACTGCCCCCATTCCTGCAAAACACTTCTCCTTTTTGCCTTTTACCTTCCTTGTCTGCTTCAGCTCAAGGGTACCTTCCACATGAAGCCTTTCCTCAACCTTTTCCCTTTGCCTACACACTTTTTAGGGATTGCCACCTCAACAAATATACTTAGTATGGCTACATCCCTTGGCTGCCCTGCTCCCTTCTTTGTAGTATGGCTGTCTGTGTGTTGGTTGTAGCTTCCTCATATTCAAGTAGATTATAAACCCTCTGAGCACAAGTGTGGTTTCATTTGTATCCCCAGTGCCTAACAGGGCACTTATGCTTATGCTTAGTCTCTACTTAAAGGTTTGTTGAACTGGATTGATTAGGTTTGGGTAGGGAAAGGTAAATTCTCAAAGGGAGGAGGGTCATCACAATAGAGTTTTTAGGACATTTTACTCTGATGGTTGGAGCTAGGGAGAAGAACTCCTCAGATGATGAAGTAAGCTTCGTAAGTCAGTGCCAAGGGTTAAGACCAGTGAGGATGGAAAGAAAATGGCTAACAGAAAGACTTGGAAAGAAAAATCAACAAGACCTGGGGACTAAAGAGAAGTCAAAGATGGCAGTGCTGTTGACAGATAAAGTAAAAATGGAGAGAGGCTTCTGGTTTGGACCAGGAAGATGATATGTTTGGGTTTCAAAATGGTTTGTAAGGTGATAGTGGGGACACCCAATGGAAATGTCCAGGAGGCGGATGGAGATAAGATTGTGGGGCCAGGGCTGGGATCATTGACAGCCGTAACTGGAGCCTGGAATCTTTTTCCACATTTTACTTCCTGATTCTGTTACTTTATAAATTATAAATACACCTGTGTAAAATTCGAATCCAGTCTTTACCGTGGATTGCAACAGGAAAATGCTGTCCTGATAAAGGAAACTAAATTCCCTGAAACTGGGATACTGTGGTGTCAGAGTAATAAGATGTGACCTCCCCTCAGATATCTTGAGATCATGGGATCAATATCATTGGCGAAAACGTCTGTGTTCCTCTTTGAGATCTTCATCCAAGATGACCTTAATGCATGTGGACGATTGTCTCATGGAGGATTCAGAGAGATGATGGAAATGTTGGCACATGGGTTAGTTGTTACTGATATTTTCATTCTCACTTTTTTCCTTTGGTAACAAGATCTAAGATTTTCCCCAGACATTTGGCATCCTTCACACCTCTCCCCTTCCTTCACATATCTTGGGAATCATCCCCTGTGTGCCCTCAAAATCATATAGTCCTCTGGTTCAGCTTCTTTGCCATCTTGGTTTTCTTTAGTATTAACTCTGCCTCTTGGTGCAGCATGTTGGGATCTGTGATATTATAGTTCACTGTCATTGATGGCAAAAAAATTGTTTACAGTAGAAGTCTTGAGGGTTCTCTCCATTTTTCTTCAGTTCTTTGTCATAAGATTACAAAGCTACAACTAAAAGAGAGTTAGAGACCATGAAGTCCAGCTCTTATCTTCTTATATTCAAGTCCCACAGGGGTAGCTAGTTCAAATCCGACCTCTGACACTTACTAATTGTGTGACTCTAGGCAAGTCATTTAACCCTGATTGCCTCCAAAAAACAAATGAAAAAAAAAAACAAACCAGATGAGATTCACAGAGCTCCAGTGACTTGCCTAGGATCACACAGCTGGTGAGAGTCTGAGGCAGAATTTGAGCCTGGGTTTTCCTAACGCCAAGTCCAGTGCTGTATCCACTGTATCTTGCTGCTGTCTTGTAGAAGGAGTTCTTAACAAGAGTCTGTGAACTTTTAAAATAAATAAATAAATGAATAAATATATTTGTAATTATATTTGAACATAATTGGTTTCCTTTATAATGCTTGCTTATTTTACGTGTTTAAAAGCATTACTCTAAGAGGGGGTTCCCAGGATTTACCACATGTCGATATTTAAGGTGACCTAGTGATTAGATCACTGGACGTGGAGTCAGGAAACCGGAGTCCAAATACCATCTCAGGCACTTACTAGCAGCTTCAGTTTCCTCATCTGTAAAATGGGGATAAAAATAGCATCTTCCCCACCAGGGTTGTTATGAGGATCAAATTGGATAATAATAAATATAAAGGACTTTGCAAATATTAAACTCCATGTAAGAGCTAGCAATTACCAGCTATTTTACCAGGTAGTCAAAGGATTCCATTAGGCAAAAAGGATTAAGTAGAATGAAGAACTTGGGAAGGTTCTCCAAATTGAATCAAGCATATACTTTAATAGTTGGGGATTTATGTGTAAAGGTAGATGTAGGGGAAGATGGCAAAAAAAAAAATGTTGAAGAATAAATTAACATTTATATAGGGTGTCCCAAAAGTCTTAGTGCAGTTTAAAGCATTAACTCAAGACTTTTGGAGTACTTTTTTTTTAAGGCCTACAAGGCACTTTACGTATATTGATCCCTGCTATGACCTTATGAGGAAGGTGCTAACATTACCCCCATTTCCCAGATGAGGAAACTTGAGACTCAGCAAAGCAAAGGGACATGCCTACAGTCACACAGAAAGTAAGTGTCTGAAGCAGAATTCAAACTCAGACCTTGGATCTAGAAACAAATGATGCCAAAGGCTTATAGACTACTCAGAAACCTTATGCCCATGTGCCATGAATAGTTGTTCAGTAAGAGATTTGAGAGCCTGCAGACATGTTGAACATTGAATATTCTTTCAATCCTCAAATGGATTTTGGATTGCATTGGTTCAAGAGTATCCAAATCAATACAATGCAAACTTAGATATGAGAAGGTACAGTATGCAATTAATATATTTAGCAGGACCATAATAAATACTTGTTGCATTCAGTGTAAAAAGATCTGAAGGAAAGTCCCATGTACCTGGAAGACCTTCCACACATGATTTATGGGAGGATGTGGACCTAAGTCCCTGAGAAGAGGCCTCAATAGGTTGAAGCCTCTATCAGTGGAGAAAGTACTCATCGGGGTAATCCAAGGTTCAAGGCTGGTACATTTGCATAAGACTCTTCTCATTGGTGAAAAGAATGATTATTTCTCCATGTCTGTCTGAGGGGCAGACTTGGGGAGAACTTGGGAGAAGTAGGCTTTTTCTTCTGATTTTTTACTTTGAGAAAGGAAACACACAATTCCAGTGTCTTTTTAGGGAGATACCCTTGAAGAGAGAGAAAGTCTTTAGGGAGAAAAAGATGAGTTCTCCCTGTATTCTTCATGTCCATTTTTCTACATTTTGGGGAATTTTCTCCTGGGTAAGATTGGGAGCTATTTCAGTTTACCTGAGATAGCTCCCTTCCAGTAGGAGAAATTCATTCTCCCTATTATCTGGAATATTATATTCTGTGCATCTTCTCTGATTTCTGTTTCCTTGGATAAATACATTTACATGTTCTGCATTATTCACTATTCTTGATGGTCTTTGTGTAATTAGCATTTGGTGGGAAAGAAGTCAAGCCACTAGATAGAATTTGGGGCATTCCTTCCCTGGTAAGGAATAGTCTGGAAAAGCAACTTGTACCTAAAAAATCATTAGCCCTTGACTAGTAATATTTATGTAGGTGAGCTTGCAGAGATATCTCATCATGTCTTCCTGACAGCTCCATTTAGACAAACTTGTGTGGATGTATTACATGGAGAAACACACGTGCCCTGTGCATGGACAAGATCACACAGTCATTGAAGTGTTAAAATAGGCTGAGATCATATTCTATCAGACTCTGTGATCTCTAGGGTTCTGTGAAGTAGCGAATCTTCAAAGTCTAATGAAGAAGCTAAATTAAAGGCATTTCTCTTGTGGTTTTTTAGGAATGTCATTTAAACTCCAGTTTTCCTCCCCCCCTGTTAATAATAGTAATAGCACTTCAACAGATCAAGGGTCCATGGTTTGGGGAGTGGGTGCTCCATCCTCCCTTGCAGATCCTAGTATTTTAAAAGACTTTCTTTGTGAGTTATTGTGGCCAAAAAAAAAAATCATCTCTACAGCCAACTTCCATGATGAGCTTCTCTGAACTTAGCTGGGGTGGGGCTTCAAGTGCAGACAGACACAACATGACTTCTATTTGAAGCCTTTCTAGATTCAGAGAGCTGGCTAAAGTTTATGCCCTGCTGGCATAGTCCTAGGAACCTAGGGATCACCTCCAGATCAGGAGATCTGGGAGCATAGATTTAGAACTGGGAAGGACCTTACAGGTTTGTTGTCTAACCACTTCATTTTACAGATCAGGAAGTTGAGGCACTGAGGATGAAGCTAGAAAGGACTTTAAAGGCCATCTACTTCAACCATCTCCTTTTGTAGATCAGGAAACTGAGACACACATCAGTTATAGGATTATAAATTTGAAGCTGAGAAGGATTTTAAAGGCCGTCTACTTCAACCATCTTTTACAGATCAAGAAAATTAAGGCATAAAGCAGTTATAGCATTATAGATTTGAAAGGACTTTAAAGGCCAACTGTCTCTCTCTCTCTCTCTCTCTCTCTCTCTCTCTCTCTCTCTCTCTCTCTCTCTCTCTCTCTCTTTCTCCCCCTATCTCTCCCCCATCTCTCAGTAGATGAAGAAACAAGCACAGAGATTTCATGACTTACCTCAAGTTGTACACATTGTAAGGAAAAGAATATGGAATTCAAACCCAGATTCTCTGATCCAACATCCAGTATTCTTTCCACTTTATCACACCACCTCTCCCACCAGGGGATCCTTCATGAAGTTTAAAGCTCTACATTTAAACATAATCTTAATAGTACAGGTAAGGACTGGACCTCTGATTTTATTGTTATAGAGAACTGTCAGATGAGAAAATCTCTGTCTAGCAGTCCAGTTGGGGACCATAAGTGACTCACCCAAGGTCACTCAGGTAACAATAACCCAAATCAGGGTTTAAGCCAAGGCCTTCAGATCCACATCCATTGCTGTTTCCACTGTCACGTGCTGAAACATCAGCAGAAGACTGCGAAGTACTAACAATCTTAGTTGTAGACATGCAATTACATCAACATGGGGGGTTAGCTCCCTAGTAAGGACCTTTCCCACCCCATCCCACCCCCAGTATCAGAGGTAAGGCTTGAGCCTGGGTCTTAATGCCAAGGCTACTTCCCTATCTGCTAACCAATGGCTGTCTCTTACGTTGATGTCTTTTGACCTAGATCTACAACTGGATTGGTATGGGAACTCCTGATGATGAACATCCCACCTCTGATGCAGAACAGCAGTTCTTCTAGGCTTAGTAGGTTGCCTAAGGGCACTGAGAAGTGACTTGCCCTGGGTCAGCCAGTTAGGATGTGTCTGAGCCAGACACTGGGCTAAACACTGGGGATAGAAAGAAAGGCAAGAGGTAATCTTTGCTTTCAAGAAGCTCATACTCTAAAGAAGAACCTGGCTTGCTCTCCTCTATCCATCTGTTCTTTTTAGTGATTGACACTATTAATATCTGTCAGCTAAAAAAAAAAAAGTGACTACCATCTTGTTTTGCAGAGGCCAGTTGGTTGACATACTTGTAAAAAATTCCACTTAGCCATGTTGTTTTGTCATAATGGCTTGAAGGCAATCCCATTTTTGTGGGGAAAATTTTTATATTTTTTTCATATTATTTGTAAAAACAACTTTTAATATTCATTTTAAAAAATTTGAGTTTCAAATTCTCTCCCTCCTTCTCCCCCCTTCTTGAGAAGACAAGTGATTTGATATAGATTATACATGTACAATATCATGCAAAACACATTTCCTTATTAGCGATGATGTGAAGGAAAATAAAGACAAAAAAAAGCTGTAAGAAAAATAAAGTAAAAAAGTATGCCTTGATCTGCATTCAGACTCGCTGGAGGTCAATGGCATTTTTCATCTTAAATCCAAGACTTGGATCTTTGTATTGCTGAGAACAGCTAAGTGGTTCACGTTTTATCATCCTGCAATATTGCTGTTACTATGTACAATGTTCTCCTGGTTCTCTTCACTTTGTATCAGTTAATGTAAATCTTTCCAGGTTTTACTGAGAGTACCTGCTTAGCATAACAATATTCCATCACAAACATATACCACGACTTGTTCAGTCATTCCCCAATTAGTGGGCATCTCCTCAATGTCCAATTTTTTGCCACCACAAAGAGTTGTTATAAATATTTTTGTACAATAGGTCCTCCCATTTTGTTTAAACTCTCACCCAGATTCTTAATGGGTAGATCTGTTATGCCCTGCTAGGTGGTACCAAGCTAGAAATGTTGAACTATACAGGTCTGTTCATGGCTTGGATGTCTGTCATCCGAAATCCAGCCTGAGTTGATTTAGAAAGGCATTTCATGAGGGAGGCTGCAGGATAATGTATTTTTCAGCTCCCAAACTCAAGAATACCATTCCCTAAGTCATAGAAAGTCCGCAATCTGTACTGGTGGAGAGACCATTCCCAGAGGCAAAATCACAACCACAGATCCTTGAAATGTCATGGTATAAGTGCAAAATGATGGATGAGAGAACTTGAGGGGGTGGAGCTGGTATTGTAAAGTAATGTGCGCAAGGCATTGCATTGGGAAGCTTGGAGGTAGAGTTACAAATGGATGATGTGGGACTTGGACCTGACAAACAGAAGGTGGTAGAAGAAGACCGGAAGGTGACTGATAAAAGGTTAGTGAGATTGGCCAGAGGTCCCAAGCTAAGACCTTTAAAGTTCAAGGTGTGGCCACTAACTAGTTCCAGTGTGATGAAAAATGTACAGGAAGTTGGCATAGGATTGTCACCTTAAGATCAATCAGTCAACAACCATTAATTTACAACAACAATAATAGCATTTATAAAGACCAAAGTGGAGCGAGTGTTGGTGCATGATTTTCTGTTTGCAGATGACTGTGCACTCAATGCAGCCTCTGAGGCTGAGATGCAACAAAGTATGGATCGATTGTCTGCTGCCCGTACTAATTTTGACCTAACAACCCCAAGAAAACACAAGTGCCCTATCAGCCACCACCACACCATCAATACATGGAACCATTTGTTACAATGGAAAAGTTTTGAATGCTGTGGATAAGTTCACTTACCTTGGTAGTGTAGTTTCCAAGGATGTACACATTGATAATGATGTTGATACACGCATTGCCAGAGCTAGCTCAGTGTTTGGGAGGCTTCGAAGAAAAGTTTGGGAGAGAAGAGGTATTAAACTGACTACCAAACTGAAGGTCTACAGAGCTGTTGTGCTGACCTCGTTGTTATATGCTTGTGAAACATGGACAGTCTACCAGCACCATGCCAGGAAACTGAATTGCTTCCATTTGAACTGTCTTAGGAAGATTCTGAGGATCACCTGGCAGGATAAGGTACCATATACTGAAGTCCTTACTTGAGCTGAACTGCCAGCTATTCAAACTTTGCTTCAGAGAGTGCAACTCCAAAGGGCAGACCACATTGTTCGAATGCAAAATGTATGCTTGCTAAAAGACTATTTTATGGAGAATTTGCATGGGGCAGGTGATCACATGGTGGCCAGAAGAAACGATACAAGGACACTCTCAAGGTCTCTCAAGAAATTTGGATTTGACTGTGCAACATGGGAGACATTGGCACAGGACTGCTCAGCATGGCATGCCCACATCAGAAAGAGTGCTGTGCTCTTTGAGCAAAGCAGAATTGAGACAGCATAAAGTAAGTGCAGGATGTGCAAATTTGGGATATCCACCTCAGATATCTGTGCCCATCCTGTGGTAGAGCATTCCGAGCTCGTATTGGTCTGATCAGCCTCAGTCAGACACATTGAAATTTTGCTTTATCATATTGATGTCATTTTGGTCCTCTTTGAAGGCGAAGGACAACAACCAGCCATGGGATCATATGTATAGAACTCTAAGGGACCTTGGAGTTTATTTGATCCAACACTCTCATTATGCAGATGAGTAACCTGATGCTCATTGAAGTCAGTTGAGTTGCCCAAGCTTATAACTAACTGGGGGCAAAGTAGGACCAACACTCTGTAATCTCAGGTCAGGTACCCACAGATACTTCTAAGCACAATTTGATGATTAACAATTAAATGCCATTGCTCATTAAGGGGCATTGAAATATAATATAGGGCTATGTCACTGTAAATCTATCTCCCTACTATTAAAACTATTAAAATTTATGTTCATAGAGTTGGAAGCATATTACATATTAGCTTTCCCATTAATGAGAGGCAATCATTTTGGACTGTGTAGGGCCAATTAGACTGATTTTTGTTTCCACTAAATTGGTCGATTTTAGTAAACTGACCCAATCAACTGAAGGTTTTGTCATCTTTGTACTTCTTTTTCCTCCCATCTTCTATTTCCTGATGTCATGGTAAGGCTAAATACTTTACACATATTTTCTCATTTGATCCTTATAACCATGCTGGGCATTAAGTGTTATTCTTATCCTCTCTTTACAGAAGAGGAAACTGAGTCAGAAGTTAAATGACTTGCCCAAAGTCATACAACTAGTCAATGTCTGAGGCTGGATTTGAACTCAGATCTTCCTGACTCCAGATTCAGTCCTCTATTTACTTCACCACCTATCTACTTAACTAATTATGGGCTTGCTATGTGTCAGGCACTGTGATAAGGGTTATGGATAGAAAAAAGGCAAAACCATGCTTCCTACCTTCAGAGAGCTCACATTCTAATGCATAATATCATTTAACTAGGGCATTGCCCAAAGAGATCATCTAATCCAGGTGTTGGTGATTCCCATTCTTAGGTGGTAGAAATAGCTTGTTACAGGGGATGTTTGATAAATAACTATGTTATCCTATTAAAATGAATTAATCTGTTTTATTTCTTTTGCTCATATTCATGATAAAGTCTACACTTTACTTCTTTTCCAGTTGACTATAGGTTCTGAAGTTTACTGGAAGTCCACCAGCATCTTCTTCATGATGCCTTTTCTAATGCCCCCAAATGCCAGTGCCACCCCTTGCAAGCTCCCTGCCATTTCCTTCTATCTATTCCATGTACACCTGTATACAAACATGCTTTCTTCTTCTCCAATAGAACATAAACCCACTGAGTCAGAATTGTGTATTTTTTTGTCTTGCTATCTTTCATACCTAGAACATGGTAGATCCTTAATAAATGCTCATTGATGGAGTGATTGACTAAACCGCACTGACCCCCTTATGTAACTTACAAACTGTCTTTGAGGATGGAACTATGCTCAAAAGCCAAGATGGTGGACTTGCCTGCTTTGCCTGCCAATTACCCTTTCTGCATACATGGGCCTTCAGCACCCCATGTTTCTGCTTCCTGACACTTGCCACATGCTTCTTCTGATAGATCATTAAAGAGTTCCTGAACAAAAGTCAAAAACTTGCCTGGGAGCTACTCCCCCATGATCCTAAGGTTCTACTCCTAGACATAAGTACAAGAAAATCTTGTTTCATAATTGGATACTTAAAGAACAAAATGTTACCAACACCCGAGGATTCCCTTGTGTTCCCAAGGAGCATTTTCAAAGTGTTGAGACATTTTTGGTCCATAATGGGCTTCAGATTCTGGGAGCCAGTGTAATGTTCTAGTCAACACTTTAAAATATTTGGCAAGACCCTACGTTTCCCTAGACAATATGTTGAGAGAACACATATATCCATTTTACAGTTTAGTAGATACTCTCATCCCAGCAAACCTGTAAGGCAGGTAATAACTAAATGATAATGGCTGATGTTTAGAGTGTGCTTTAAAGATCTGCAAAACTCTGTTTACTGTCTCATTTATACCCTCCAACCACCCCCAGGGAGGGAGAGAGAGGAGGGTGTGGGTGGTGAGGCATGATGTAAAAGACTTTAAGTAACAGAGATGGGGATTTGAATTCAGTCCTTGCTAGATGAGGAACCAAGAAAAGTCATACAATCAGATTTGGAGATGACAGAGACCTTTGAGATTATCTAATCCAGGGATGGGGAACCTATGGTTCTCCTAGGTCCTCAGGGGCAGCCGTTTGACTGAGTCCAAGTTTCACAGAATAAATCCTTTTATTCAGGGGCGTTCTGTGAAATTTGGACTCCGTCAAGACTTGAGGACCTAGAGGGTCACATGTGGCTTTGAGGCCACAAGTTTCTCATGCCTGAATCCAATGCCCCCTCATTTGATAGATGAGAAAACTGAGGCCAGAGGGGAAGTCACCCAAGTATTGGCATCAATGAAAGATCAAGCTAAATAATGCATGTGAAACAATTTGTTAACCTTAAAGTACTAATATTGTGTAATATTTTAAAATAATGTTAAATAATAAAATACATAGTAAATAAGTAGTAAGTAAAAAATTAATATTATGCAATTCACTGCCATTGTCATAGCTTTTCAGGAAATAGACTCCCTCATCTGCTCTGTGTGGGTAGAAGCTGCCCTATCTTGTTGCTTTTATATAACATTTCAGGTCTGTAATTTGTGTGCTCTCTCATTTGATTCTCACAACAGTCCTGTGAGGTATCTTACTTAAAAGGAAACTGAGTGGTTCATTGGGTAGAGAGTAGGCAGGGCTGTTTTGGAGTCAGCCCATGCCAGCTAGAGAGAGCCCGTTGTTAAATTTTCAGTGTGAGCATTTACCCCTCAAAATGTGATAAACACTACAAATGAGGACTTGGTTTCTTGTTCTACTGATTGCCTAGGCTTGAGAAAGTGATGGAGAAAATATTAATAATGTCTATTAGACTTAAAAGTATGTCCTATATACATTTCTCCCCCAGAGAGAGAGCTGATTGTTAAACATTTACCAGCCCACTTCTGAGAGCAGGCCTTGGAGCCATGATAGACCTGGATTCGAGTCCTGCTTCTGACCCATTTGGGCTGTGTGACAATGGGTAAGTCACTTAAAATCTCAGTGCCCCGTGGCTACTTCAAAAATTGATAAACTTCTGACAAAATACTCCCTTTGGAGGGCAACTGGGAGAGCAAGGAGGCAGGAGGGAAAGGGGAAAGAGCCCCGTATCTAGAGTCAGAGGACCTGAGTTCCAGGCCAGCCTGGAAACTACCTCAGTTTCTTATCTGTCTAATGACAAGCAGGAATGAGTGGCCTCTGCTTCAGTGTCCTTTCCTGTTCTAAGGGTCCGGTTCCTGTGACATAGGTCCAAATCCTGTTTCCAGCACAGACTACCCTTGTGACTAGGCCAGTCAAAATGCACTGTGGGCCTCAGTTTTCTCCTTTGTAGAAAGTGTGCATCTGAGCTCCCTTTCAGAGCTAGAGCCTTGATCCTGTACTTTCCTCACCAGAGACCCCAGGAGGAAGAAAGCATGGCAAGGAATTGTCGCCATCTGACAACTGGTAAACTAAGACCAGGCTTGAGTAAGTGACTCTCCACAGCCCCTCCAGCAGGGGATTGGCAGAGCTGAGGCTAGACCCCAGGTCTCCAGTCTCTTGCTCCTTTCCCTACCCCACAGATCAACCTGTATATTCTTTAGGGTCTGAAAAATTCTGAAGAATAATTTGATGGACAGGTTTTTGTTTCTTCTCCCCAGGACACTGATGAATCTTGTGGTCATATCCAACACAAACACATCTTTCTTTCTCTGTCTCTCCATCTCTGTCTTGCTGTCTCTTTGTCTCTCTATGACTGCATCTCTGTCTCTGTCTTTGTCTCACTGTCTCTTTGTCTGTCTCTATCTCTGTCTTTTTTGTGTCTCTGTCTCTCTCGTCTCTATCTCTGGGTCACTGTCTCTTTGTCTGTCTCTGTGTCTGTATCTCTGTCTTTGTCTCTGTCTCCCTGTCTCTATCTCTTTCTGTCTTTTTCTGTCTGTCTCTATTTCTCTGTCTGTCTCTATCTTGTTCTGTCTTTTTCTCTCTCTCTGTATCTATCTGTCTCTCTTTCTCTGTTTCTCTGTGTCTGTCTCTGCCTCGTTGCCTCTATCTGTCTCTGCCTCGCTGTCTCTTTGTCTCTGTATCTATCTCTGTCTCACTGTCTCTGTCTTTGTCTCTGTCTTTTTCTCTCTGTCTCTCTGTCTCTGTTTCTGTGTCTATTTGTCTCTATCTGTCTCTGACTCTGTCTATCTCTTTCTGTCTTTTTCTGTCTCTGTCTGTCTCTGTCTCATTGTCTGTCTCTCTGTCTTGCTGTCTCTTTGTCTCTGTCTCTGCATCTGTCTTTGTCTCTGTTTTTCTCTGTCTCTCTCTTTGTCTCTTTAACTGTATTGTCTCTTTCTGTATCTCTGTCTCTGTCTTTTCTGTCTCATAAACACTCTGATGTAGTTGTGTGTATGGGATTCACTCAGGCAGTCCCTAATCAATCGCACATAGACTTACAGTCTTAATTGCAAATTAATTTGCTAGCATAGGTTTCCAGTGGCCTGTTCTGTTCCTCACAGGTCCTTATTCCCTAATCTGAACTCGTAGAATATGTAGTTTTTATAAGCAGTCGCTTGTCGGTAGTGGAAAAAGAAGGGGCCATCAATGCCTTCTTATTGCGTAGAAGGAGATGGGAAAATTAGGAAGGGGAAGGAGAAATGGATTGAGAGAAAGAAAGAAGGCAGAAGGAGGGAAGGGATGGGGGAGAACAAAGAAATGGAGACCGTGAGCTGGGTCATGTATGGACACCTGAGTGAATACCAGGCTTCCTCCAGAATCCTCTTGGGTGCCCTTCTGGAATAATAGTTTGGGGTATATATACTATATTGGCCCAAACTCATCTCACAGTGGCAGAACATGCTCTAAATCAGTGATGTTCCACTCAGTTAGAAATCTGAAGGCTACATTTTGATTTAGAAAACTACAAATTAATGTTACCTATGTCACATTATACTTTTATTATTTTAGTTAAACATTTAACAAAAGTTAAACATTGAAATTCCATTTTAATCAGGCTTAGGCTATACAAGGGTGTTTTGCTGCTGGAGTTTGAGACTGCTGCTCTAAATTTATTACATGTAAGTTAAAAATGACCTGAGTTCAAAGCTTGCCCCAGATTCTCATTAGCTGGCTTGAACCTGGGTGAGTCACAACCTCTCCTCCTCAGTTTTTTCATCTGGAAAATGGAGATGATAATTGTTGTTCAGTCATGCCTGACTCTTCGTGACCCCACGGACCACAGCACGCCAATGATGTCTGTGGAGTTTTCTTAGCAAAGGTACTGGAGTGGTTTGCCATTTTCTTCTCCAATGGGTGGAGGTGAACACGGTTAAGCAGCTTGTCCAGGGTCACTCAGCTAGTGAGTATCTGAGGCTGTATTTGAACTCAGGTCTTCCTGACTCCAGGCCCACCGAGCTAGGTAACTTCTTCCAGAGATAATATCATCACCTGCTTCCGAGGAGCAAATGAAATAACATGTGCAAAGTGCTCTGCAGACGTTAATGCTCTGTATCAATATTAGCCATTATTGTTTGGAAGTCTTAAAGCTCTTTGTGAATATTTGCTGTCATTATTGTAGCAATACTTTTTGCAAAAAAACAAAACACAAAAAACCCCCAAACCCACCTGGAAATGAAATGGCTGCTCATCATTTGGTTTATAGTAATAGCATGTCATGTAATATTATCACATTATGAGAAATTACAACTATGACGGATTCAGAGAACTCTGGGCAGACTGATACAGAACAAAGAAAGCCTGAACCATTAGAACTAGATGATCCATGGGAAACAAGAAAGACACTGAAAGAGACATTGAATTCAGATTCTCTTCACTGACCAGTCCTGGTACCAGAGGACAAATGGTGGAGCCTCTATTTCTAAGGGCTCCCCAGGGTGATTATTCAGTTTTCAGTGTGAGAATTTATGCCTCAGAAATTGGCAAACTCCACAAATCAGGGCTTGATTTCCTGTCTTGTTGATTGTCTAGATACAAGAAAATGATGGAGAGAATGTTAATATGCTAATTAAACTTAAAAGTGTGTTGTGTTTACATTCCCATCCCACCATCCCCCACCAAACCTGTTTGTTGAACATTTATCAGCACAATTCCTTCCCCGTCCCCATTGCTCTATGCTTGAGCTCATCAGGAGGACAGGAGAAGGCTCAGGGAATGAAGTCATCTCTAGACTAGAGAGGTCTGGTAATTAACATAATAATTAATATTAATAACAGATGTTTGTACAGCACTTTGCAAAGTGCTTTGCATCTATTAGTTCATTTAAACCGTACCACATTCCTGCATCCCTCCCTCCTTTTGGTGGAGAGGTGGGGGATTATGGATATAGAAAGTTGTATAAGGTTTCATTTGGCTAGGCTGTTTTCTTGTTTACCAGGGAGAATTCTATGAGGTTGGATTATTGGGAAATGTCTGTGATATTAAAAAAAAATGCAATGAACTCACAAGTTGATCTTGCTGGAAAGACCATCAGAGGTCCAGTCTCCTCATTTTATGGATGAGTGAACTGAGTAGACTCAATGACTGATATTTAATCCTAAGGACAGATGGATTTTAACGAATGAATGAAATGAAATGAAATGTATGAATATGTAGCACTCTATCCACAACTTCTTTCTCAACCACACTGTCTAAGAAATTGGGTTCCCAGAGGGTGGCTAATTACTAACTTCTTCTCCCATCAGGGTCCTAGAGATACCCCACAGGGTCTGGGGGTGTTCTCTGATATGTTACTCACTCTCTGCCCCCTTGCTTCCCTCTAACTAAAGGCTCAAGAGTCCAGAGAGAGGCCCTATCAATGAAATAAGATGTATTTGGTAATAACCCCTTTTCAAAATTTTCCACAGACAAAAACCAAGTTTTATGGCAGCCCACATTCCATGTTAGACTTTTATTAAATGTTGCAGTGTAAAGACATTCTCCTGTCTGCTGTGTCAATCACTCCAGCTTTTATTGCCTGAAACATGGAGCATTGTATTATGGAGAGCTTCTAATTTGTCTGGGGATTCAGTGCACACACACACACACACACACACACACACACACACACAATTTGTCAAATGATCCATTGGCTCGGACCTAGTCAAAGGAATATATATATCACCCCTGCCTTTGCCTGCCCCCATAACCTTTCCAGAACTTTAGATCATTTCCTGATATTCTCAAAGAAAGTGCAGAGTTAAAATCTCCTTGTGTTCTTTTTATCCCAGCTAGATACTGTTATTTTTAACTTCTAAAAATAAAACAACTCCCGACTTTTCTGTTATTTGGTAGGATGTAAGGAAGCAGTGGCACCATGGAAAGAGACAGTCAGCACAGGCCAGTTTAAAAGAATTCCAAGTCTGAGGACTAGGGTTTGAATCCTAGCATTTTCATGTGACCTTGGTCATCACTTCTCCTATCCTTGACCTCCTCATCTGTAAAATGAGAGAGTGGGGGGTTTGGAAGTCCTCTGGGCCCCCTTCCAACTCAAAGTCTGCCATCTGGAGTTAGAGGACCTGGGTTTGAATCCTGAGCTCTGCCACTGACTGGGCAAATCACAAGTGTCTCTAGGACTCAATTTCTGCATCTATTAAAAAGACCAAAAAAAGATAAGGTAACTTCTAAGGACCTTTCCACCTATAAATATATGCATTGAAAGAACCCAAGGCATTAATATATTATCCTAGACTACTTTAATAAAGTAATACATAGCTCCCCAGGGAACTTCACCTCAGAGCCAAGTCATAATCTGCTCAGTTCTCTCTAGGAGTGCAGAAAACTGCCACATATCACCTTTCTCACTCAAGGGGAATGTCCTCCAATGTCCTGGGCTGCCTCCCCTGTGGGGTTTGGGCCAAGAGACCCCTCCCAACTTCACCCAGGAGCTGGAGCATGCCCTGCTCTCCTCCCGCCAGCCTCTGGAGGAATGACTAGGGCCAGGAGGCCTTCCATTGGAGACATCGGAGCTGAGCCACGATGTCAAATCATCCGGCAGTTGGCAAAGTAAATTTAGCTTCTCCTTTGGGATAAATATTCTGACTTCAGTCCCATGAAATTATACTCCAAATCTCGTTAAATTCTTTTGTTCCCTTTCTTTTTCTGTTCCGTTCTCTCATTCTCTCACACTGTTTTCTCACTGTCACTCTTTCACACTTTCCCATCTCTCTTTTCCTTTCAATGATGTTCATTCTCTCTCTTTTTCTTTCTCTGCATTCTGTCTCTGTTTCTCTTTCCCTCTCCTTTCTCTGTCTCATTCCCTCCTCTCTCCTCCTCTCCTCCTCTTTCTCTCACCCTCTCCCTCCCTCCTTTGCCCTGTCTTTCTCTTTCTCTTTCTTCTTTTCTGTCTCATTCTTCATCTCTCTCCCTTCCACATCTCCCCACTCCCACCCCACTCTCTGTCTCTTTCTGCCAGGATCTCTGTATCTATCTATCTCTGTCCCTCTGTCTCTATCTCTATTTTCTGTCTCCCTCTGCCCTCTGTCTCTCTGCTCTCTATGTATGTATCTTTGGTTTTTGTGTGTGTCTGTCTCTGTCTGTCTTCCTCTCTCCCTCCCACCCTTCCTCTCTTTCTCTCTCTCTCTCTCTCTCTCTCTCTCTCTCTCTCTCTCTCCATCCTCTCTCCTTTCACCACTTCAATTGCAACAGTCTGGTTAGGTAAACAAGTCCATGTTTGGATTGATGGATGATGGATGAAAACACTAATAACAGACATTGACCCAGAGCTCAAAGCTTTTCAAAGCTCTGCTTCATCTCCATATCTCCTCTAAGCCTCACAACAACTTGTGAGGAAGGCAGCACAGAGGGCAGGGGAAAGGAGGTTAGCCCTAGGTCACAGGCCCTCAGCTCCCTGCATGAGTGGCCTGGGCCTGTGACAGGAGGTGCCTGAGCTAGCGGACTTGCAGGGTTCTTTCCAGAATGAAATCTGACAGCCAGTGCCCTCATCTGAATCCTAAGTGAGGAGACTGTGCAGCTTAGGGGAAAAAGGCTGGATTAGACGTGGGTTCGTGTCCAAGCCTCAGTTTCCTCATCTGTAAAATGAGGGCCTCTGATCTCCTCTGGCTCTTGTTCTGGGATCCGGGGCTTTCCTCATGGTCACATGGCTCATAGGAGGAAGGGGTGGGACTGATGCCAAGGGGTTCTTTTGACTCCAAGTCCAGACTGTGAAGGACTTGGCCTTAAGATCTTCCAAGGAAGATGCTGGCTGAAAAAAAATGATGGAGAATGAGTTTATCGATAGAGTCTCCTTTGTGAAACTGATTATACTCTGACTCTGCTCGGTGGAGTGAATATACATGCACACACACAAACTATCTCATCTACACATGCAAATATACATAAAGAAACGTGTGTGCACACACATGCAAATGCATTATATTGCAAACACAGAAACACATGCATGCGCTGATACATGCAAACACAACACGTGTGTTTAACTGAAGAAATACACATACACATATACATACATACCAATGCTCATGTACACAGACATGTAGACATGCCAACACAGAAACACATATACACATATATAGATACATACATGTGAACACAGAGAAACACACATTCATATACACAAATACATACACACAAACATGTACACATAATGCACACATACACACACACACACACACAAATAACCAAAGGACCAGGAAAATAAATGCAAGGTGAAACCATGTTAGCACAATGCCTCCACTGTGCAGAAGACATCTATCCTGCAGTGTCATGCTATGGACTGTGGGGAAATGTGAGCCCCTCTGCCACCACCTCCCACCCGAAGTGGAAAAGGGCCTCTGAATGGACAAAAGGCTGAAAGACTAGAAAGGGCATTTCTAAAAGGCCAAGAGAGAAATGAGAATGGGTGCTTTAGAGCAGGGGAGTTCGATCAGGCCCTTGGTTCCTAGGTAGTAGATTTCATTCCTATCTCAAGTGAAGGCTTATGGGAACCCAAGCTTCAGTTCTTTGTGGCAGGCCTGGGAGCATGGCAAATGGAAAAAACAAATTCCTGGCAAGCAGCAACTTGGAGATGGGACAAAAAAAAAGCCCAAGCCCTCAGTCCTATAGCATATTTCCTCCTTTACTGAATCCATCTTAACGTGCCCAGAAAAAAATAAAAAACCAACCCAACCCAACTTTGTGTAATCCTTTACTGATTCCCAAACTTATTTTTAATTTCTGCCGTTCACTTTTTATTTCCTCCACCACAGATGGCACCAGGGACAACAGAAGCCTGTAAAAGTGAGACTTAAAAGGCTTTCTTTTTCTTTTTTTGGCTTTTAAAACGTTGCGCGTGATTCCATGCTAGTCCCGCACCCCCCCCCCCTCCCACTCTTAACATTTTTCCTCCTGATGCATTAATAAGATGCAGCTTTGGGGAAAGCAGGAAACTGAGTAGAGATTTCATCCATATACTGCTTGCTGTCTATTAAAAAAAATAATTCTGACGATGGCACCGCTATTAAAAAAATAAAAAATAAAATAGTGGATAGAAGAATATAGCTTTTACTCAGTTTTCCTCTTTATTGTACCTCAAGCAGCAAAACTGTCTAGGTAATGACATGGGATGTCACAATGGTTTGCTCCTTGTTAACCGACACTGGAGGACCCATGAAACCTGAGTGGCTTACCGATCTGGAACAGATAACTCGGTGGAGAGGAAAGGCTATCGCAGAGCTAATGGCTTAGCCTAACCCTATTATTTAAAGGAACAAAGAGGACATTCAACCCTTAATGGCAGTTTTCAGTCAGTAAGACAAAGGAGACAAACTATATTTTTAATCAGCTTTTCCTGAGCCCTGTTCCAGAGTTTTTGCCATATGAGTACAAAAGGATGAACAGTTTAAAGGACCAGATAAGCAGATTCCAAGAAACTCCAGCAACAGTCTGATCGTAGGTTTAGAGCTGGAAGAGACCTTGAAGGTCAGTGTAGACCACCCCCCTCATTTTGCTGATGAGGAAACTGAAGCCAAGAGAGTCTAAGAGGCTTGCTCAGCATTCAGAACATTTATTAGTGCCTATCACATAATAAGTGCTTAATAAATGCTTGTTGACTTGACCCAGCCAAGATCACCTAAGTTTTGAGTGTCAGAAGCAGAATTTGAATGCAGGCCCTCTAATTCCAAAGCCAGTGCTTTCTTTCATTGTACCCTTGGAAGCAACTCACCTTGGGAATCCCTCCAAAAGAGCTGACAGAAGAATTGTCCCTCTAGAAAAGCTCAACAAGACAAGAGTCCAAGGAGCTAGATTCAAATCCTCTGCCTAGAGTCAACAGGACACCTCCAGTACTTCTTGGGATGGAATGCTATTTCTTTAATTCCTAGTAGTAACTTGAGGATCTCTAGTTCCAGACTTGTTTGGCAGCCCAAAGGGCAAGGAGCAGAATGGTAGAAAGAAGAAAGATGTTGGTGGAATATTTTCATTATCAAAGCGTTTAATGCCAGAAAGGAAAAAAAATAAAAAGATCAGCTTGCTTAAGCAGAGAGGAGTTGGTTTCCCAGGCATCTCTCAGTTCCAATTCAATCTATTGCTTTGAGAGTCTGGCCAAAGCCAGGGGCCATAGGCAAGAGAGACAGGTGGGCAGAGAGATCCATGGACTCCGGGGAAGCAACATTTGATAGCAGCAGTACTAATCCTGGATCTCCTCTGGGGATGCCAGGTGCTAAGGGAGGTCTAAGGTTTATGTAAGACTCTACCGCTGCCCTTAAAGTTGGATGGCTATCTGTCAAGAAATTGATAGGAGAGATTTTTGTTTTGCAGGAACATTCGGACTACATAACCTTTAGCTTGTAGCCTAGCAGCTCCAGGCATCCAGTCAGTTTACTCAGATTTAGTGACAAGGACAGAGATTTTAAAATGAACATTAGCTGTGATAAGACAAAGCTCCAGGAGAATAAATGTACCCTATGTGTATGTACACTGTGGGTAGATTCTATCTCTACTTCTGTTCTGGATACCCTCTCACTACCCAAAAATGTAAATATTTATCTTCTCGTGTGAAGGACCCCTTTTATGAATGCCCCTCCTCTCACCTCAAGCATAGCCTACATCAATTTCAAGGCTCATTTTGAGTCAGCGGCTACCCAAAATCAAAGGCTAAGAGCCCCCACTGATGTTTTTCTTTTGCCAGTCAATCAGAATGGAACCATTAGTTTAAACACTTAATTAAACAGTGAAACAAAATGAAAGATGAAGGAAGGCCACCCATACACACAGAATCTACTCAACCCCCTCCCTCCCCCAGGTTAACCTGACATCTCGAGAAGCTACATAAATAGAAAACTTGCCTAGCCAGGGTAGTTAATAATGGTAGGCTTCTGTACCTGCTGGGACGCATCCCTCTCTCTGAACCTGCTATTTACCTACTTCCTTGAAGCTCCCTGGATGGGACCTGTGTGTCTGGTGAGGTCACCTCCGTATGAGCTGCTTCCTCTGCTGCTGTGATGTTCTGCTTTTCTGTTCTCTCTGCTGGCTGGCACAGGGAATAACAGTGCTGTGCCTGGACTTGGGAAGTCACAAGTTCAAGTGAGGCCTTAGACGCTTACCAGCTGTGTGATCCTGGGCAAGTCACTTCACCCTGTTGGTCTCAGTTCCCTCACCTGTAAAACGGGTGATAATAAGACTAACCCTACCAGGTTTTCGGAAGGATCAGATGCAGTAATATAGCTAAAGAGCTTGTAAGCCTTAACGTGTTATATAAATGCTAGCTACTATTATCCTTGTTTGTGACTCAGATCCACGACCAAGCAGCCAACTTGTTGCTAGGCGGCCAGAAAAGCCTTTAGGCATTAAGTCTGTCTTTTGAACTCCCTATATTCTACCTCAACTGAAACACTAAATTTATTTTATTCTTTAACTTAGGGTGAGAAAATCCCTTTCAATCCCTTTCATGCCCTGCTTACTTCATAATGGATCCATGAAAATCATTTCACATATTTCACGTAGCAAGTCTAGGGGTCAGGATCAAGCTAAAAACTTGTGTATTCCAGCTAGCAATGCAATTGCTGCTCTGTCTATATTTCTATCTACATCAATATTCACATATCTGTCTCTTACGCTGCCCACAGTGTATTCATTATATGCTACAGTCAAGTATCACTTCCTTTATGAAAAGCCTTCTGACTTATTGTTTAGGTGGTTTTTCAGTCATGTCCAACTCTTTGTGACCCTATTTGGGTTTTTCTTGGCAAAGACACCGGAGTGGTTTTCTGTTTCCTCTGCCAGTTCATTTTACAGATGAGGAAACTGAGGCAAATAGGATGAAGTGACTTTTTGTCCAATATCACACAGCTTGTAAATGTCTGAGGCTAGATGTGAACTCAGGTCTTCCTGACTCCAGGACCATTGCTCTATCCACTGAACCATTTAGATGCCCTTGTGTATACTGATTTCTCCCATCTCTGAATTCCTGTAACATGTAGTTCAGGTCTCACAACTGGACACTTAGAATCGGAAGAGAGCTTGGAGGACATCTAGTTTAAACGTCTCCTGGCCTCCCCTCTTGCACTCCTTGCCTCCAATAGAAATATTTCTTATGACATTCTGACAGATAATCATGGAACATCACCTTTAGTATTTCTAGTAATTAAGAATGACTATCTCATAAGGAAACTGATTTCATTTTGAGATTACTGTAATTGTAATAAACTTCTCTTTATATCTAAGAGAAAACTGTTAGCTGCTAGTATAGCTTTCTAAGTACCTACCAGTCCTTTGTCTGTCTCTTATCTACCATCTATCCATTAATCAATCAATAGATAGATATCTGAGGAGAGAGTGAGGCTGATGAGTTTTCACAGCCCTGCCTCACTTTAATCCAATTCACTTGCAAGTCAAGACCTCATGTCAATGACCCTCTTTGAGGAGGAAAAAGAAGCAACAAGAGGACAGATATCTAACTCCTGGAAAAAAAAGTGGAAAACATTCTATACCTTGTCCCAGGGAATAGATTTGTTACAGATTATCAAAGGAGACTACCTAGAAGGTTCTAGAAGTCAGAGTTGCCTGTGGTCATCATGGAATGTGGGTTGTATTGACTAGATCTGAGGCTAGTTTTTATTTGTTTTGTTGTGATAATTAGAGCTGATAATCATATAAAATTCCTTGAAAGAGATGGCACCAGAAATAACTTGGATTACTGCTATCCAATGAGGCACAAAACAGAGAGATGCCCCCTGAAAATCTTCACCAGTGTCATGGAAGACATTTGACAGAGTTGAAATTGAAGAGGGGGTTCTCAGGATGAGTTCCTCCGTTCTGAGGATGACATTGTGCTGGCTGCATTGAGTCCTGAAGCCTTCTAGAGGAGATCCATAGTCACTAAAACAAAAACTGGCTTACCTCTTCACAGAGGAAATGTTGAATAGATGAATGGTAACTGTTTTATAGACTTTGCAATGCAGTTGGATAGATAATTATCCATCTGCACACACACACACACACACACATACACACACACAAACACCACACACTTTGGACCAAGTGGTTTTTAAAAAATTCATAATTGAAGGAAACAGTTTTAGGATAAAAGTTGTCCCGCATACACTCTCTCCCTTCATGATGCAGATTAACTCTCCCAAGGCTTGCTACCCTCAATCAATGTTTTATCTTCTAAAACTTACATGATGCCATTTCCCATCACAACTTTTATGTCCTGTGTTCTAGTCCCTTCCAGGCCTGTGAGTTAATTGGTTAGTCTTAATCTATTGAGCTAAATTTCCAGCAGCAAATAACGGATACCCTTTCAAGCCCGTATATGCATCTTAACAGGGATGGGTAAGCTCAAAGAATTGGTACAGTGGATTGACTGCCAGTCTGGAGTTAGACTCTCCTTCCTGAGTTTAGCTCTGGTGTCAGATGCTTACTAGCTGTGTGACCCTGGGCAAGTCATTTTACCCTGTTTGCCTCAGTTTCCTCTTCCGTAAAATGAGCTGGAGAAGGAAATAGCAAACCCTTCCAGTATCTTTGCCAAGAAGTTGAAGAATCAGACATGACTCAAATAATTGAACAATGATAACGGACCAGTAGAATAAAAGAACCATGTTCTCTCTCCATCACTACATTTTAATAGTATCATTGGCAAATTGGAGTACATAACAATAAATAATATTTACAGGACACTCTAGGTTTGCAGTCCAAAAGTATATGGTTCCAGGAAAGAGCTCAAAGCAGTGTAAGTCAATATGTTCTAGTATGTGCTGATTGGCAACATTGTGCTCAGTGGAAAGAACACTGGATTTGGGGGTCCAGTCCTGGCTTTTTCATTTCCTGCCTATGTAACCTAGGAGAAATCACTTAACCCCTCTGTGTCTTAGTTTCTTTATCTGTAAAGTGGGCCCTAGATGACCTTGAAGCTCTCTCCCAGCTCTCCATCTGTGTTCAGCTAATAGACCCTATGAAGAGCAGCCTGGTGGTAGAAGGTGAGCAGGTTGGTTTAACATGAGTGGACAGTTATAGAATCCTAGGTTTGGAGCTGAAAGGGCCCTCTGGAGTCATGATATTCCACCCTCTCATTTTACACATGAGGAAAATGAGGCCCTGAGAGGTTCAATGCATTGCCTGAGGTCATACAAAGACTCAAACTCAGACCTTCTGAGGACCAAACCCATTGCTCCTTTTCATTTTCTCTCCCCATCCAACTTTTATAAATGCAAGTGTCCCTACTTCTAGCTGGTGGTGCAATGGTTAGAGCTCTGGGCCTGGAGTCAGGAGGATCTGAGTTCAAATATGGCCTCAGATACTTACCAGCTGAGTCACCCTGGGCAGGTCATTTAACTTTTGCCCCAGTGTTCCCAACTGTAGAAAAAGGACAATATAAGCACCTACTTTGCAGAGTTGTTGTGATTTATGAAGCACTTCGCACAGTGCCTAAAACAGAGCTGGCGTTATGTAGATGCTCATTCCTTTCCTGCCCACCCTCTCTCCTTGTGACTTCAAATACCGTCTCTACTGATGATTTCACATTTCCTTGGCTCTTTGCCTTCATTGATACGGCTACTCCTCTTTGGAACACAGATTACAACCCCTACAAACCTTAATAAAAGATCATCTTGAGCTGCTGTGGATGGAAAAAAATTATTTTCATGTGGAAAGGCTGATCCTAAAACGAGAACTTCGTCAGTGGACCCAGTGATAGAACTTGCTTTTTGCTTGCATGGTGTCTGAAAAGCTGGGCTCACCTTCACACCAGTGGGAGAGGGTATCAGTGGAGGAGACATTTCAGAGAAGGTAGAACTCCAATAAATTTCCCCTTTGTAATATTCAAAATCAAGACAGGGCAACTGGTGCTTTGTCCCAGGGTGCTGAGTTTAGAGATGTCAGATAGTACTTTTAGTTCTTCAAAAACATAGAAACAACAGAGCTTAGCATCTCCTTTTTTAAATATTAAGTTATTTATTTTTAGTTTTCCACATTCACTTACATAAGAGTCTGAGTTCCAAATTTTCTTCCCCTCTCCCCTCCCCCCACTCCCCAAGATGATGTGCGATCTGATACAGGTTCTATAAATATACATTCATATTAAATATATTTTCACAAAACTCATGTTGTAAAGAAGGAGAAACAAACATAAAAAGAGCAAATAGTATGCTTCCATCTGCATTCAGACTACAAAGTTCTTTCTCTGAATGTTTGGATTTGTCTTAGATCTTTGCATTGCAGAGAAGAGCCTAGTCTATCAAAGTGAGTCATTGCACCATGTAGCTGTTACTGTGTACAGTGTTCTCCTGGTTCTGCTCACATCACTCAGCATCAGTTCATATAAGTCTTTGCAGTTTTTTTCTGAAGTCTGCCTGCTCATCATTTCTTATGGAACAATAGTAATCTATTACATTCATATACCACAACTTGTTCAGCTGTTCCCCAATTAATGGACATCCCCACTGTTTCCAATTCTTGGCCACCATAAAAAGAGCTGCTATCAATATTTTTGTACATGTGGGTCCTGGGATACCTAGAAATGACATTGCTGGGTCAAAGGGTGTGCAGTTTTATAGCCCTTTGGCTGTAGTTCCAAATTGCTCTCCAGAATGGTTAGATCGGTTCACAGCTTCACCAATAATGCGTTAGTGTTCTGATTTTCCCACATCTTCCACATTTATCATTTTCCTGTTTTGTCATGTTAACCAATCTGATAGGTGTAATGTGGTTCCTCAGAGTTGTTTTGATTTGCAATTCTCTAATTAAAAGTGATTTAGAACTTTGCATCTTTTTAAAAATAGTTAAAATAGGTAGCACCACATCTATGCTGGTCCTTCTTGAAGGATGGGTAGTTCTGAGAGAGGAAGTCAGGAAGAGAGAAGACATTTCAGGTTGGGAGGGTAAGTGTATTTCCATGAGTTAAAACAGTTTGATTGGCAGCTAATGTGTGTGGAGGAGGTAAGGCAAAAGAAGGAAGTAAGATAGAGGTAACAGATAAAAGTACTTTCCATCGAAAGTTAGGGAAGCTGTATATGTAAAGCCTTTATTGGATTGCAGGCCATGTTGGGGAGGGAGGGGGAGAAAATTTAAAACTTATATAAGCAAATGTTGAAAACCAAAAATAAATTAACAAAGAATTTTTAAAAAAAGAAAGTTAGGGAAGCTGATCTCTCAGCAGCTTGGAGCATGTCTACTGAGAAACTGGAATATGGAACATACTCCATGGTCTATATGGAAAACTGAAGGCCTTTAAGAAGACTGGTTGGTAAACGATCCCAAAATCCCAGATGACAAGGATTTGGCCTGATAACTAGGAAATTATATTTGTAAAGGGGGATTTTATTTCTTCTCAGCCAAACTATTTATAATACCAGAAGTAAGGAGGTGTTAATGGGCTAATGATGAGTTAGTTCCCAAGTGATTCCTTTATGATGTGCAAACAGGCTGTTTGAGAGAATTCAAGGGAGCAACCTCATTGACTAAGCAAACAAATTAGCCACACCCCTCAGAGCTCTGAATTATAAACCCTCCTAGGGACCGCAGTGGACAGCATTTAGTGGGTAGAATGAATGCTAGACCTCGAGTCAGGAAGGTCTAAGTTAAAATCTGGCCTCAGACACTTACTATCTGTGTGACTGAGCAAGTCGCTTCACCCTGTTTGCCTCAGTTTTCTTATCTATAACATGAGCTGGAGAAGGAGATGGCAGACCACTCTGGTATTTTTGCCAAGAAAAACCCAGATGGGGTCATAAAGAATACAACAACAAAGGACCTGCAAGGAAGTATAGGCTTTATTGATTACTTTATGGAGGAGACCCCAAAAGGGAGAAGAAAAGATGGGATTTCTTTTCCTTCCCCCCCACCCTGGCTGTAGTGTCTGGCAGCAGAATGGGAATATACACCCATCTCACCCATCCAGCAGTTTGAGGGAATTCAAGGTACAATTAAGGAAATAGAGAAATAGATGCTGAAAAGGTCGTTTCAAGGGATGGCCCCTGTCAGCAGCTCTAGAGTGGAGCAGAACCCACCTGAATAACCAGGCCAACAGAGATGTTTCCCTCAGAGGGACTTTCAGAATGGCCATTCCCTAAGTTGTGAGTTACCTTTGCCCCAAAAGTCTGCAACACACATCCACTAACATTCTGATCTAAGCTTGAACCCACTCTCCCCATAGGCATTGTGTATATTCATTGGAAAGTGTGCCCCAGGTTTACGGGGTGGGGAGTGGGGGGATGTTTTTAGCTAATCTTTTTACTGTGGTGTCTTAATAAATGCCTTGGCTAAGAGCTACTTGTGTCTACTGCATGATAGTTGATGTGTAACACACTGGAATCAGACCAGAAACTTAAGTGCAGACTCCCAGCATTACCCATAGAATCTGAGCGTAGCAACTACCTTTGTGGACCCAACTCATACATGAACTTGAATGCATATTGGAGAAGTTGTCTATATGAGCTGTTACATGGGTCTTTACCGTCAGTGGATTGTTTTGAAAAGCTACCTTAAAAACAAAGTAAAAATATGGATAAATGTTCTTCTAAAAGAAGATCCTGGGAAAATATTTTTTATCATACACTAGTCAATTGTATAATCTTAGATTGCATGAGCCCCAGCTGCTTATATCATTTAGCAGCTCAATATATTGGAAGCCATTTAAGAGCAGGGATCATGGCAAGTAACAGGAAGTCAGTAAATATTTCTTAAGCTCCTATTATGTGTCATTTACTTTTTTTTTAGACTTCTACCTCACCTGACAAAACCCTGAGTACGTTAGTGATCAATAAATATTTGTTGAATTCAACAAATGGGTGAAATATTTGTTTGAATGAGTAGAAGAGCAGTTGCATTGCTTGTAGTTTAATCAGCTACTAATTTTAAGTTTCTTTCATGTGTGAGGAAGTGACTTAAAAGGAAAAGTCAATTTTAAATTTGTCTTTTAAAAAGAGCCTTAATGATTAAAATTTTGTGCCTAGAAATTTTCATTTAAACCCTCAGTGACTGACATGTGGGGAAAATGCAGATGTGGGGATCATTCTCTTTATTAGTTATTTGTAAAGAACTAGGATTTTACTCAGCTGCGCAAATCACAAAATGGGCCAAGCAAAAAATAAATTTCTGACCCACAAAGGCTTCCCTACTCACAAAATTTCATATTATTCAAAAGGCATAGGCAAGGCTTCTTTCCTTTCTGGTGAGAAACTTGGGGAAGATATGAAGGCATTCTCCCAGTATGGAGAATTAACAGAGTAGGCAGGAGTGAGCAGCATGGCTTAGGGGTGGGGTCCTTAATAATTTTTTTGTGGCAGGGGTCATGAATTTCTTTGGCAGCTTGGTGAAACTTGTGGACTTTCCTCAGAATAATGGAAATTATTATTAATATAATATTATTAAAGGAAGTGGCCAAATTTCAGTTAGAGGTTAGTGAAAATAAAGATGCCCATTTTTTTTCCCATCCAAATTCACTGATCCCTTGAAATCTATTCAGAGAGATTGCTTGAAGGTTTGTGGGTTCCAGATTAAGTACTCCTAGTTTAGTTAAATGTGGATTGTGAATTGAAGGACTTGAATTCAAATCTTGGCTCTGTTATTTACCACCTTGTGGCTTCTAACATGTCATATAACTTCTTTTTTTGTTATAAGGGATGGCTTTCTAGGGAGGGAATATATCTTCGACTCTTCGTGACCCCCTTTGGGGCTTTCTTGTCAGGGATCTGGGAGTGGTTTTCCATTTCCTTCTCCAGCTCATTTTATAGATGAGCAAATTGAGGTCAGTGGGATTAAGTGACTTGCTCAGGGTCACACAGCTTGTAATCGTCTGAGGCTGGGTTTGAATTCAGGAGGATCTCTTCCTAACTTCAGGCCTGGAACTCTATCCATTATGCCACCTAGCTGCCCCCTAGACTCAAACAAAATACATTTACCAAAAATAAATTTTTTTAAAAAGTGAGTTGAGATAAATTTGTAAAAGTGAAATACATCATGTTCCTGGTGTGACAGTTCAGAATTTTGAATGCTGTAACTCACATTATACAGTTCACACTATCCATTCCTTTCCAGCTTCTTGACTGACTGTTTGTAGCCAAATATTTATGTTAGATTTAGGCCTTGGCTTCAAATCCAAAGAAAAACAATTAAGGTTGCCCAGAGCTCCTGTATCAGAAAGGCTGGTACTTTGGCTCTCAATTAACCTTTTGAAAAGGTCAGGAGCAGAAGGCCTTCCTTGAAAAATGGTTGTAAGAGAGCAAAGGGAGTTTGTGAGTCCGTTTGCTTTTTTGAGAATGCTTGACAAAGAAATAAATAGGCCAAGTGAAAATTATGAAATGAGATGTTCCCTCTGTGTTTCCAGATAGGGGGTGGGGGTAGGGAGCTAGCAGTGCTATGTAATTAGAATGCTTGGGTGAAAGTAATGAGGAAACAATTTAAATGAAGCAGTGATCCCAACGCCTGTGTAATGAGTTGTGTAGACATCAAACAAAGGGCTACTTTTAGAAATTGCCCTTTGATCTGTGTGGACTCCTGCATCAGCAACCAGAGGGTGGAGCCAGATCAGGCATCCTATCATTCCTCCTGAGGATAATCACCAGGAAGACTCGTCGAGGGATGCCAGCCACCCCTAAAGCTCTCCTCAGTATGGCGTCTGGGGAATGTCAGTCAACTTTGCTAATTCCAATCCAGTTCAGTTTGCGCTAACGGGGTGGAGGAGGGGCTCTGCGGGATATGGGGGAAGGAGATTTGGAATTCAGCTTGAACCGGACTCTGAATAAGCTGGGAGAGACCACAGAGACCATCTTGTTCAACCTCCTCATTTTACAGAGGGGGAAACTGAGGCCAAGGGGGATTGAGTGCCTTTCCCAGGGCTACACAGGTGAAGTGAGAGGATTTTAAATTTAGAGTTGGACTCAGAAGTCATCTGATCCAGCCACCTAAATTTATATACGAGGAAAGTAAGGCCTAAAGATTTTCTCAAAGTCACATAGGTAGAAAGGGGAAAGAGCTAGGATTTCAACCCAGGTCGTCAGCCTCCAAAGTCAGGATTTTCTTCCCCTCACTGTGTCCCGTGGTTTGACTTTGCCACTTATGATCTCTCTGACTGTAGGCAAGTCCCCCATTTCATTTATAAACTAAGAGGCTAAAACTGAATCATGGGATGCTCAAGTTAGATCTTGGAGGGACCTCAGAAACTATCACTTCAAAAAAAAAGAAGAAAATGAGACCCAGAGAAGGAAGGGAACTTGCCCATGGATGCATGCAGAATCATAGCTGTAGAGCTGGAAGAGATACCAGAGTCCTTTCCACAGATGAGAAACTGAGGCCCAGAGACTTTTAACTGATGTGTCCAAAATCATCCAGGTTAGTTGGTGACAGAGGCAAGAACCCAAGTCCCCAAGCCAGCATAACAGGGCAGGTCAGGGACAAATCTGGGACTGACTGAGCACTTTTAATGGTCCAGCTGGGGCTTTGTGGTTCCACTGTTTAGGGCACTGGGATCCCACCTGATAGAGATCTGCCCACTGGTGCTATCTCCTTCTGGTTAGGTAGCAAATTAGAAGTGAAATGTTGCAAGAGGAATTTTTAAAATAATTGAGAGCAAACTATTTTAATCATTCCTGAACACTTTAGAAACACTCGATTATGGATTTACCACTGATATGCTAATAACAGTTCCTTTTGATTTATTAAAGTAAGTTGCCTGTGCAACATCCGGTTGTCCTTATATGAGCTCCCCTGTGTGTCAGAACATAATAAAGTTATAATTCTCTAAATATATTTTAATTCTGACTTTCAGTGAAGGTTTAGTTAGAATTAATGGTGCTTTCCTGCATCTTCACTTATAACAGAGGAGCCCACAAGATCTGCTGACTTGGACACTTCCCGTGGAGCAGGGAAGGGTCTCTGGCCCATTTCTTTGAGGTTCAATCTCTACTTCCTTGATTAAAAGACGTCTGACCTGGCAACCCCTGATAAATATATTGGCCCGGTCACTTGAGGGTTTTGAAAATGATTGGTGGCTGAGCCAGGAGAAATCTCCTCTAAAATTGCTTTACAAAGTTTCTGCTGTCTTTTTATTTTTTTTAGAGCATATTGCTTTGGGACTCTTGAAAGCCAGAGCATGTTAGAGGCAGCTTTAACCAGCTTGCAACTGGATGGTCAATTTTCAGGGTCAGCATTTACATCTTTCCTACAAACCAGGGCTTGATTTATTGTTTGGATTATCTTAAGAAAGTGTCAATGATGAGGAATAAACTGAAAAGTTCGTGTGCATACTTTTTTTTTTTCCTTTTCTGGGAGTCCAGTTCAACATTTAACAACATGCTCCTGCTTCTGGCTCTCCCTTGGATTTTTGGTATTTACCTCAGCAGTAATGGTTGCTGTCCACCTACCTGAAACAAGAGTACACTGTTCTTGCCTTGGCTGGCCTTAGGTTGGATCTCCAGTCCCCAGCCTGGTCTTCTGCATTGTGTTTCCTGCCCTAAACATAGGCTTGCAAACCAGCAATAATGAGCAGTGGTCCCCTCATGGCCTGGTCACTACCTCCCGAGTTGGAGAGGTCCTGAAATCTTGAGTCTGGTGCTGGCTGCCCAGTAAAAGAGGCTGTGTACAACCCCACTGCTTCTTGGAGGACACGGTAAACAGCTAGTTGGCACAAAGTGTTGTGTTTGTCCTTCCATCTCAAAGCAGACCAATGACATCATGAGGGTGATACCTTGAAAAGCTTGTGAACTGGATTTAAGTGAGGCAGAGCTTCACAAAGTCATGAGCCTCACTCTCCCTCCAGTCACTGGAGTCCAGCGGCAAGACAAAAGTGATGGCCCATATGGCGCAGTAGGGAAGACGTTTCAGCCTACCTCACAGGATTCTTGGGAGGATCAAATGACTTCATGTGTGCTTTGCATACCTGTAAGTCTTATATACCTGTTAGCTGATTAGCTAATAAGATGACCCCTTGGACAGGATCCTTCTAGAGGATTGAAGTGCCACCCGGATAGAGTTGGTGAGATGTTTCCTCAGTGTAGATCAGAAGTATGTGAAATACCCCTTCCACAATTCCACAAAGTGTGTTTATACCTTCCAGGAGAGTATAACAGGTGTGTTGAGTTTTTATTTTGTCATAATGTACATCTATGACTCTTGTATTTTCAGCCTTTCTTTTATGTCCTTTACCTGACATCTCTTCTATGTTGAGTACTTTTCCCCTAGATCTTTGGCGGGAATAGCTGAGGCCCCTTTAGGAGCCAGGCTTCATCTCCACAGGGGTTACTTCCCTGGATGATTCATGAAGACTGAAAGCTTTGCCCTTCCCAAGGTTCTTAGGTTCAGGGTCCTGGGCTGTTGCCATCAGGGCCTGAATAGATGGTGGTCAAGGTGATGGTATTTTTTTTATATTTGCCTGGCATATGCTGCCTCCTGTCTCTGTTGCTTCCACTAGTGCCGGGTGGGGAACCTACAGCCTGCAGGCCACATATGGCCTTTGATCCAGTTAAAGGGCTGCATTTGAAGACTGAGAGGGCCACATGTGGTCTTGAGACTGCAGGTTCCCCTGCCCTGCACTAGCCTGACTTATCTGCCCTCGGGGTGAGGGACAGCAGTTAGACTGATCTAATATTATCATTGGGTATTTGGGTGCCTACTGTACGGAGGCCACCATAGTAAGCACTAAGGCGACAAAGAGGCGTAACCCTTACCTTGCACTCAAGTGGCTTACATCCCGGAAGGCGAGCACAAGGTACAGTATATCTACTTTTTTAAAAATGAATTTTTCCAATGAAGCATTTATTTTCTGTCTCTCATTTTCCTTCCCTATCCCACTGAAACTGAAAAAACAAAACCTTTGTAACAAATACCCATAGTCAAGCAAGACAAATTCCCACATTGGCTGTGTCTAAAAATGTATGTCGACCTCTGCCTGCTTCAGTTTCTTCAACTAAAGTGGAAATAATAAAAGCACCTACCTCACAGGGGTGTTGTGGGGCTTAAAGAGATCATACTTTGTAAAGCACTTAGCTCAGTGCCTGACACAGAAGGCGCTTCAGACATGCTTATTTCTTTCCCTTCATTCTGCTCTTGAGTGTAATCGTCTGCCTGTCTGTCTGGAGGTGGTCAACGTGCCTCAGCATGGATCCTCTAGAACTGGGATAGCTCATTGGGTTTTCAAGTCTTCCACAATTCATTTTCACCAAGTTCTTATTCTGTAAATTGTCCTTCTGGTTCTGTTATCTTTGCTTTATGTTAGTTCCTCTACAAGTCTTCCTAAGTTTCTCTGAAGCCATCCCCCTTATCATTTCTTACAGCTCAATGGTATTTCATCACATTCTCATACCATTATTTGTTCAGCCATTTCCCTATTGATGGGCACCCCTGGAATCTACTTTCTTATGGAACCCAAGGCTCATCTGTCATTAGACTAATGGAAGAGCCCTCGAAGGGTCTTTGGAGCAGGTCCAGACTGCTTAGAATGGAGTGCTTTTCAGGGATAGGGAACCTGTGGCCGTGAGGTTGCATGTGGCCCTCTTGGTCCTCAAGTGAAGCCCTTGTGTTATCAAAGGGTCACACTTGAGGACCTAGAGGGCCACATGTGGCTTTGAGACCTTAGGTTCCTCCACCCTGGTCTAGATAGCTGTAGTATTCAACGTAATCTTGCATAAAACTTTAAAATTCAGTATCCTGGTTCCTTTAAGCATAGTACTGAATTTACTGTCACATTTTGGGTTCAGATTTGCAAATTTGCAAGGTTAGCTGTGAGGAAGCTGTTTGTTACCTCCAAGTTATTTTCCAGGAAGTCAACCTTTACTGCTCCCAGGTGAAGTGTGGTACCCCAATTATGGTTTAATGCTTGAAATAGTCAGAGTTCCCAAAAGCATCATTAGCAGAATGGCACATTTCTCTGCCAAAAACAATTTTTAAAAAATAGGGCTTTACTTGATATAGCTGTTTAAACATTAACTCGTGTTATTAGTCACTTGTTATGTAAAATACTGACAGCAAATTTCAAAGGAATCAGGTACGAGTTGGTATCTTTCTCATGAATCTTCAACAAGTGCCAATTACTTCTTAATTTAGCTCCCGTCTTTTAATTTTTTATTTTCAAGATGATGTACAGTAGCCTTTCTAAGCCATTTAAACTTTTCTTAGTGGCCAAAACCCTTTATATAACTCTGTCTATGGTTTCTCCTCCTTAAGCAATTATTACCGTGTTATCAGATGAGATAACATGCACACCTTAAATCCTCTGTAATTGCTTATTGTTCAGTCCTTTTTCAGTCATGCATCAGATCGCATTTTGGTTGTTTTTGGGCAAAGATCCTGGAGTGGTTTGCCATCTCCTTCTCCAGCTCATTTTACAGATGACATCAGAAGATCATCTCAGCCTGACCCCTTGTTTTTCTTTTTCTTTGTTTCTTTGTATCTTTCTTCCTTCCTTCCTTCCTTCCTTCCTTCCTTCCTTCCTTCCTTCCTTCCTTTCTTTCTTTTTTCTTCTCTCTCTCTCTCTCTCTCTCTCTCTCTCTCTCTCTCTCCCTCTCTCCCTCTCTCCTTTCCTCTCCCTCTCTCCATCCCCCTTTTTTTGGAGAGTATGTCAAGCTTCTCTACTTCCCTTCTAATCTTCTGGGTAAAATATGAAATAACACTTGCATTAAATAATTCCCATGGCAACCATCACACATAGTACTTCATACATCTGTCCTCTGATGTAGATTTTTGGCTGAAAAAGCTTGCAGTTACAAAATCTTGATGTACACCAGAGCATTAAAAAAAAAGAAAAACTCAACACTTTTAAACACATTTAAAGTGGCATAATTACACCCTGCTTAGGGGAGAGATTAGATGACTCAAAGGTTACTTTAAGTAATGAAGACACCTCCAAGGTGCATGAGGAATTTTTTTCTTTGGAAGTAGCTACTGCTACATTCTTCATGCTACACAAATCTCTCTCAAATAAAGTACTTAATAAACATTTATTGGGGCAGCTAGGTGGTACAATGGATAAAATACTGGCCCTGGAGTCAGGAGAACCTGAGTTTAAATTCAGCTTCATACTCTTGATCCTTACTTGCTACTTGTGTGACCTTGAGCAAGTCACTTCACTCTGACTGCCTTGCCAAAAAAACTCCAAGAAACCCAAAACAAAACATTTATTAAGTGCTTGCTTTGTGCCAGCATTGAGAGAATCCTTGTCAGATCAGTGAATGCTAGAGATCTGTGGTCTCCATATATAGGTTACTCCTTGACTGGGTGATTGTGAAAGAGTTAGAGAATACTCAAGATGCTTCTGGACATTTTAAACTAATTTGGGGATCCTGGTTTAATTTGGCACACCCTCCTATTTGCCTGTGTCAGGAAGCCCTCAAGATTCATTCATTCACATAAGAATTTATTATGAAGCACCTACTTTTTGCTTCCCTTAAGGTCAGTGGAGTTGCCACGTTTGGAATCTAACATCATGGTCTTGGATGTCCTCAGAGAGGGGGCAGCAATGAGAATAAGGAGAAAAAAAAGATGAGAAAAGCAGCCAAATTGGACTAAGTTTAAATGGAGGAGATATGTGCTGGGGGGCAATCCAGTTGTCAGGGTGAGAAGGGAGCAATATACAAGGTATCTGAAGAAAGGAAGATATCAAAATTGTAGGGGAAAGAAGCTTATCAATAAAAAAAGTGACTGAGGACAATAACTACTCCTCCATTTATACAAAATATGTGAGTTATATATGAAGTTGGAGCATCCTTGATGAGTATAAGGGGAAAAAGTTTATTACAAGTGATGTTCAACAATGGATCCCATTTTACCCATTTCACAATTGACTAGAAGATGTAGAGAATGTAGGGTTCCATTGCTTATCATCTGTTTAGTTAAAATAAAAGCAAGTCTAAAGAGAGATTATGGTTGGAGATAGTTTAGAGGTCACATCCATCTTGCTTAAAACTAAGAGAGTGAGGGAGCTCATGAGGGATTATAAAAAGAACACAATGGTCAAGAATAGGATTTTGAAGGACTTCTAGAGTTAAGGAGCCCCTAGGGCTAAGAAGTGGACACAACAAAAGAGAATTAGGAATGGTATCCAGGGCAGTGGGCCAGGAAAACAATATCATGGAGGTTAAGGAAATAAGATCATTTTTGTAGTGCTCTAAGGTTTGTGAAGTCCTAAGGTAATTAACTGCAAAGTGGGGGGAATGGGTAGTTATAGATTTATAGATGTTTATCACTGTGGGGGAACTCCCAGTATGGAAACTCCCTTTATCAATGCAGATTAACAACTCATTTATAATTCATCATTAATGCACAGGGCATTGAAAGGCTAAGAATCAAGGCGGTACATAGCAAAGAAAGCATCTCAGCCTATATCTTTCTGATTCTAAGACCAACACTCTCTCACTCACTCTCTCCCTCTACTATGATTTCTCTCAAAAAGAGGAAACTGAACCTCAGAATAGTTATATTAGGAGAGAATTTCAAGGAAGCAGGATTTAATGGCCTCAAAAGAGCAAAATGATGCTGTCTTGGGAGAAGAGAAGCCTGTTTTGGTCACACAATTACAGAACTTGAAACACAGGACCTCAATGACCATCTAGTCCAACCCACTATGTATATTTTTGATTTTGTTTTTTTTATTTTGTTTCAAATTTATTTATTTTCAATTTTCAACAATCACTTCCGTAAGTTTTAAATTTCCTCCCCCTTCCCTCCCCGAGATGGCATTCAACCTGATGGGGGCTCTACACATACATTCTTATTAACACATTTTCACATGAGTCATGTTGCAGAGAAGAATTAAAGCCAATGGGAGAAAGCATGAATAAAAAAAAACTAAACCAAACCTAACAAAAGAGAAAATAGTCTGCTTCATTCTGCATTCCAACCCCAGTTCTTTCTCTGGGTGTGGATGGCATCTTGCACCATGAGTCCTTTGGAAATGTTTTAGGTCCTTGTCTTGCTGTGGAGCACTAAGTCTATCAAAAACAATCCTCGAACACTGTGGCTGTTACTGTGTATAATGGTTTCCTGGTTGTGCTCACTTCACTCAGCATCAGTTCATATAAGTCTATCCAGGTATTTCTGATGTTTGCCTGTTTATCTTTTCTTATAGCCCAAAAGCATTCCATTACATTCCTATACCGCAACTTGTTCAACAATTCCCTCGATTTCCAATTCTTGATCACCACAAAAAGAGCTGCTATTTTTGTTCCTGTGGGACCTTTTCTCATTTTTATGATCTCTTTGGGATATAGTCCTAGAAGCAATATTGCTGGGTCAAAGGGTATGCACATTTTTGTAGCCCTTTGGGCATAGTTCCAAATTGCTCTCCAGAATATCAAGCCATTATAACATGCCCCAAAAGTCCCATCTTTGTCACCAACTAGCTCCATGATCTTAGGCAAATCATCTCTTTTCTTAGACAGCATCCTTGTCCTCTGCCTTTGACACTGTGGCCTCACCCTCCTCTCCTGCTTCTTTCATGGTTCTCTTCCCACCTTTTTGATGAGGACATTCTTTGCTTTATCAATCTCCCTGTCTTACCCCTAGCTGAAGGTTTTCCCCAAAAATCTGTTCTCTTCCCTCCCTCCTTTTCTTCTTTTCTTTTTCCTTCTTTTCTTTCTCCCTCCTTCCTTCTCTTTCTTAAATTAGGTATATATATACATATATATATATATATATATATTTAATGAACAAAAATCCTACTTCTCTCTCTACTGTTCCCCAATCTCCCTTCCCCAACATTGAAAAAAAAAAGCAAAATCCCTGTTATAAAACACATACAATGAAGCAAAACAAATGTCTGCATAGGGCAAGTCCAAAAAATGTTTCATTTTGTGCTCTGAATTCTTCTCTCTGGTCCCTCTTCCTCATTAGTCTACTGAAACTGTGGTTGGTCACCGTGCTGAGCAGTGTTCCTAATTGTTTCATAGTTGTTTGTCTTAATTGTACTGTTGTCATTGTATACATTTTTCCTCCTCATTCTCTTCACTTCCCTGTGCATCAGTTCATCCGAGACTTTCCAGGTTTCTCTGAAACTGTCCCTTTCCTTATTTCTTAGGGCACAAAAGTATTCACATTTATGTAGTGTAACTTTTCTAGCCATTTCCTTATCTATGGAGAGGACACTGCAAGCTTTCAGTGCTCTCAAAGTGGTCTGATTCAGGGCAAAGTCTGATTGTTTCCCCCATGGTCTGAGCTCTGTTTCTGACCTGGGTTTGGGGCTGAGCAACAGATGATGGTTGGACTTAGCCCCTATTAGCCAGCTGGGAAGTTCTGCTATTTCTAAGTGACAGAACTTCAGGTTCCCCTTTGGTCAGGGATTCCTGCCCTGGTTATTCCTCTGAAGGCTTCAGATTGGGCTCGAAACTAGAAATGAGACCCTGGTCTGCTCTTGGGGTGATGGGGATAGTTTGCTTCTAAACTGTCTCTTTCAGCCTATGGCTTGTGGCTGCTCCCATCTCCCAGGTGCAACTCCCCTTCTCAGTCCGCCTAGGATCTGGGACTTGGCAGTGGGCAACAAAGCCAGATAGCACTCATTCCTGTGGGGTACAGGGAGGTTGGTTATCCACTGTGTGGTGCACGGCTTGCCAAACTTCATCTTCAGTGTCCAAGCCTCACTGTCTGTCTCCCTATGCTGACCCGATCTGGAAAAGTGCCTCTATGATTTTTTTTTTCTTGGATTTCCCCCTTAGAATCCAGTCTGGTGCATTTTCTAAATGTTTAGAGGTGTTTTAGAGGGAAAGAGATAACGGTGCTCACTGTACTCACTGTTGCTCAGTCCTCTGGTCTGTACTTCCCTTTCTCTATATCCTCTCTCAGTGATCATATCACTTCCCTCAGAATCAGATATTAGCTGTATGCGGATGACTTCGAGACCTACATACACAATCTACCTTTAAGCTCCAATCTATCATCACTTGGCTGTTGGACACTTCCAGCTGGACATTCTGTCCTGCAGGCATTTTAAACTCAACCCCTCCAAAACAGAAGTCATCACCCACCAGTTTCCTAAAGTTCCTGTTTTCATTGAGGGTGCCTTCATATTTTTAGTCACTCCAGCTTACAACCTCAGGGAGCCATCTGTGACTGCACCTTCCTTTCCCACCTAACTTGTACCCTATTCCCATATTCTGTCAGATGTCAAGTCATATTGATTTTCCCACCATATTATTTTGTATCCATTTCCTTTCCTCTTCTCACACAGCCATTGTCCTAGTAGGAGAGGAACCTGGGCTATGTTACAGTGGGGATTTCTTGTCCCCTCTTACTGGGACATTTTTAGTGGCCTCCTAATAGGTCCCTCTGTTCTAATTCACAAATCCACCCTTCACAGACCTATCAAAATGTCTGTGTCATTTTCTGTCCAACCTTTTGTGGCTCCTTATTGCCTCTTGGATAAACTATAAACTTCTCGGCATTTAAGACTCTTTAAAATGTGACTCTGGCTATCTTTCCAGACTAATTTCACATTATTTCCACTTCATACACTCTTCTGTTTCAGCCAGACTGGGCTATTTGCTCTTCCCAAACTCAGTATTCCATCTCTCGGGGAACACAAGAATTTCATGCTTGGAATGCTTCCCTTCATCCCTTCCCAGCTTACCAGAAGCCCTAATGTTCTTTTGAGGCTGAGCTCATATGGAAGCTGCCTTATTCTCCCTAAAAGTTTGGCGCTCTCTACTTGAAATATAACATATTTATCTTTTTTACACTCAGTATTCCTTCAGTAGAATTGGAGTTCCTTCAGTAAATTTGAGATATGGAATTCCTCCAGTTTACCACCTCAGGTCAGGGACTAGCACTCTTGGTTTTTGTATCCCTCGCATCTAATGGAATGTCTTGTACATAATTTTGTACATAGCTAGCATTCTTATTTTTTTGTATCCCTAGTATGTAACAGAATATCTTGTATATAGGCATTTAATATTATCTAATGATATTAATGTAATCATCTATGCATTTATTAAATGCTTGTTGAATTAGAGTAATTTCTTAATCTGAAAAATGAATGACAAGTTCATAATAAAAAGGAAAATTTAAAAAATAGTAAAATGAAAGTGTTGGATTAGGTGACATTTCAGGCCTCTCCCAACTCTAAAACTATGATTGTGTGAAAATACCATTGACTTTTGGCAATTAATCAGATTTTGGTCCCCCTGGGGAATAGTTTTGCTAAAGTTGATAGGGGAGAAGTCAAATTACTCAGCTTTGAACAATGAAGACATGGGGACTCTGAGTGCAAGCCACTTCTCAAGAAATTTGGTGGTAAAAGGATTGAAGTAAGGATTTCCTTTTAAAACAGAGAAGAGAGGAGACAAGTATGCTTGTGGACCTGGAGGAAGGAGTCATTGGAAAGGGTGATATTGATGAAAGTGGAAGCAGCTAATTCCTGCCTTTTAGCCCCGTCTTTCTTTTCTCCTCTGTGCTAAATATCTTCCGATTCTTCTATCCATCACCATATGGCACAAACGCAAGGCCATTGGCCAACCTGACTGTCCTTTGGATGTACTCTACTTTATTAATGGGCTTCCTAAAACAGTGCTTAGAATTGTCCCTAATATTCCAGATGTGATCTGATCAAGGCAGAGCCTGGATATATGTGGAACAGTGGAGTCATTTCCAGAACTCATTATAAAAGGTGGAAATGAGTTGAGAGCAGCAATGTGGTAGAAAGGTTGGTTTAAGTAAATAGTATACATTTTATCTAAGTTGAATGATAGCTACAGAACATGGTCTGGAATGTCCCTGGGGAGCATCCCTTTCTCTTACTTAGGAAAGAATGAGAAGTGAGGGTTCTATTGCAGGTCATTGTGGGAAGAACAAATTTAGGAGAGCCACTAGTTAAATTTTTTCAATGTGAACACTTATGCTTCAGAAATTGGAAAAGGTTACAAATCAGGGCTTGAAGATTATTTAGCCATAAGAAAGTGACGTTAATAATAATGCAGATTAAACTCTAAAGTGTACCCTACTTTTCTGAAAGCCAGTTGTTAAACATTTAGCAGGATGCCCCTGGATATGGGTCACCTGGAGAAACCAAGATTTGAGTTCCAGTGAGACAGTAGGGAAGCTGGATTTAAAAAAAAAAGTCTAGGATAAAGCAAAAATTTGCACACTTGTAAATTTGACATAGAGAGGCACTGGGACAAGGGGTTATTGATGGACTGATTGAACTGGACTGGAGTGAGAATGACAGAGGTAGATAACAAGGATGAGGGAAGCAGCTTGGTGGAAGGCAGACTCATGTTGGAGTAGACTGCTGTACCTTGTCCTTCCCACCTGGTTCAGGGGCTTAGCTGGTGAAGAGACATAGCATTTCCTGGAGAACCGGGAGGACTCAGGATCTTTTGTTCATGGTGTACCATCTCTCCTTCCTCCACCCCTCAAAGTATGCTATTATCTGATCCTAACATTGCAATTTAATAAAATCAGGCATTCTGATAACTAAATTTGAGTTTCTTGGGAAATCTTGTTATCTTATAGACATCTCCATCTACTTTACCTCTGCAGGGCATAAATTTAGTAGTAGCAGTTGACTTTAAAGACTGCAAAACACTTCATCTACTTAATCTTGTTTGAACTTAATTCAGGTGGGTGGGGCACTATACGATTTTTTTTTGTTTACCTTTTTTTGGATGTGGTTCATTAAACTTCTGGTAAGGAAACTCTCCCTATCAACCAGGGCAGTACCTGATTTGAGTGAGTCACCTGGACCACTGACAGATTAAATGAATTGTCATGTCAGGCAGGGCTCCTAAGAGGGCTTGACTCCCAAGCAAGCTTGAGCTTCACGGTCTGTTTGGTATTAATATCTCCCTTTATGTGGGAGGAAACTGAAGCTTGAGCCTCAGAGGCAGAATCAAATTTCTTAGCCAATAAACATTTAGTAAATGGCTGGGATGGGCCAGACACGGTGCTAAGTGCGGCTCTCTGCAGTCCTCCAGGCTTCAAGAGTCACCCCAGAATCTTCCTGCCTCTCTCCCCGCTTCCACACCCAATGGGGTGGCGTCTGCCCTGCCCTACTGTCTGGCTCACACAATCTCCCCTTCCTATTCCCACTGCAACTAGGTTAGGTGCTAATGAAAGCTTGCATCTTTCTAGCAAAATGCTTTCCATAGGTTATCCCACTAGACCTTGTGAAGTAGGTGCTATAAATTCCCCCCACTACCATTTTATAGCTGAGGAAGTTGAGGTCTAGAATGATTAGGGGACTTGTCTATACTCACAATGCCAGCCTTTGAGCACTCCAGTCACATCCACAATTCTAATAATTAAAATACACGAATTTCAAGAGGTGGTTGTTCTTTCTGGTAACTTTCAAATGAAGTTAACTACGTGCCAGGCAGGTATGGTTAGGTGCAGACCTTGCCTCCTCTTTCAGAGCTGGGGTCACCAGGAGGCTTGGTATTTTTAGACCCACCGAGGTGAGGACAACTTCCTAGGAGTGATCTGGCACTAGGTGGGGCAAAAGAATGTGGAGGCACTGGAGTTAGTAAGACCTGACCTGGGGCAAGTAACCTTTCGTGGCCCTAATCTTCCTCATCTATAAAATGGGGAGAATACTTGCCTCACAGGGGTTTGGGGAGGATGTAAAGTGCTTTGCAAACCTTAGTGCAGTATATAAATGCTAGCAATTATGTACGTATGAGGCACAAACAGGAAGTCAGTTAGTTTAATTTGGGAGGCAGAATTCCTGATTGGGACTGGTGCCTAGTAAAGCTGGAGAGGGAGCACAGTCAGACTATGAAGGACTGTAAATACCAGAGTATCTGAAATTGCCGCAAGGCAGAAGGGAAGGACATGATCAGAGCCTTGACATGTGCCTGAGGAATATCATTTTGGCAAAGGCATGAAGGATAAATTGGAGGGTGGCCAGCTACTGATACAGATGAGAGATGATGAGAACCTGGATCACAGGAAAAGGGGACAGATGTAAAAGAGAGTATAGAGGTGGAATCAACAAGGCGAACTCACTGACTGGGAGAGAGAGAGAAACATTTGCAGAGAACTCCAAGGTTGCCAACAGGGATGACTGGGAGTAAGGTGGTAGGAATAAGTAAGTTTGGCAGAGCTAAGGACAAACACAAAAAAAAGTGCATGAAGAATTCCTAAATTCCACATTATGATACACAGTTGAAACCTTCTGTGGAGCTTGTCCATCAGTACTTCAATGGCTCGGGGTTAGTCCTAGAGTCAGGAAGACCTGAGCGAGTTCAAATCCAATCTCAGAGACTTATTAGCTGGGTGACTTAACTGCTCTAATACTTGTTTCCTCAACCCTAAATGAGCTATTGTAAAGTACTTTGAAAGGCTAGTTGCCTATTGTTATTGCTACATACTGCAGATGGGCAGTGAGTTGGGCACAGTATTGAATAGGATGATGGCTAGATTGCAAAGTTCTTTTAATGACCTTGAGCTTCTCAAAGTACTGCAGTATTGCCTTAGGACTGCAAGTCATGGAATTCTATAGTATTGTAAGAACTGAAATTGATTATCTGGAGATCAATAGAGAGGCTCATGGTGGGCAGGACCAGGCCTCATCACATTACAACAGGGAAGAAAGAATGGAGAAGCAGTATACAGGATGTCATCAGAGATATAGCGTAGAAACTGAGGATGGACTGGTCATGTGTCAAGAACAAGGGGTAACTGATGAACAGCCCACATGCTCTACTGGTGTCCTCACAAGGTCAGAAGTCAAAGAAAAACTCTCAGCACAGCTGCATAAAACCCCAATGGCAAATTTATGCGAGACCATGGGAGAGTTGCAGACATAGAGCACCACTGGAGGCAATGCCCATGTGGATGAACAACGGACTGCCTTCTTGCCGCTCCCCACGCATGACCCTCCCGTCTCCTGACTCCGTGATTGACTGTCACCCCATTCTCTGAATGCTCATCCTTCCTCGCCCTCTACCTGCTGGTGTACTTCAAGCCCCAGCAGACCCTTCTATGGCTGCCCTTACCCCCTCCAAGTGTCTTCCTCTGGGATCACCATCTACTCTCGTATGTTGTTTGTGTGCTATCCTTCCGGTTAGAACGTTAGCTCCTGGAGGGTAAGAATCATCTTTCTGCCTTTTTTTGTGCCCCTTGTATTTCACACAGTGCCTGCCACAGAGTGAGCATTTGGTGCTTGTTTACTGATTTGACAAGATCCACTGGATAAAAGTAAAAAACAGATTTTTATAGCAGTATGATTTACACTTACATTTCAAAAGCTAACAACCTAACAGAAGATACATGTAAATGTAACTCAACGTAATTTGTGTTTATATATATGAAAATTATGAGAACTCAGAAAAAAAATTCTATATGAAAATTGGAGGAGGGAAAAGATCCCTTTGGGCAGGAGGGAGAAGGGGAGATGAAGGAAGGCTTATAGAAAAAGTGGTACTTGAGCTGACCTTCAAGGAAAAGAAAGATTTTGAGGGATAAAGTGCAAGTTTTGAGTTCAGTTTTGGGCATGTCATTACTTAGCCAGCCAGCCAGACATCAAGGTGGTGGTGTTCCACAGTTGGAAACATAGAACTTGGGCTTAGGAAATTTATCATCTTCAAAGATGGAAATGAATCAGGGAAAGAATGAGCAATGGAAAGGCTAAGAAAACAAAGAGAGAGTAATGTCTCTGAAATGGAGGGAGGAAATAAAAACAAAGGAATGAACAACTTTTGGATGATGCAGAAACTTCAAGGAGGCTCAAGGTTGAGAAATGCCCATTGCACTCATTACTAGTGTCCAAGAAGAGGCCAGTCACAAGAAAAGTGGAGACTAAATCCAGACTCTAGCAATTTGAGGTGTTTCCCATTATCTAATAATAGTGTTCAAGAGGCTGAGATGGCCACTTATCAAGGATGAGTGTCTTTTTTACCGACTCTATTGTGTCTTGTACAACAGTTATTTGTTTTATGTCTAATGTCCTAGCTCCTTGAAGGGCTGTTAACTGACTTACAACCGCTTCCGTCCCTTGTCAGTCACTTCATATATAATTATTTCTTCATTTGTCTATAATCCAGAGAAATTGCTTGCTTTTAAATAGTCCTGTAAATAAAAAACCTGATGACTTCAAAACACTACTTATCTTCAACAAAAATGTAGCTTGGAGCTCAGGGAAACATTAAGTCTTAAATATCTAATTTCCATATTCTATAACAAACATGATAATTCACAGACTACAAATACTAACAAGAACGTTGTTTAAACAATAGGCCCAAATGATGGCTGCGATCGTTCATTCTCTCAAATGGATAACTTGAAAAATTATATACGTCAGCCCCTTCAATTAAAATCATTACAAAGAGCCAAGAATTTGAATTAAGGGAGACATTATGAAATTGACAAAAAAATCTTAATTGGACAAAAACTTCAGTGCACAGAATATTCTAAAAACAAAGCATCGTTCTATTTCATTAAGTAAATATTACCAATTAACTCCGAAGGCAAAGACTAGCTTCACAAGGCACTCTCTAAAGAGGGTGATATCAAATATTCTTCCCAATTTGATAGTAAGCTTAGATCAATAATGCCAAGATCAACATTTATCAGATGGAGCCCTAAGCATGCTGGGCTTTTACTGTTGCTCTCCTTTCCCCCAGTTCTGGAGAGATAGTAACAGAGCCTGGACCTGTGAATATACTGGTGTAAGGTAGCCCAGGTCCTCCTAGGGTTAAAGTCATGCTCCCTCTATGCTTTTGGAATCACAGTCACCCTCTTGCAAAGTGGATGTCCGTCTACTCCCCAAATGGCTCCACTCATCATTATCTTGGTCAATTTCCAGACCACAAACCCTTTCACTGCTTCCTTTCCTGGTTAGAATGTAAATTCTTTCCCATGGAGCCAGACTTTATATGCTTGTCCCTTAGATTTGTACTAACAAAAAATACCCTGCAATTCATTAATCAGCAGGTAAGAGTCATTGCTCACCCACCAATAGTCTTTGACAGGATAGAAGGCTTGGCAGAGGAAATTATTAAAAAGGGAGTGAAGTAGGCAACCTTTAGAAAAGAACATTTCTTTTTAAACTTGAACACACACACATACACACACACACACACACACGAACAATATGTATATATAATACATATAAGTATGAAAATCATCTCGCTTATTTCAGAATCTCTCAAAATAAAAGAGTAAAAAGCAAACTAAACTAGTAGAAGACCTTTTTTTTTTAAATTTATTTTTAACCAGGTTCATTCTAATAGCAAGTTGGATACATCCTTGGCAAGATATTTGGAAATTAAGATTGTGAAATTACTCATATATACTTGGTAAATACCTTATTTTGCAATCCACAAATACATACAACACTGTCATCAAAAGAGATTGCCCATTCATTGATGCCAAGATGCCACCTGGCCTATGGGGCTTAGGGAGGAGAAACAGAAAGGCAAGAGGCAGAAGTTTACAATATGATTACAGTTCACAATATGTAATAAATAAAACACTCATTGTCATGAGATAACAATTGATTTTTTTTAATCCCCATTTTCTTATTGTGGCAAGCTTTCAAAAGAAATTTAATTTTACTTCACAATGAATTATGTGAAATGTACATACAAATCCTAACTGGACAGAATAGAAAAATATCTTATTAGTATAAGAGCAGCTGGTATTTTTATAATTTTGTGGTTTATAAAGCAGTTTACATAGATACTGGTTTGCGTCTCACAGGGCAGACAGATATCTCCATTTACAGATGGGCAAACTCAGGAATACAGAGCTTGAATGAGGTTGTCAGAGTGACAGGAGCACATGCCAGAGGCGGGATTTAAACCCAGGTCTTCTGATTCCAAATCTACTCCTCTTTCCCTCAGACAACAGGGCAGGCAGAAACAGCTTTAGGATCAATCTCTGCTTCTTACATTATTCAGAATACCCTCACATTTATATAACATACTACATAATATGCAATTTGAGCCCACTTAAGAATTATGAATATAAAAAAACACTATTTCCACAAAGCTGCTAGTTAGGTGAAATTAGGCATATAAACAGAGCTTAAAAGGTAAATTTGTTAGATTTTTACAGAAAGGCCAGCTAATTGCTGTTGATGAATTTTATAAGCTATCAACATTATTAAATGACAAAATATATTCTTTCAAGCTTGTAATACTAAACACTAAAACCAAAGTTTCGCAGTAGCAAGTAGAGCAGAACTGTGCTACCCAGGGGTGAGGATAGTGTGTGAAATGGAAGGTATACTTATACTTTAACCTGGACTTAGTTGACATTGAGGATTCCCTACAGAGTATTACACATTTCAATGCTATGACCCATGGGTTTTTCATATGGCTGATTAAAAAGACCTGAAGATTTCAGCAGGAAAATTGTTTGACTTCAAAATTTGATATATAAATCCTACTATTTAAAAAGGTTATTCCCCATTCACAAAGATAGCATATTTAGGAAATTAAAATGAATTGACAACTTTTACAAAGAGGTAAAAACCAAAAGGCTCAAGTGGCAAATATAGATGGTAAGCATCATTAAAAAAAAAAATTTCATCATCATGATATTTCGGTTGGCTTGTAAATATCAAAAGAAACCACGACAGTAATAGAAATAATACGTATCTGTTTAGAAACAATTGCCATTTCATAGTTGAGCATTAGTGTGTCATGAAAATTATCATATTAGGCATTAGTAAGATGGTAATGACTCATGCTTGACATACCTCCCTCCTTTCCCTAGCTTCCAAACAAACAGTAGGAAATGTATGAGAAAATCCACTTGCATTTTTCAGGTTGACACACTGCTCTTGGAAACTCCAACTGAGAGTCAAAGAGAGAAGGATGTACATACCAACAAGAAATGTCTTGTAACATGGTAGTCAGAAGTCAAAATTATTAGGGAAGCCAATTGCCTCAAATTAAAAAATCTGAATTATTTGCATAAGAGCTGAATACAAGCCATCCTCAGATGCAAATGTATTGTTAAGCCTGTGGACCTTCGGCATCACTTCTAGTTCAATCTGCTTTTCCCTTTTTATCTTGTTTTCTAGGTTTGAAGCCTTCAGTAAGTTAAGTAGAGGAGCCAGAAGGGACTCTGGAGGTCATCTAATCCATCACCTCACTTTCCAGATAAGGAAGGAGAGGTTAAATGACTGCCCTGTCCAAGATCAAACAGGAAGTTAACAGAAGAGGGGGCTGAGAACTCTACTTTCCTGGTTATGAGTCCAGGGCTCTTTCTGCATTATGGTTGTCAGTAAACCTTTCTGAAGGAAGATAAGCTCATACAACGTATTTCCAGGAGCTGAAAAGGGAGACTACACGGGTCTGATGAAACACAAATCCTATTCTACAGAGTCCTTATAACTGCAAGCACCAGGAAGCTGAGCTATTCACCAACTCCATCAGATGTGGTAACTCCTGTAAATGATGGGTAGCTTACAGTGTTCTCCCATAGAGACCTCTGCCCCAGCACCAACACTGGCTCACAAATAGTCAAGAATGAGATGTGGAGGGAGGGTGGGGGCTGAGAAGAGGGGGCCCAGCAGAAAGAACACACCACGCAGGCAGAGGAAAGTAGACCCAAAATGATGATGTCCATTTAATTGTCAAATCTGTTCATCTGGTCTCACTGTGTGTCCATTTAAGAGTGGTGATTAACACAAAGAAAATGGTTTTTCATGACTTAAAAAAACAAACCAAACATGAGTTGACTTTAGGTAAAATGAATTTTCAGAAAATCATGTCAAATGATGAACTCTATATGCCTTTACTTCCTCAGACTCTACTACGTGCTTACCACTTCAAGTCCTTTGCAGGGCTGCTGGCTGCTACCATGGTGATGTTATGTCAATGAGGTTAATGAATCACTCAGAAGTACCGACTTTTCGGAACTGTTCCCGTAAAAAAGCTGACAATTTTGTAAAAAAACATCGCTACATATTTATTTAATAAAAGGGCGTGTTTATTTATGTTTACAAACAGGTTTCAAAAACAAAAGGAAAACATGTATGCTACTACTAACCTTTTTTTTTCAAAATGCCAACAGCCCTCATGCTGTATGAAGGTTTCTTAAGATTTATTAGAAAAATCAACACAGTTCACTCACAGTTCACCAAGACATCACTAAACTAACAGGTTTAGACAAAAACAAAAAGGACTAAGGTTTTGTTGTATTTTGATTTAATTCAATTTGCCTGAAATAACAAAAGCATTTCAAGCAACTTTCATCACGTAATTGATGTCCCGCATTAAACAATCTACTAAATTCTGAACAAAAAGTTATTTAGCAAGTTTTTCAAAATTTTTAAAAATTAAACAGTTGTTTTCAAAACCATTAAGTAGTAAATGTATTTAAGAAACTAATTAGGACAGAGGCCATAACTTCATTAGGACACTGCTGCTCATGTTTTCACAAAGCATTAGTGTTATCTATTTGGCTATCAGTATTAGCAATTTATCTACAATATTTAACAAGGTAAATTGTAGGCAAAAATTTAGTACAGTTTCAATAGAAACACCCTTTTTCCTGAAAATACAGCAGTATTTGAAGGACTAATTTTTCTCTGCATCAGTTATAAGGAAGCTTCCCATCTATGAACAGGAACAATAAAAGTATCTACAAACCTTGTAAACAGATCTGTATCATTTATAAACATAAATAATCCAAATTATTAACAGCCAACAGCAGAAATTAAAGTATCAATTCAATGATCCAGGGCTCCATTGTCTTTCTCAGCTTTCCTCCTCCCTCACCCCCTTCAAGGATCAAGAGAAACTAAAGCTTTGCTAAACACACTGTTCAGGACCATTCTTAAGTACGATCGATGATCCACAGGTCACTTATGCTGAGTTACTGTTTATCAGTCAGAGTTCATTACTCCCCACCCCCCAAAAAGCACCCTCAAAGTCTGGCGGAAAGCTTTTTTGTTTTAAAAAAATAAATCTACATTCGTACAAGTATGTCTTCTGTTGAAGTCCAAGACAAGAATACTATCTTGTCCATCACAATGTGTGAAAAGACCCAGTTTCAATTGGTTTCTTTACAATGCAGCTAGTGTGTTAACATTCAGCTTACGATCAGAGTGATGTTTCCAAGCTATGTAGTGGGCTTCCTGGGGATGAAGAGGTAGCAGACTTGTTCATTTCTATTGTAAGATGAATTCCGCTGTCCACGGCATTATTATTTTTGTTGGGAGAGGGTGGAGGACTCGAGTTACGCTTTGTGGGGGCATCATCTTCAGCATCAGTGTCATCAATAAGGGGAATGTGAGGTTCAGAGTCCTCTATCCTAAACTCAGGATGCGTCATAAAGTTGTGAATTGAACTTCGCGACTCTGGTTTTTCTAGCCCTTCATATAAAGAACTACGAAATGCATTCACCACTCGAATCTGCAAGGAGAGCAAAAAGAGAATAGTATTAGAGGGTTACAGATGGGCTGCCACTGAAAACGGCTTATTTATGAGTCTGAATCCACAAACAGCAAGGTATGAGTGAGTCATATATTTGCATGTAATGTGCAGTGGGACTTGCAATAACACTGTAAAAAAACCAAACATTTTAGTAAGACACTGCAAGAACGACAAAACTACACACTCTAACAATCAAGATGTCTAGAGTTTAAAGTTGTGTTAAAATAATCCCATCATTGGCCAATGGCTAAGACTTTAAAAGTCAATGTCAAAATAAAGCCATTTAAATAAGAGATCTTTTAAAAAGCACAACAAAAACTTAACTGTACATAAGCTGAGCCCATTCTTATTGCGTTTACTGAAAACCAATCAGAAAATGCTGAACAACTCAAGCACAAAGGGTTACTGTTTATCATGCTGGGAAGGGGGAGGCACCAACTAGGAAAAAGCCAAGCAAATATAAGCTGAATGCAACAATGAATTGACAACTATTCCTCTATGCCCTGAATTAAAAAAAAATCCCTTTAAATGTGTAAATTATGCCACATTAACAGATATAAATATTTGAGTATATGCCCATTTCCCTAATGAGTCTGAACATTGCATTCAAGACACACCTGAACAACAAACTACATACCATAGGGGAGAAAAAAATTAACACAGAAGGCACTGTGGTTTCTCTAGCACAATTTCCCTTTTAAGAACAGTAAGTATGTAAACTTTTCTATCAGTTCTTTTTATTGGACCCAAAGGATAGGAAGTTATGCTACAAACTAAGTGACAGATTTAGCACAATTTTTATTATACAAGGTTTTTTGAGACGGATAAATTAAAGCAGGTTTTAACATGAAAAGCATTCGATCATCTTATTAGCCAAGTCTCAGTGTGGCTTTCAATGAAAGAAAAGTTTTCAAACACTTTATTTTTCATTACATTTTAAATAAAAGCAACCTAGTTTAAAAGGTATACACATCCTTTCTATGCCTCAAAATTCTCCTCCCCTTTTCCAATAAATCCCAAATTCGGTGTAGTTCTGTTAACTGTGAATAGGTAGAGCACTCCATGTAGTCTCATACAGTACTGTATCAATTTACATGTGTATTTCTTTATAAATTATTCTCTAGCTGACAAGGACATATCTGTTTCTTCTCAGATGTGCATGCACAGGTAGGTAATAATTGTTTCCGAAATGAATAAAGATAATAATTACAAGTATATATTCCAGGTGCCAAACGTTACAGTAACCGGCAGTGTATTTTGATTTAGTACAACTGTGAACCCTTCGAGTACAAGGTAGCACAGTGTAACCTCAGCTTAATGCAAGACTGGTGGAAATTTTGAGCCTACAGGCTTTGAAATACCAGTGAGAGCTCAGACTTGGACCTTTCTTCTAACTCCAAATCCAAGTGGTTTGTATACTACACCCTTTGGTAAAGCTAAAGGAGACTTACAATTTTAAAATGCTTAAGCACACTGCCTTACGTGTAGCAGGTGTTACAGAAATGTTGGCTATTATGATTAAGAAAATTTACTTAAAGACAAGAAACTTGAAAATCTTATATACAGCATAAAAATAGAAGGCAAAATGAGTGGATTTACGAATTAAAATGATTATAAATAAAACTTTATGCTCAGTTCATTAAAAAGTCTTGATCACTGGAACAAGCTTCTCATTTGAAATTTAGTCTTTCCTTCAAGATAAACACAATGCATTTATCCTTGGCTACCTTCCAAGCATCTCCAGGGATTAGAAAAGTAGACCCTAGAATCTGTTTAAGTGTCCACTTTAAAGGCAGATTTACTCAGTACACATTCACTGGGTAGCCGCGCTCATCAGAACAGCAGCCTACTTCCTAAGTGTGTTTGTCCACCTTGTTTTCCCTCCAAAGTTTGCGCAAAGAGTGATCAAGTATAGCCCAATGATTAGTTCCTTCCACTTAGTGCCCACTTTTAACTTTAATATTCTAAGATGTTCATGATTTTATCCATGTGTAATGCCTCCATTAATGCAGGCTGCAATACTTCAAGCCTTGTAAGTAGCCTTCATCAGATGCTACCTACACCTCCCTCCCCACCCCATCTGACAGCCACAATTTTGGTGATGAGATCCTCTGAGCCTAACTCTGTTGGTCCTTTCCGGATGGTGAGGCACAAGGATGGAGATGAGTGGAGGGTTCTCTTCCTATGAAGGCTGTGCTTCCCATGGCATGGTGGGAGTTATGTCACAGCCAACATGTTGTGCTGAGCTCAGAGACGATGAAAACCCAACTTCTCGCCAAATGGGCCGGTTAAACCAGGCCTCCTGCACCCTCTACACTGTAATGTTTTTATCTCTATTCAGTTTCTTCTTGTTGGTTTGGGTCAATCTTCCCAGCCTGCCAAGATCATCATGAATCCTAGTTACATTAGCTATCTCTCGTCTGTGCCGTCAGCAAAACACCTCTTTGAGACTGAGTCACAGGAAAAACTGTGACAAGTTATTAACAAATTCCTTACTGATTAACAGGGACTCATGAATACGGTCATCCAATCAGGTGTGAATCCAATCAAATTACAGTTACCCAGTCCCTATTTAATCATAAAAGACAAACATGATGATATATAACTAGAGATATTTACAGCATTGTCTTGGTCTCTCCTTAAAAAAAGCAAATAAGGTTAGTCTGAATCTTTGGTAAACTTGTGTAAACTGCCACTCATCACTGTTTCACTAAGTGCTGAGAAATCACTACTTAGAATTTTGACTAATGTCAAAAGTCAGTCAGTGATCCACAGTGATTACAGTTTCTATAATCTCCCTTCTTGTTTCTTCTACCTCTTGCAAAGGTGGCATTTGCTTGTGTCTAATCTGTTGGAATCTTTTTGGTTTCCACATTTTTTCACAGGATACTCAAGCAGGTGAACAATCAGAACAAGACTTTTTCCAGTCCATGGAACCTAACTCACTAGGCCTTTGTGATGGTCTCAGTGGAAGCACTCTCTTACTACTTCCTCATCTACCTTGGGCTTCCCGTTCTCTCTTCACCATTTATGTTGGCCTCTTTCTAGCCTGAAGATCGTTCTTAACAGAAAGGATAGAAGTCAAATAGAAGGTCTCAGGTGGAAAATGGAAAGAGTTAGCTTACTGGCCACCTAGAGAAATTCCTGAATGGTTACCTTGATGATGTCATTTATCACAAAAGAGTCTTAGCAGTCCGTCTGAGCAACCCAAACTACATCAAACACTTTGCAAATGTTTAGGTGCTACGGTAATGCTGAATATAAGTCTTATTTCTGAACCTAAATGAATGAGATCCTGTTGAAATCTTAAGTGTATTTAGTTTCAGAAAAGTTACATATTGTTATCACTAAACTCTTTTTGAAAAGGTCAATCTTCATAATGCTCCCAAATAATGAGGTAAAAACGGCTTTCTTGTCATAGGAGATAGAATTATTTACATGGAACCTCTGAACAATCTCCTACCAAGAGAAGAAAATGACCCCACAGGGTTTGGGGGCTTAGGTTTGGAGCCTGGCTCTTTCTTGTTAATTATGTGACTGAGTAGTCATTGAATCTCATTTTTCTCCAGTTTCCTCTCAATAGTAAATGAGGAAATAATAGTATTATCCTGCAATGGGATAACATATATGAAGCATTTTGATAATTAAGTGCCAGAAAGGTAATACTATGCCCCTTCTCCCACTGACTTCCAGAAGTACTTCTGAGCTCTGCTAATAGAAAGAGGGAGAAAATTTAAAGGTACAGAGCTCAAAAAGAAAACTCCTCTCCAACTCATCATCAGTTTTCACCTCTCTGCTTTTGGCCCTTTGGCAAGGGGTAAACAGATTTCCCCCCCCACCCCGCCCCCCCCCCCCGCCCCTCCTGAGATTGAGCTGAGTCTATCAGAGATCAACAGCTTCCTTGGGGAGTGAGGAGGTGCTAACTATTTGTCAACCACCCTTAGTTTCCCAATATCCTGAGGATGGATCCACCATGATATCTGGATACCAAGAATTCACTGTAAAGGTGAAATAATTAAATCACAAGACTTTTAAGAATTTGTTACTTTCTGAAACTCTAGGGGGAAAAATACCTGTTAATACATCTCAATAAATAAAAATTACAGAAATGTAACTGTCAATGAATAGTCCACAAAATTGCCCCACATTTTAACATTCTGGATTAAATGAACATAGTCCATAGAATCATTTGAAATGACTTTAAATAAGATGATGTGAATAAACATATCAATACCACAGAACCCTGAAGTTTAGGGACACATAAAAATACCTCAAAGAGACCCAACAAGGGTAATTTCAGAAGCCACTCATATTCAGCTGCTTCTCCTTTTTTCCAGTTAGTTCAAGGCTGGAAAGCCCAAACCGAGCAACTTAAAAATAAGGAAGATCCCATTCACTTTCAATTTTTAAAACTGAATTTCTTTCTTGGAACAGTGGGATCAGTTTCAGATTATATGCTTCTGGGAACAGTGCAGTATAAACATGTTTAAAGGCATATACTCAAACACTTATAGCAGTTTTACTAACTTTATACCCCCAAATCATTCCCTATGTGAATAAAGCAAAGTTCAGCACATAGGGAAACTCACAAGTTTCATACCCAGTCTTACATTTGATTGTAATTGTTTTATCTTTTGTCTGAGTTGCCAAAAAAATGGAAAAATTGCCACCCCCTCCAAAAACAAACAAAACAAAACAAAAAACCTTGAGGTCTCAAACCACTTTATGAAAAAAAAAAAAAGCTTTATGAAAGGCCTGAACAATGAGTTTAAACATTAAGGAGAAAATGAGAAACGTCAGGTGTGTGAAGGAGGAAATGTTAATTTCATGCACTTAGGAACACACACTCACACCCCACAGTAGTAGAAGCGGTAGTAGAGGAAAACACTACATGTGTAGGGGTAGAAATATTTGTTACATCATGGTGCTGGCTGGCGATGGAGGGTTGCCGCCTTAGAGCCCCCTGAATGGTACTTCCACTCTGGAAAGCATTCACTACATCCATCTGCAAGGAATCAGAGATTGTGACAGCTTGCTCAGCAAGAGAGAGAGAGAACAAGAGAAAGGACCATCCCATCTATAAACACACAAAAAGTAAAGAAAAAGGCACTTTTTATAGAGCAAATAGGCAAGAGTAGCATTTAGAGAAGAAGAAAATGAAGAAAACCAAGGAGCATGAGGGATAGACACAATTGCACACCAGCAAGTACATGTCAGTCATCTCAGACTGCTCTTCAAAGGCCTAAGGACTGTGGCTTGGGAAGGGCAGAGTGAGTGAAGGGCACATCCTAATCTCCTCCCCCAGGGAGAACAGCCCGCAGCTAGCCCTAGCACCCCACAGCTCTCCTCTCCGCCCATACCTGAGTTTGTATTCGGTTCAGACCCCTAAACCACAAGATCTGTCCTCGTCGTAACTCTCGCTCAGCATGATCAATTTCTTCAACATCTTCTGCTAATTCTTCCTCAGGTATTTCTTCTTTCTGTGTTCCATGACCGGCTTCTTTAAGGAATTTTAAACGGCTAGTTGGAATTGTTGAAATGAGCTATGAAGTAGGGGGAAGATCTCTAAGAATAACTCAAGTACATAATTAAGCTGGTCAACTTTACATAGGAGATGCTTTTAAAATGACAAATGTGACCCCACTGATCAGATTAGGAACTACTCTTAATAGGATCTTATCAACCAAGTTATAAATTAATCATTAATGAAATATTTACTGTTACCTTTTTGTACACAGATAGAAACTGGTTACACGTTTAATATTGTACTTAATTGAGCATTTAAGTCTGGGTCCAAACTTTACAAATACACTGACATCATATTTTTTGTTTCAAATAAAACAAATTCAGTGGTAGTTCTAGTTGCTGTAGGTGAAAACATTTATACATATAAACTCTTTCAACAGTATAAAAATTTATCACTCAAAAATACGCAACTAAAAAAGGTCTAAATTGATTTGATATACACTGGAATCTAAGATCAAAACTAAAATTGGCAAAAGCACTGTATATAGATTCATGCCCCTCCACACTCCAAAGCAGAGAGAACAGCAAATGTATGTGGGATTCTTGACATACTAAGGAAGGTCACTTGGGGAGGCCAGAGGAAGGTTTTTTTGGGTAAGATGACCATGGCTTGGCAACGTATAAAGGGCTTGTAGAGAACTACCAGGATGCTGACCCAAAGCAAAAAAGGAAAACTAAAAAAATTTTAGTTTCAACTTAAGAGTAGGTTATCTGAAAAAGATTTTGAAGTTACTTAAAAAGGATAAATCATGATGAACAGAGATTCATACACACAGATATGTATGTATGGATGTCAGCTTATGTCAAAAGCCTGAAGAAAGGTGAGCTAAAATCATAAATGCTGGTGGAGGGCAGGTAAGTAGTGCAAGAATAAGCCTAATCACAACTTGTACATATTAATGTAATCCTTACAAATGAATATGCTGGAAAATAACATACTGATTAAACATTAATTATGAATATTACCTACAAATGACATTTTCATCTACGACCTTGGAGGAGGGAAAGGAATGACAAGCAATGAATGATATAACACAAAACACATTAAAAAGTTTAGCATAGTTTGGCATTTCTTTTTGGTTTCCCCAGACTAGAGGACCTAAACATTAATTCTGTATTCATTACAAGTTTCATAAATGAACACAAAGTCAATAAAACAAAAAATATTCAGCAATTTGAGTATCACAGGTACCCAGGAGCTCATTTTCAATGATTTTCAATAAGGCCTGTTCCATAAACTACTTTTAGATTCTGAGAAGAGAAACCCAGAAAGTTTTAAAAATACAGATAAATTCATACCAGCAGTATGGCCTAATGACTACAGAGCCAGCCTTGGACACAAGCTGGCCCCTGGAAAATCACAACCTTTCTCTCCTCAAGAAGTGGCAGAGAATAGGCAGACCTGCACTGGTGGAGGGGATTTTGTTATCTGCAGAGTTCTCAATGAAATCAGGTCTAGTTCCTACATAGGCATATTCATTTTGAACACAAAGTAAGAGACTGAAACAGACCTTAAATCTTTGGGAAACAGATTCCCAGAATGACACTTACCCTGGAATCAAGTAGTAGACACAGTTAAGTAAGAAAGAAAAAAAAACAATAGCAAAAAATTTTTAAGTGATTTTAACGCTTACACAAACAAAATGAGATTTTTTACCTGGCCCCAGAGTAACGTTCCCATTCCTAGGAATATTGACCACAGCCACTGTTCTATTGAAAGTTCTGAACAACTGAAAGGTTTCCCACCAAACTGCACAATTATTATCTGGGGAAGTAATCAGAGTAAATTCATTTAAAAATAACAGTTCTCTTCTTAAAGATATGATTCTTTAAAATAAATAACTGCTTTTCTACTATTAGCATCTTTTATTTTTGAAGTATCATTAATCATTTTGTAATTCTAAACTGAAAAAAACCCTTTTCTTACAGTCTTTCTAAAAAGAATATGCTAATTATAACCAAGTGGTCTATAGATTGCTGTAGATGGTTACTGATGTAGTTTAAAAAGCATTTGGAAAAACTGTAGTATTCTTAGTGAATACTGATCTGTGATAATGCTCTCTCGCCAAGCTGAGTTACATGGCTACTTCACGGTCAGAAGAAATGAAAACATAATTCTCAGTAATTCAATCAAGATTGGATTGATATATATATATACAACCCAAATGAAATCCTAAACAACTCTTTCTTGTACTTGTTGTACTTTAATTTAACATTGTGTTTTTTCTATTCAAGTTTTTTTTAATTAATAAAACATACAAGAAACAGCTAATCACTACAGAGCCAGCCTTGGACACAAGCTGGCCCCTGGAAAATGTTTATAGTTTATAGGCTATGTTTATAGATTAAACCTATTCAAGTATGTAAGGAAAAAAGATTAAAACATTATTTTTATAATTCATTCAAAAGTAACTCCATATTTAAGTGTCAGAATATGTCAAAATGACAAATAATTTCAAAAGTACAGAAACTCCCAATGTGGAAGCTCCATGTCCTGGTGAGGTTCCCAGAGGTTAAATGACTTACAGATATTTGTGTAGCCCTTTTATGGTTCCAAAGAACCTTATGGCCAATACTATCTCATGTGATCCTCATACCGCCCCTGAGAAGGCAGGGAGCAACAGCAAATATTTAAGAGCTTATCTAAAACCAAGAGAGGTTTACATTACACTACAGCTGAGAAACTGAGGCTCAGAGGGGCTAAGTGTCTTGCCAAAGGTGGCATGGCTCCTAAATGGGTAGGTGAGAATCTAAACCCAGGTCTTCTGACTTCCAGGCCCGGTGCTACATCTACTGAACCATAACTGCCATGGCATCGGGACTTTTTGTTTTCATTGCACAGCTGATCAAAGGCAGAAGAATGAACTTCATTTTAAAAAGCGACTTCCTAAGGGTGTTTGGGGCATGTTCTAGATTTTGTTATGTTTTTGCATAGTACATACTGACCACATCTGGAAAGTAAGATACCAGGTTTCCTCAATGGCATACATACACATTTGAATCTCATAGCTCTTGAGATGAAAACAAATTTTAAAAAAAATAAAGTTTAACAAATTTAAATATAAAATTTTTGTTATGTCAAGAAACTTAAGGTCGAATTTTATGACGATGTAGACATGAATTTTTCTAAAATTTATAGGGAAACATTTTCACAAAGAAGTGGCATCTCCTCCATGCTGATTGATACAAACCCTAATTAATATTAAATAGGGGTGTATAAAGTTATTTCCAGTGCCCAAAGCACAAAAGTATACAGTACATAAACAGCCAAAACTTTAAAAATCTTCATTTCTAATTACTCAGCATGGTTGGCAATCATTGAGAATACTTAAGAAATCTGATCCTGCTGCTGAAAGGGCTCACTTTTTAATTCTCAATCTAACTTCCTGTGTGATCAGGCACAACGCACTTAATATCTGTCTTGCTCCCTGGTTCTGTCATCATAAAACAGAACAGCACCACTAACAATCATTTGCAAAAAATGCCACAGGGCCAAACACTACATGCAGACATAGATAAGCTATATCAGTAAATGATATCCCTTATATGCAAAGGCATCTGACATTGTTATCTCAGAATTTTCTCTGAAATATGGGCAAAGTTTCTATTTTTGCCTACTTATACAATACAACACTTATTTCCCTCATCTTTTCTTTTGATAATGGCATTTCAAAATGCAAAACCGCAATGTTAAAAAATACTGATGATGCAGAACGTATTATAAAGTTGGCTTCATAATGAGAGTATCAAGTATTTCTACAGCGTCAGTACTGGCATTAAGACTCATTTTGTACTTGTAACACCCCAAAAAATCTGACTCAACTTTTAAAAAATGTGGCATTTCAGACTAGGTCAAATTTCTACAAGGGCAGATCTAAACAAGTTTTCCAGTATAGTGAAAGATTTGATAAGAAGAGAATGGCTGCCATCTTGAGGTCACTTCGATGACAAGCCTACCAATTGCCTATCTCTGATAAAATAATCAAATTTGGCATTTTCTTTCCAGTCACCTACCTGTACCACAAAGGTGCCCAGAACAATTGTACAGAAGATGGCATTATTGAAGATCCCTTCAAACACATTTCTTTCACCATGAATTTTTCGGGCATTTATCTCATTGAAAAGTTGCATGAGCACGAAGGTGTTAAAGACGATAGTATAATGTTCTGAAGGTGGAGCATGCAAAGGGGCATTTCTTCCACTGTCAATATCGAAAAATTTTTCCCCTGAAATAATCAGAAATTGGCATTTTGCAATCACACGTAAAACACACTAAATGCATTTAAGCTAGGCGCGCAAGTCATTTTTATAAATAATCCTTTGTTTGGTACCAAGGGAGACCGTGATAAGTTAACATTTAAGAAGCAGAAATTTTAAAGCTAAATGCCTTAGAAAGCTCATGACATAAAAACACCATGGATCTAAGTTGGAATAGGAATACGTTAACTGAAGTTTTGCTGGAGCTAAAAATCTTACCAGCAAACAAGAGCGTAAAGACTACGACGAGCTGGTAGAAGGCGTGGCCCAAGATATTCTTCATCATTGTGCGAGAGATGAGGGGTTTATTTCTACCATAAGGTTTCCGAAGCAAGAGAGATTCAGTAGGTGGTTCAGTTGCCAGAGCAAGGGATGCCAGCGTGTCCATGATGAGATTTACCCACAACATCTGCACAGCCTTAAGTGGTGAGTCCTAGAAAAAAAAAGAGGTTTTCTCACAGATATTCAGAAATATTCTGGAACTCAGAAATGGGTCATGATGTTTTGCAGTATTTACAACGTAAGAAGCAACACAGCACCAGACCTGACACTATGGTTATTCTGTTTTATTCTAAAAGGAAAAAAAAAGAAAAAGCCCCCCAAACCCAAACGGAACCAACCAAACAAAACCCCTGAGTTGTCTTTGACACCAACCTGAGTGATGCAGGCTCCGGTGAAGGCAACAATCACCGCCACAACATTGACCGTGAGCTGGAACTGAAGGAACTTGGAGATGCTGTCGTAAACATTGCGTCCCCACATGACTGCTTTGACAATGCTCGTGAAGTTGTCATCCGTGAGAATGATATCTGATGCTTCTTTTGCTACATCGGTTCCGGCAATTCCCTGATAGGGAAAGCAGCACAGCACACAAGTGTTTTGTAAATCGGGCATACCAGTAAGACACTATCAGATGGCCTACAAACAGATGTGCAGGGCAAATCTAGGACTAAAAACTAGAAAGCCCCTACAGGATGACCACATCAACCAGTACACAAGATTGTTCTTCAGGGACAGTCTGGATTTGAGGAACATAGAGGCCCAGTCCCATTTCCAAACATTCTGCAACTCTGTAGCAAACTTCTGCTTTGCTCTGATTTCTGTAAATGTCACAATGTCTAGATCATCCTGTCTCCCTCCTCTCACATTCACACATATGATAAAAAAGGAAATGTGCTGCATTTAGGGATGGTCTTGATTGGATTCCAGATCCTGCCAGCTAATGCCTGGGTGATCCTCTGTCAAATCACCTCTTTAGGATCTCCACAACATGATCCTGTGAATTCAACCTTTCCATTTCACAGATACCCACCCCTCCTTTCTGTTCCTACAACTTGTGAGTTTTAAATAAAAGGGGCTGTGGGAAAACAGGCCCATTTGATGCTGTTTGTGGAGCTGTGAATGGGAACAACCTTTGTAGAAGGCAAGTATGCTCCCCAACTTACCAAACTGTGCATAACCTTTTGATACTCAGCAGTACTAGGTCTATACCACAAAGGGATTAAAAAAAGAGGACAAAAATATTCACCAGAGCTCTTTTTTGGTGGCAAAGCAAAGGAATTTCAGGGAGTGTGCATCAGTTGGGGAAGCAGCAGCCAGATTATGGTAAATGAGTAAAATAGAATACTATAGGATGTGAAAAAGAAGAGACAGTTCAACCTTTTAGGCTGGGGAGGGAGTGGGGGGAAAACAAGAAATAATAAAAATAAAAAAGAATATCAAACAATAAAAAGAAAACATAACTGGGTTAACAATAATAAAAATAAGTAGCAACCCCATTTGCCAACCAACATAATACACTTCAACATCAACACCCTTTAACTCCCTACCATAGCAAATCCAACGTCTGCTTTCTTCAGTGCAGGACCATCATTAGTACCATCGCCAGTCACAGCCACGACCTGCCGTTGTTCTGAGACAGTGCTGTCAATGATACCTAATACGAAACAAAAATTAGTAGTTCAAAACTGTTTTCTTTATTTCACAAGGTAACTGTCTTCCAGCCTATAATGCAAAATGTTTTATGCTGTCAGATCAGAAGGAACTCAAAATGCTACACAAATTCCAAGCAATTCAATCCAAAGTTAAGAAGGTTAACACTGTATTTTAACAGCAAGCTGAATAATTAAAGAGTATTATTAACACAGTATTTGGTTTATCAAAGAAAAAGAAGCAATTTATTTTGGACAGCAAAGAAAAAATTAATAACTATCAACAACCTATTTTGTATCTAAAAAGTTACTATTTCAGAAATACTGGTGTTTTGCATGATTACACACGTATAACCTATATCAAACTGCTTGCCTTTCTCAGTGGGGAGGAGAAAAGGGTGGAGAGAATATGGAACTGAAAAAAATTTTTTTAAATGTTAAAACTGTTTAAATGTAACTGGGAAAAAATAAAATATTAAATAAAATCTTAAAAAGTCATCTAAAATGCATTTTAATTTAAAAACTTAATTACCTTTAACCAGTGTGTGCTTGTCAGTGGGAGATGATCTAGCAAGTACTCGAAGCTTTGGCCAAATCTTGTCTATGCGTTCTTGTTCAATCTGCAAATTTAATCAGGGTAATTTATTATGCTAATTTATTAAAACAATTTATTAAATTCAGCCTCCCATTTTTTCTCCCCTCCAATTTACCTTCCATTTCACTCCCTGAATCACTTCATTTCTCAGCCTTGAAAGCTTCAACAACATTGTTTTAAAAACTTATTGAACAAAGTCCAATCTTGTGCCTGTCTGTCCTCAATCAGTGTTCCTAGCCATTGGTCTCATTCCTCTTCTTCTTCCCTCCCCATCCCTCTGGTCTTTTCCAGTCCAGCCTCTGCCATGACATCCCTTCCCGGATTCCACAACTGTACTGGACCTTTCTCTCGGGTGATTTTCCCAACTAAGCTAGAGTGTAACATCATTACTTGTATAGATATTTTACCTCCCCTTAATACTAGCATAGAAAATGCTAGAAGACTAATGAGTTTCAATCACCTTTCTGACCATTGTGGTGCCTGGAGCAATGCACTGCCTGTAAGTGCAATAAATATTTGCTAGATATCATTTCCTTAGTTGAAAATTATTAAGAAAAAATTTAGTGATAGAATCAAACAACCTACCTCTCCTTTTTCGTTCCTTATTCTTCTGTTGAAATCTTTACCTTCTAGACACAAGAAATCTTCCCCAGGATGCAAAATACCGCATTTAGAAGCAATAGCACGAGCAGTATTAATATTATCACCAGTGACCATCCGCACAGTAATTCCAGCCCGCTGGCATTTTCTTATTGCATCTGGTACCTGGTTTGCATGGAAGAATCTCATTATTACATATACATGTAGCCAAATCTATTATAGGGAGTAACCAATTCCATCTGACATAACAGGTCCACAGAATTAACAAAAGGTGTGTGTATATCAGTTGTACATGTGTACTCACATGCACATACCCACATTAAGTATGTACAGAAGGATGTTGTACTTCCTAAGCAAAAATTCACTTATCTAAAAAGTCTCTGCTGTTATAACACCCATTCAAATAATGAAAATTTAAGATTTATCACTGCATAAAAGCTTGGCTTTGTAATACAGAATAATTAGTTTTCCAAGATTTTGACTTCATTTTAGTAGATTTATAAAATTTAAATCTTAAATGAGATTGACTCCTAGGGATTTTCCATGCTAGTATTACATATGTAAAGAGTGAGTAAAGCAGGTCAAGATTGATTCCACCTGTAAAACTTGACAAGTTTTCAATTGAGTCTGAGGGGCAAGCAGTCAGAATGGTTTTCCTTGACCAAGAACTGGTGTGGGAAGAGAAAAGAGTTAATAGTATCTATGTGTACTCAAAAAATAACCCGAGTATAAGTTTTATGTTTATCAATTACCTCAAAAAGAAGCCATCTGCCTAATGCTTTAAAAATACATCAACATCTTTAAAAGATGGAATTTTTACCAACCATTTCCAAACCATCCTTTGCCTAAGTCCAAAGAAATAAGAGCTTTAAACAGTTATACTCCCAAATCTCACTTAAAAATATATTATTCAATTATGCTCTCCAATTTTCCCCTGAAAGGCAAAGCTACTATGCAAGTGAACTAAACTGACAGAAGCTTTCTCTACCTCAGGTCTCACAGGGTCTTCTATCCCTACAACAGCAATGCATGTTAGGCCTGTGACAATATCGTTCTCATTATCCCACTCTGGTTCAGGTTCTCCTGCTGGGAAATCTCTGAATGCAAGACATATAGTTCTCAGTCCTTCGGAAGCCATTGGTTCAATCACAGTTTTAACAATATCATCCCGGTCTCTTGGTCTGAATACTTTTGCTTCACCATTAGCACTCAAGATTTTGAAGCATCTGCAAAAAAATGTAAAAGGGTCACAAATAAAGACAAAAACCAAATCCTGTATATCAGGTAAACTTTTAAGGAATGTGTTAAGTCATTAATTACGTGACCTTGGGACAAATCACTCAAGATTTCTGAAGGTCAATTTCTTCGTCCATGAACTGATCATCTCTAGGGTCTCCTAATTCTGGAATTCTATCCTTTTATGAAACTGGTTTCAACTGGATCATGCTTGAAATATCTTGGGACCTGGCATTCTGCAAGGCTCTCTAAGCAATACAGTTTAGCTCATTTTTTTCCTGACTTAAGTTTTTTTTTCTAAAAGAGATGCTCTGTTTATATCACTGACACTTCTTAATGATATGCCCCCCACTGCACTGTAACCAAATTTTGTTGCTGTCCATTCCTTTGCAATCCCATTCAATTATGTATGAGTCCGTTTGGGGATTTTCTTGGCAGGGATTCTGGAGTGGTTTAGCATTTCCTTCTCCATCTCATTTTATAGATGAGGAAAACTGAGGCAAACAGGATTATGTGACTAACCTGGGATCACACAGCCAATAACTGTCTGAGGCCAGATTTGAACTGAGAAAGATGACTCTTTCTGACTCTATACACTGTGCCACCTAGCTGCTCCAAGGAACAGTAAGTAACCAAGTATTGTCAAGCAAAATAAACTGTCCACTGTTCATGTCTGTCAGTCTTAGTTGAGCTCTATTTTCCTCAGTACCTTATTGAGGCAGTGAGTGCTTGTTCACTCTCAAGTCATCCAGAAAGAACATGAGATGAGGAGCATTATTTTGCCAGGTGAGATTTCAGGTCCACCTGGTCCAGAATTGCCCAGAACCATCCTTTATGAGGTAAGGATGCTCATTCCTGGTTTGCTGAGGGGATGGGTATATTCCCTGGGGCCTTTAGCAAACCATCTGACCAGCTGGTACCCAGGGGCTTTTCAGGGTGTAGGGAAAAACAATGAAAGGATGACAAAACAGGAAGGAGGCATGCAGAGCTGGATGGACTCCCTCAGAGAAACCTGGGCTGACACCACTGCTGAGTATGAGTGGAGGTACATCCCAAGAAAAGGCCTGTGCAGTAAAAGACCCACCTGCCTCTTTACCTTTGTGTTTCTAGTCACCTGCTTTTCCCTTCCATCAGCAAGAAGCCAAGGCTTATGTCCAGAATCAAACCTCTGCCTAACTATTAGAAAACTTCTGAACTGACAGCTTTGAACCATTGCGATTGTGGAATCCTAGGGCATAACCCTCAAGGAATGACAAGTTACGTATATATATATGCAATAGCTTGTTATTATACTGCAAGAAATGATGAAAGGGATAAAGTCGAGTAAACTTGGAAAGAGTGAAATGAGCAGAAGTGTGTAAGTAATTTATATGACTACAACACTAAAAAGACTGAACAAGTTAAAAAAAAGCATTTATTAAGCACATACTATGTACAAAATACTGTGTTAAATGCGAGGGATCTAAACAGAAAGGGAAGACAGTCTCTGCCTGCTCTCTAGGAGCTAACACTCTAAATGGAAAAAGCACACGGACGTGTCAACCACAAAAGCCCATGATAGTGCCATATCTTCCACAGATGTTGAGGGTAACCATGTTCTCTTCTCCAGATGCAGCATCTCTGGCTGCTGAGGCAGGGCACCGTGGCTCTTGGGGGCTTGGTCCATCTCTCCTTCTGTCTGAAGAGAGGGGGTGGTAGCTGGACATTTCCTAGCACAAGCCACCTTCTGTTTGTCCTCTTAGGAGGCTGTGGCTAGTCTGACTTACCTGTCCTATTGGTAGCAACTGGTCAACCATCAGCAGGGATGGCTGACTCCTTCTCCAGAAAGTTAGTCTCTTAAAGAGAAGGCATTACCAGTGCTCAGCAAAGGTGTTGCCAACCGTGAAGCTCTTGGGCTTATCTGCCCATCAATGACCACTGATTAGTGGTTGGTGATGGTAGTGTTGAGGATGGTGGGTTTAGTTCCCAGAAGGTTTGCTCTCCTCAATTAAAGCTAACTAGGCTAGGATGGAAGCAATAGCTGTAGTCTGGGGGCACTGCTCTGAGGGCTCTTGGTCTCTTGGGCCAAGGCTTTCTCCACTGGGATCCAGGGGAACTACTAGTAGAGATATGGCTCAACTGGGTGACACCATCTATTTTCTCCTTCAAGATGGCTTCCTGCTTCAGTTAGGCTGCTTGTTGCAGCTGGTCCACATTTGATGAAGATGGCTGGTCCCTCTTCCACAAGGGCTGTTCACTGTAAAGGACCTTGAAACACTTAAAGCCTATGAGCCACACAATGGGGACCAACAACAAGGCATGCTGTCTATGTCTTGTAAGAGCGGTGACTTGCTGGAGACATTGAAAGAAACATACCGTTTTGGACAAAGGCAACATGTAAATTTACTTTGCTTATCTATGCTCACTTGTTATAAGGAATGGCTTATTTTAGCAGGAGATGAGAAGGATGAGGTTTTGGAAAGGGGAGAGATGGTTAGTGAAGATGATGCCAATAATGAAGTCACTGAAACATTTAAAAAATGCAAAGAAAAGAAATTTAAATGGATGCACAGTAAAATGGGACAACTTTAAAACTAATGTGCTGAATTATTATAATTTTAAAAATACAAGCTATAAGCAATAAATTCTGTTCTGTACATAGAAATGTTGATGTTTGTTAGTAATTGCCAAGTTTAGAACAAATAATATTATGAAAAGCGTATGTACTACTACTATTACGGATCTTACTCATTCCTAGATGACAGTATAGAAATAAAAGGTGGAAATTAGTAAAAATGCAGTGCTCATCCTACAACGAATGAAGGAAAATTATTTAAGTGTCCCAGGGCAACCTTGAGCTTAAAAATAAATAGATAGAATGTCTCTTAATGCTATCAGTTTTTCTCAATCAGTAAATTATATTCTTGAATGAGGTCCCCCCACCACCAAAAGAAGTAGGTGAACCTATGACCTGCAACATTTATACTTATAAAGAGTTTTTAAAAGAAAAATGTTTCATAACAACGTGTATAAACACAAAAGGAAAAACTGATATTTTACAAAATTTAGTAGCAAAGACATTAATAAAAAAATCATCAGTTTGATAAGAAAACCACATTTCCCTTTGTGATTTTTCTATAACTTAAAAAAGATGCCAGTAGACAAACCCATCACAAAAAAATAAAAAACATGTTTATATGAGGAACAGGAACTTGTAAAAGACCTGACGTGATCTAAGAATTACCTAATATAAAATTACTCAATAATCTAAATATAAAAGTGCAAAAGATGAGTGATTACTTTGGGGCCAAAGACAACTGTTATTAATGAGAGCTCTTAGCTACAATGTTCTAGCAGCTTAACATAATGGACATTTCTACAGTGTTTTAAGAATTCTAAAATGCTTTTCATCAATGTCACTGATGCCTCACAATAATAACCTAGCAAGACAGAGGCTATAATGAAGGACTTCTTCAGGATCATCCAGACAAGAATCAAAGACAGCCCTCGATTTCAAATCCAGCACCGCCTCTCCATTTTATGGCCTAACACCAGGAAAATACATGTAAAATCAGGAGACATGCTTTCTGTGAAAAGTTTTGAATGTCCATGTCTCACACACAAAGATCTGACTTCCGTGCAATACTAAAATGGAAGTACTTTTTCTTATTTCACTTGGATGATGTAATTCACACAGGCACACCCTCCATCTGGGCACCTCATCCAGGTTGGTTCTCCTAGGCGTGGTAGGGACCTTTTGATAGCTCTGGGTCATCAGTGCCACACTCAAGCTGTCAGTCCAGCTGTTGCTTCTCACACTACATGACCAGAGCACCTCCTTTCCCAGTCATACGTAATATATCAGTTGATCACATATTAAATATTAAAAGGTAAAATATTAAAAGGCCTTTTACAAACCTCAACAACTTTGGGCAATAAAGTCCTTTCCCAGATCTGTGATTTAATTGGTAGGAGGGAACTCTTTCTACCTATGCAGACTGACACCAGCTCTACAGCTTACAAGATTGAGGGAATTACTCAAGGTAGGGAGTAAATAACTCACCCAGGGTCACACAGCTTGCAAGCAGCAGGAGTTGGGTTTGCCTGAGGCCAGTCTGCTACCTATTATATCTCGTTACCTCTGTGTTTACCTCTATTATTCCCACTTTGCAGACGCCACGAAGGCTGACAATGTCAGGGGGGGAAATTAGAACCCAAGTCCTCTGTGAATTTGTCTAGAGTTCTTTCTACGCAATACCAAGATGATGTCTTGTGTGCTAATTTCTCACATGCAAATACCATGTACTCTACCTACAGCTTCAATCCAATTCTTACTTTCCATTGGGGAAGGCTAAGTTGATTTCTTTCAAGTAACCACAGAATTCCCTAAGGATGCATAATAGAGGCTTGAGGAAAAAATGTAATCAGTACAACATCACCCCAAACAGAAGCATGCAAGTACACGTGGCTTAAATAAACATTTATTATATGCAGTTACAGTACCTTAATTGCAAGAGCATTGGCCCTGAGTTAGGAAGATCTGAATTCAAATCTAGTTTCAAATCTCTCTAGAAGTATCAAGTAATTATTAGGCTTAATGGATTGGTGTATGAGCAAGGAATCATGTGAAGTAATTTTTCCATTGACAGAGAGAGTCCTCATTTATGTGGACATAGTTCAAGACTTTTTCCATGGCTCCAGTAAATAAATGTTGACCACATGTCTTACTGGTTTATGCTTCATTTGATGCTGATGCACAGAGTATCACAAAAAGGGAGGGGGTAGAGGGAGAAGGCATATCATTAGGCTTTCATCTGTCATAGAATTTTGTATGACTTTACCATATGCATGGGAGACATCTTTCTGGAAGAGTCTTTTAAAGCTGTATTTGCTGATTTTTCAATCAACCAACAATAGGTACAGCAAGTGTGTGTGTGATATACATGTGTGTGTGGGGTGTGTCCTTAGCCTACTCTTCTCCAACTTTGTATGTCTTACAGATGTTTCTTTAAGTGTCTGGGAGAGGTCTCCTTTTTACACATATGAAGAAAACAACCTCAAATTTTAGAGAGAGGAAAGAAATAGGCATAAGGGTTGGTAATTTCAACATCTTCTTAGTGGCTTTTCTGGTAATGATACTATTTTTGTTCTGAAATATTTTTCTTTTAAAGTTCTTATTGAACATTGATGAGGAGAGCCAAAAACCTGAAAGTCTCTGGCAGACGTTTCTTCCACAATAATAAGTCAGGTTTATGTATCTTAGTAGTCTTCAATTCTATTGTCACATCTTCAAACAGCAGCTTAGGTAAGAAAATGAATTCCAAAGGTAGTTGTCTGCCCCTGTGATCCCACTGTGATGCCAGCTGACATCTTTTATTTCATATCAAAAACAGACATAAGCATTTATAAAAGAGACCAGTGGTGTCAAATTCAGATCCACATGGGGGCCACTGGCTTAGAAAACCACAGTAATGTTATCTGTGTTGTATTTCTTTATTAACTATTCTCCAGTTGCATTTTAATCTGGTATGAGCCATTCTCGGTGTTACTGAGGGTCATATTTTGACACCTCTGGTATGGATCTTGAAAGGTATAGTATATGTATGGGTAGCAAATAATAACATACTAAGACATAAGTAATAGCTTTGTGGCTTCATCAAATAACCAATGTATGCATACAATGCCAACCCAGTAATTCACATTATATCATGTCATCATTGCTAGTAATGGATTAATTCTGTACTGGACTTACTTTTTAAGAATGATCTCTGATGCGCCCTTGCTGAATATCCTGTAGCTTCCATCTGAATTTTTCAAGACAGTGCTCATGGATTTCCTAACTGAGTTGAATGTGTAGACTTTGTACAGAGCTTCTTCAGGGATTTCATTCCTTACATCCTGATAATCTCGTTTTAAATCCAAAACAAGTCCCAGCAGGGCACATTCAGTTTTATTGCCAACATGTCGTGGTAATCCACCTTCTCTCTCTGGTGGCTTTAAGAGAAGGAAAAAATCAAAACCTAGTTTTATTAAATATCTTTGTTTCTTTAGTGAAGGAAATGTAAAAGGTTATTATTAAAAAAAAACCAGTATATGTCAGAAGTTCTCAAATGTTCAGGGAATAAAAAAACTTATTTAATACCATATAAATTTACAAATTCGTAATAAATTTCATTTAAATACACATAAGATAAGTATCTTACTTGGAATACCATTTAATAAAACAACCTGACAGGTAATAAAATAACACCTTCCTCAGACTCAATTTTAGAAGCCGAAACTGCCAGTAAGTGTAAGGTTGAAAGTGGAATGCATCTTTTGCACTTTCATCTATCACTCCTACTCTTCACAATAACTTTGTTTACATTTTTATATAGAAATAATATGGAAAAAAGGTTTTAAAAGTAAATTATTGTTTTGCATTGTTAAGTAAATGACTCCTTGGAAAGGTGTGTTATTTGTAGTTTACAGTGTCTAAGAACCAGCTTGTGGAGATGGTCTAAGACAGTCAGGTTTATATTAAGTCAACATCATCATTACAATGAACTTTGAATACATTTTTCTTTTGAATAAATTACTTCTGACAGGACACAAAAATTTCTTAAACAAAACAAATAGTCTCTATATCACTATAATTGAGCTTTACAAAAAGCTGTTTAGGAAAAACTAATGAGAAATTACAGTTATTAAATTTTTTAAGTAGGTAAAGTTAAAAATAAAGTATGAAAAATCAGTAATGTATCTAATAGAAAACACATTCTGATTTAGGATAACAAATCTATCAAAAGACTAATGAACACATTACATACTTACTTGTCTTTAAATTTTAAGAAAGCAGGGTTTATCAAGCTCTCAAAACATTTGGATGACAATTCCATAAAGTTCTCTTGGCAGTCTTTTATTTAGCACTCAAGGATTAGGGTTCAATAACTTCTAAGGTCCCTCCCACTACATTTATAATCCCTTTAAATATGCAAATGTGACCTTAGCCTGTACCATTAGGCCTGGTATAACACACATTTGAAAATTCACTTTTAAGAATCACAGACACATAATACATGTACATTATGTATATACGTGTATGTAATAAGCCTTACCAAAATCTTTGATGTATAGGCACAATTCACAGAAATTCCAGTTACAAGACAGGACAAAATGCTTGCTGGAATAGCATCGGGATCAGGAACTTTTTTATAATGCTTTTCATTTATGTAAGCTTGGACAACCGTCATTCTATTCATGGTGAGCGTCCCTGTTTTATCTGAGCAAATGGCTGTTGCATTTCCCATTGTTTCACAAGCATCCAGATGTCTTACTAGGTTATTATCTTTCATCATTTTCTATGGAGTAAGAAATAAAGAAAATAAATTTAGTTACTTAAAGAAATTCATCATTACATTTCAAAAATGAAAATGAAACACAGTCACGTTTGATATTCCTAAGTATGCACTATCAAAAAATATGGCAAAGCTTTAATTTAACACCAAAACATTATGAGGTGACTGAGGAATATTACATGAAATTCTTGGTTTTTGCTACATCAATTGTTTGTTACTACTTAAAAAACCTACCTTCCTCTTTTGCTATCTTAACCCATTATTTACTTGGGTATATCAGCAACCCTGAACATACTAGAGAAAAGAAGCACATGTGTACAAGTTCCTATCACTTTACAATAAAATTTTACCAAGTCATTTCCCGTAAAAAAAGACGTGAAACCAGAAAACAAGCACCTGTATAGAATATGCTGCTATAATGACACCATAATTCAGCTTTTTTTTTCTAACCTAAAACAGAAAAGGGCACAGTTGCACAATACCAAATATGCTAACAGTCCTTTTATGAAGTCAACTGCTATCTGGCTAGTCAGCAAGTAGAACTTAAAAAAAAAAGCATTTACATGTTATATTCTAAGGCATCTTATTCATTTAATGAAACATTTATTTTGAACAATTATTGACTGGTATATGAAAGGCATGTTTGCTAGCAGCCAAGGGTACCAAAAACCCCAATATAGTTAAATAACCACTGCCCTCAAATAACTTCTAACAGTGAGAGAAAAAGGGGAGAGGGGAATGGAAGAGCAGTCAGAAATCACTTCATTGTGAAGTTCAGTTTAAGTCTCAAAGAAAAGCAGAAGCCTGAAAAGTCAGCAGGAGTTTTAGAGCCTTCATGGAAGTGAGAGACAAAATGTCACATTTAGGGAACAATTAGGAGTTTAGTTGGTTGGAAATCAGCATGCACAAAAGAGAATAATATGAAATGTAATCTACAGTTAGATATTGGAGGGATGGGAGAAGTTAGGCTAAGGACTTTGCATTTCATCCTAAATGTAAGAGTGATCTAATGAAGGGCTAGGGCAGAGATCACACTCAGATCCAAGGAAGATTATCTGAAGGATAGATTAGTTGAATGTTAAGACTAAAGGTAAGGAGAATAAATAGCAAGCTGCTACAATAGTCTAGATAAAAGGTTGATTTTTTTTGAAGTCTAGTCAAGATCCCTTCAAATTCCAAAATCTTTATCCTACATACAACCATACTGTGCTATAACCTGGAAACCTGAGGGATGGTTACATCACTTTTAACTTGGTGAGGGAAGGCTTTTTCCAAGGGGAGATGATGCCCAGGTTGGGCCTTAAAGAATAGAAATCAGAGCAAAGTGAACCACTGCTGACCTATGTAAAATGGAACAGCAAGAGAGCTAGAGCAACCTTTGAGGAAAGACTCAATGGTTTCTCCTGTGTCAGAAGTCATGAGATAATCAGGGCAGTGAATTAGGAAGGAAGGCTCTGTAGGTAGCAATATGAGCGCTCTAGGCTTGAAAAAGAGGCCTTTTTTTAACAGGAGAAGTTCAGTTCAATTTGGGGGGCCAAACATCTAACACGGAACATCTAAGAGAATGTATTCAGTTAAGTCATGTGATTTGCTGAGGTCAAAGGTTGCAGAATCTTATAAATTTACTAGTAAAATTTTGAATAAAATCAGAATACATATTAAGTTATAGTGAGTTAGGCAGAATGGCACATTTTACTATACAAGTTATTTTGTGAGAATTAAGAATGACTCAAATCTTCCAATCTTAATCAGGATTTTCTTCTCCTACCTCAGTCTTTGGCCCCCAAACATACAGACAGCAAATAGTTACAGAAGATAATTAAGACAATTTCTAGGACTGACCTTGTACAAATAATACAGAAGTCAGTTAAGTTTAATCAGTGGGGAAATGTTAAGTTACATAAGGGCATATACACCACAAAGAAAAATAGCATGGAAAACTTGGAATAATTATGGGAACTATACTTCAAATAAAGCTCTTTAACAAAAATGCCTTGTTTGGAAGGAAAATGGTTTTAAATTCCTTTCATGATATTTGTTATTACAAATATTAATTTGTTGCCTTTTTTCTGATCATTTACAAAGTCAATCTCCAATGTGAGTATACACCAGACTGACACTGGGATTAATTTACATGCTCAGAAGTCTAAAATCTTAATTAGTAATCAAACTTTCATATCGAAAGTCTTAGAGTAGAATAGAACTAAATTACACCTGCACTTCATCATCTTATCCATTTTCATTTCATAGCAATAGAAGAATAAACATTTGAAAAAAAAATATTAAGATTCCTTCCATGTCAGGATTTACTACAAACATTTTAGAATATTATATATTTTAGAATCACTAGGGCAGGAGTTATAGTTATTTTATATAGCACACTGCTATCACTTAAGGAGAAAAAAGTGGTATTTATTCAAGTATCAATTAGATGTGTATTATTTTTCTAATAAAAAATTTAGGCTGCAAAGATTTTTTTACTAACTCATCCTTTTCAACTTATCAAATATTTGCAAAACTAAAGTATAAAACTGTGGTATATAATAAAGATAAATGAGACTGGATTCCTGTTTATAATCTGGTACATGCAATCATGCAATCTAGTAGAGGTAAGACAATTAACTACAGTGCAAAGGAGACTATAATTACTGTAGAAGAAGTAGCAACAGTGCTACGAGAGATCAGGGGAGGAAAAGTATTCTTTCAGCATTTTGCCTTTACCAAATGACACTTTTTAAGCCCATTTGTTTCCATAAGATAGGAAGCAAAGTTGGTTTATAAGAATACCTACCAAGAAAACAGTTGCCAGATCCACAATAAAACGTAAAAAAAAATCCAGAATTTTAAATCAGTTCTTTTCAATTCTTACTTTTCTTATTAGTAGAGAGGAATTTGGTGTTTCTATAAGGCCCCTAGTTCTTCCTTTATAATGCTCTGATACAGTAATGACTCTGTGGCAGAGAGGCAAGAACACCTTCCTGAGGAGACCTGAGCAGGTTTTAGAAAAAGCAAGTGCTTATCTCACCTATTAGGACAACACTCAAACGTCTGTGCTAGATGAAATACAGAATACCCATTTCCAAATACATTATTAAGGGGTCTAGTTCAATATGAAAAGGAAAAAAAAAGGCCAAGATAAAATTGCCATCCTATTGAGAGTCCTCAGATTGTGAAAAGCATTTCAAGAAGTTAAAATATGAGTCGACATGTCAGGGAAAAGGCAGAGCACTGAGGAAAAGCACTAAACTTGGGAGTCACTGGAACTTACTAACTTGTGCCTATGAACTTGGGCTAGTCACAAGCACTCTAAAGCTCAGTTAGCCAATCTGTTCAATGAGAGTGGCAGGAGAAGAAAGTGTTGGCTAGATCAGAGCTTCTCAAACTCTTGAGTGTCAGGACCTTTAACAACCTTAAAAAATAGTGAGGGGACACCCCCCCCCCCACCCCACCCAAAGAGCTTATATTTATGTGGGTTGGAACTCTTGTTATTTACCATATTGGAAAATTTTTAAAATCTTATTATTATGAAAGAGTCTTGACCTTGCAGACCCCCTGAAAGGGTCTTGGGGGGACTGCCAGCAGTGCTGGACTAGGTGACCTCTAAGGTCTCCTGCAGCTCAAGGTTCAGGGTCCTGTGATCCAAACTCTGGAGAGAGAGAGAGCAAACTTGATTTATGAGTCTTCCATAATAAATTTTAAAAGATTTATCAATTCTGAGTCATTCCTACAGTACTTACCTTTACAGAGTAAGCAAGTGAGATAGTTACTGCAAGCGGAAGACCTTCTGGCACTGCTACCACCAGGACTGTGACTCCAATAATGAAGAATTTCACAAAATATTGTATATAAATGGGTGTACACTCTGCAAGCCATGGTCGTTTCTGAACCCAGAATGTGTCGATTACAAAATATAATACGAGGATGATAACTGTAATTGCAGACATCAATAGCCCTTCCGTTGAAAAGAGAAGGTTAGAGAATTACTTAAGAAATAAGACATTTTACAAATACAACCGACTCTTGATCTCCAGTGTGGATTTCCTATGCTAAGTTCACCCTATGATATGGAAGTTAGGCTTCAAAGTGTGAAACGCCCCCCTCACCTCTTTCCTTGAACGTCTGTTGATATCTGCTCACAGTTTATTTGTACTTCACAAATTGCTCAGAAAAAGTCAAATGGAAAGTGATGAAATTCCCTAAAGTAAGTCACTTATCTCATGTTTCCCAGAAAGCCATGGTATAGAAAACAGCCTGGAGAGACAAACTCAGCAAGTGTGCAGTTTTATATCTCTCTAACATGTACTAAGTCACTAAAATAGGAGGAATACAATTGTAGTTCTAAAAATTAAGTTTTCCAGATAATTTCATTATTTTATAACCTGGGAAGTCTGAGAAAAATTTCATACTGAAATACATTTCAATGCATGAAGCTGTACAGGCACAATTTATTTGCAATTTTAGATATAACTTGTGCCATTACTGTTAGTACAAACACAACCAATTATATATTTTATATATACTTAAGATTCTTTTGCTCCAAAATAGATTTTTAAGCTTTTTGTAAAGAAAAAAATAAAGCCAAGCTATGATTCATTAGCATACCTTTAAAAGGTAAGTCACATATATTTAGGTGATATGAAATCTTCTCTTAGATCCAAGTCTCCAGTTCAAATCCATCTTTTCATTGAAAACTGAATTACTGCATCCAACTACACACATTCATATAAATTAGTTGGTGGTTTCCTTCTAAACAGTGAAGAAAAAAATGCTCTTCCACCCCCAAAGCATTATTCAAATGACTCATGCAGTATTCATATTCAGAGATGACACTATGATGGTTCTGCATTTTAAGCGTCCATCTGCTTTAATTTGGTCTCTCTTTTGATGTATTTTCAAAGTTACTAACAGAGACTGGGAATACAGTGTGTGACCCTGGGATAAACCAACGTGTCCAAATCAGGGACTGAAATGATGGCTTTACTAAAGGCTTCATGCCAACACTGGCCCAGTCGGGGGAGTGGGGCTGGCAAGGGAGGGGACCAAAGTTCTGTCACGGTGAGGACAGCAGGCTGTAGTGAGTGCCTTCTGCCACCAGCTCTAGTTCTACGATGCCATCAGACACTCGTGGGCAACTTTCTGGACAATGAAAAATGAAGACTTGCCCATAGTCATATTACGACTGCATCTCAGAGGCAGGGCTTAAACCCAGTCTTTCTTAATCCCAACGACTGTGTGAAGTTGGGTCTCAAGAAATGGTGAAATCTTATTTTTAATCCAGTATAATTAGAGTGCCTACACAGGTACACTAAGACTTTTGAGATACTTTAAACTTGGCTAGCACTTCTAGTTGAAGAGAAAATGACTTTTTATTCATACCCTCAACACAGAACTTTTGGCTCCAATAAGTAGGTGAAACAAGCAATTTTTAAAAGGAAGAAAATAGACAAAGCATTTTTTAAAAATCTTATTTTTTCCATTACTTCATACCTGCTTTTCCAATCTGAACTGCCAATTTTGTGAGTTTCCCTTGTAAAACCGACTTTTCTTTCTTTGGCAAATTTGCTTTCTTTTTATCTTTTTCATCCCCATCTCCTCCTTCCTCACTCTTCAATGGCTGCATTTCCATGGCTGCACCATCCTGAGCTTTTGCTAAGATTAAAAATAAACACACATTTGAAAAGCATCACATCGCTGGTGGATTTAGGTGTACTTTTGAATTTTTATTTATTTCTTATAATCTGTAGACATCAAGAAAATGCTTGAGTTCTGATTGATAACCCACTCTCCCTTAGGTGAGCCATTGGGAAAGATATATTTCGATGAGACCCAGCCCTCAGGGAATCCAAGTCTAATAAGATAACTCCCCTATCCACTTAATTGAATAGAATTCTATTTAAGTCTAACAGAATAAAACACAAATATCACAGAAAATGGTATCTAAGTCCTAAGGAAAAAGGCCATTTCCAGGGTGCGAGAAAGGAATTTAAATGAGAAAAGGCTACCTACAGGAAGTGATAGATCTCAATAAAGGCACACAGGCATGAAAACTATACTAAAATGACCAAATGAAGCAATGTTAGTAAGTGAATGTTCAGAAGGTAGATAAGCCCCATATTTAGCTAAGGTGTATAATGAATGGAGGAGGTAATATAAATTAAGGCAGAGAGAATAGTATGGTACTAGGAAACAGAGGGTTTTGAATAATGAAGTAAAGCCTATGAACCTGATTTGACAGTCAACAGATTGAAGGGTTTTTCTTAATTTAATTTTTTTTAGCAGAGGAGGTGAGTCATTTGGTCTATACATTGTTTTGGCAGCCACTATAAAATCAGAGAACTTAAAGAATTTGCAATGACTCCCATGACCACCTAATTTATCTCATATCCTGCATTTTCTGCTTGAAGACCTTCATGAAGGAAAAGGTATCTGAGTCAGTTCCTTCTCCTTTAAGCCCAAATTTGCCTGAAACTGTTACCTGTTGCCCCTCAGGGGCTATCTAGTCAAACTAGAACTGGAAGAATTCTCTACAGTGTACAAAACAGCTCCTTAGCCTCTGCTCAAAGACTAAGAAAGTCCTTTCTATTAGGTAGTTCTGTCAGAAGTTATTTCTTACATAAAAAGCCTTATTTTGCCTTCTACCTGTTGTTCCCAGTTCTGTCCTCAGAGGCCACAAAACAGGCCTTGAACTACTTGAAGATATCACCTCTATCCCACTTCAACCTTACTGTCTCCAGAGTGAGACTCCCTAATTCTTCCTAGTAACTGACTGGATGACAGACACCAAAGTCAAAGATTACGCCAAGAGATAGGGACAGACACTAAGAGAACACCACTATTAAGAAACAATGAAGAAAAGGAGCGACAGGAGTCCTGAATGGGGAGGAAATTGACTAGGAGACTATATCATTGATGGTGGAAAGAATTTCCAATAGAAAGGACTCAACATATTTAGTATTAATAAGCTAGAGAGGTGCCAAGGAGGAATAAGAATTTTTAAAAGTCTATTGGACTTGGCAATTAGGTGATCACAAAGCAGTTTTTATAAGACTGGTGAGGGCAAATATCCTTTTACAGGGGGTTGAAAAGAAAGTGAGGAGTGAAGAAGTAGAAATATAAGTTGCAGACATCTTTTCTAAGTGACAAACAGCTGCATGGGGTCAAAGAAGACTTTCCTTCTTAGGATTACAGAGAACAAAGCATGTAGTAGATGAGAAGGAGCCAGAGAAGAGTAAATAATTTAAGAGAAAAGGAAGTTATGAGATCAGAGGCACAAGGAAAGGGTGTGTAGCCTAAGTCAGTAGCAGAAATTCCACTGTAACTGTAGGGAAGAAAGACAGAGTCTGAACAATGGGAGAGTTTGTGGAATAACAGAAGAAAAATGAAGGAGGCCACATATTCTGACCCAAATCTCTGTGAATCAGGATGCGAAGTTTCCTTTTCTAATGAAGGGTTCTGAAGGAATGGCTGGAAAAGAAAAGATTTGTGAGTTGATGCCATGATGGCAACCTGAAAAAAGGCAAGCAGATCAGCTGCCCCTTACCAACTAAGGCGAAAGCCTAAACGCTGTACTAGGTTAATAATAACCAAGAAATCCAGGAGATGCTACAGGAAGTGATTTCTTCCAACATAGCACTACACAAAAGTCAGCCAGAAGTCTGCAGGCAAAAGGAAAAGGAGCTGCCAGCAAAGCCATAGCCAGCTTAGGCAAGTAAGTCAGCAGCCTCCCAGCATGACCAAGGATGGGCCAAAGACACGTGTACCCTGCAGGGCTCTCTGGCCAAAGGCAGGAAGAGCAGAGGAGGGTGCCCTGGAAGAGGCCCAGAATGGTTGTAAACCCACAGTAGGGGATGCTGGAAGCTATCAGGTGAAGCCGTGGCCCATGGAGGAGCAGCGGCACTCACACCAGAACACTCCAGAATTCCAAGGTCCATAGCAGCCTGAAAGATCAGAGGGCCCCAGCTCCAGAAGACAGACCAGCACAGAAATCCAGGTACTTCAAATCAAGGCCAAGCAAGGTTGACCACTCCAGAAACACAGCAAATATGTACACAGTCTGGTACAGAAACACACCAAATTCAATAAGAGGTTGGGACAGGAAGAGGAGGGCAGAAGAGTGATGATACTGGGGAAGAAATCGCCACAAGTAAAACCAACAGTCATGGAGAAAGGGTTAAGATGGGGAAGTTAAAGGGGCTGCGATCTAGGGGGTCCCACCGACTGCGGAGTGTCTGAGCAAACTATAATATACGGACATAATGGAAGAGTGTTACATCCTAAGAAAGGCTGAAAGGGATAATGTCAGAGAATCCTTGGAATATGATCTGATGCAGATAATGAGGTGAGTGGAAGCAGAACAACGATTTATGCAATGACAACACTGGACAGAAAAACAACTCTGAAAAGACTCCAAACACCGACCAAAGTAATGTGACGCCACCACTCCCAAAGGCCTACAACGAAGCCTGCTACTCCCCTGCAGTCAGATAGGGTTGGACTAAAAACACAGAGACTTGTTTGTGTAAATGTCCACTACAGGAATTGAAGGGTTTGTTCCCCTTTTTTAATTGAGGAGAAGGAGTAACAATAGGGAGTTCTTCAAATAGGGCCACTGAAGCAATTTACAAAATGTACAGCATGAAGTTCAGAAGAAGGAATAGACAAACATGGAAATTTCCAAAGAAATGTGTGGAATTTATTATGTAATTCTTCAAAAAGAAGTGGTATGAAGCAGAAACTCCTGGCTTCATGTATAATTCTTTTGTGTTCTCCTGTGCATATGAAAAAGCTTTTTTGGTGCTTAAGTTCAGAACTTAAAAACACAATTTGAAAAAGGTTTGGAAAACTCTTTTTATTATTAGGAGTACAGAAACAAGATTAAGACCAGAGAAGGGTTGATGAACAGAATAGAGAGTACAGGTAAGGTTGTATCTCATGAATTTTGGATGAGTGAAATCAGCCCAAATTCTTCTAACAATGCTCAGCTGCCCTAGAGTGAGGGGGGTTACGCCCAAGAAAGATGACTCATAGGCTGGGAAGAGTATATGGTCAGAGGGCAAGAAACAGGCAGGTAATGTATTAAAAGTAGCAAAGGACAGATCATTTCAAAATTGAGTAGAGTCAAATATATAATCCTAAGGATGAATTTACAAAAAAGTAACTATCAGGAAACATTTACACTGATCAAACTGTGTAGATAATTCACTAGGCTTTGGCCTAATTACTAATTACTTCAAAAACCACTGTCTTTCCTTTGCTGACCGACTCATCCCCACTATTAGCAATGTGGTGGCTAAGATACATTGTTGACTGGTCATGTCTTCTTATGGATGCTCTTTTTCAGCCAAGAAGGCAAGCAGAAGAGACAATGGGCAGGCAGAAAGATATTTTACATAAAGCAGCTGCATTCCTACAGATGACAAGGCAGCTCCTTGCTTAGTAGTGTTATGCTTCTAAGTTTACCTTTGTTGCGGTTCTCAACAGTTCCATCTTGTTTCTTACCTGTTAGGGAGAAAAAGAGAATTCAGCTTTTCAAAAAATAGTATTGATGAACATGAAGTTATCAAAGGTAGTTTAAAATTCTTCCTGTAACAGCATTATCACTTTAATAACAGTAGTAGTATATTCTGCTTTATGGTTTAGTTACAGCACTCTCCTAATAATGCTTGACCTGCTTGGTCATTCTCTAAATCTGAACAATGAAAATATAATATTTGACCATAACCTTTGGTTATCTGTAATTTCTTACATTCTACATTATTTCTTTCATATATTGTAGAAATATTGTGTACTGCATGTACACATATAATTCTAAAAGTCTAATTTACATGGATAAATTACAAAACAGTCAGAAGTGACCTTAGAAATCATCTAGTTCAAACTGTTCTAACTAGAGAGGGTCTTTTTTGAAGTCAAACATCCAGTCAAGAAAAGAACCCAGAATCCTTAAATTCCAAGTTGATGCTCCTCCCACTTATCTAGCCTATGCTGACCACAGGCTGATCAACATTTTATTTAACATAACTTTAAATGGCACAAAACCCCAGTATTTTACTGCCATAGTTGATTATGTACTGATTTAACAGGAACTATAAGATTTCACTGAATGCCAGAGATGGCTAAACAATTACAATAAAAAAAATTAAATGAAAATTCTTTTTAAAAAAACTTCCAAATTAACCACCCAAAACAACAATAATTTCAATAGAGAAACAAGAACATTAAATAGATGATACAGCCTATTCCAGAGTTTGCTTTAAAAAAGCGAAACTGTCTTGCTTGCTTGTGATTTCTTAGGAAATAAACTTCTGTTCTCTCCTGTACATTGCATAGAATATTTCAAGGGCTCCTTCTTTCCTTGAGCAGTTTTCATTTTTGATTTTAACATAGTTATTGGCTTCACACTGAAATTGCAGCCACTGTTCAAGACAAAGCTCTGAGATTTCCCCAGGAATCAAAACCATCTCAGAGATTATGTAATCTAATCTTATTTTACAGATGAGAAAATTCAACCCTGAGAAGCTAAACGACTTGTCTAAGGTAGCACAGAGCCAGAATTCAAACCTAGGTTTTTATTAGCAAGAAACAAGGTGATGGGAATGTAATGCAAATCAGGACAATCGCATGCGTTCATCTTTTCTTCAGTAATCTTTTCACTTATTCTCCAACCTCAAGTCTCTCCCCAATTCATCCTCCAAATGGGTGCTCAAGTTATTTTCTCAAAACATGAGGCTGACAGGTCAATCAATTCAAACTCCAGTGGCTCCTGGTCACTTGAGGATCAAATGTAAGCTTCCTTGTTTGCAACTGAAAGTCCTTCACGATCTGATCTGACTTCAAATCCCTCTGACTTTACTATCATTCCCACACAATCTAACATGGTTTTATTACTGTTCCACAGCTGAAGATTCAGCAAAGTCAATTACGGTGTAGTCAGGAGAATAGAAGGAACATGAGAATAAAAAAAAGGAGAGGAGATTCAGAAAACAATGGTGAAGAGCAAAAACAACACTGCATAGGAGTCAAGGAAGACAAGGATTAGGAAAAGGCCAACAGAGCTGGCAGCTAGGTTAACTCTGCAGGTAGCAGCTTCACAGCTGCTTGACCATAACCTTTGGTTATCTGTAATTTCTTACATTCTATATTATTTCTTTCATATATTGTAGAAATATTGTGTACTGCATGTACAAGGAGCAAGGCGTCCATGAGAAGTGAGAAGGACGTATAAGCAATGAAAACAGCTATGGTGTGCGTGTGTGCGTGCGTGTGTGTATCTCGGGGGGGGGGGGGGGAGGGGGAAGGAAGAAGATGGAACAGAGGGAGGGAAGGTCAAGCAAAGGCTTTTTAATGGGCTGGGGAGACCTGTGGGCAACAGGGAAGGAACCAGTAAGCAGAGAAAAGACTAAAAATTAAGGAGACAGAGGGGGGCATGATTGTGGGGACATGATGGAGACAGGAAGGAATGGGCTTAAGGGTTATTGAAGTGTTGGCCTTAGTAAAAACAGCTAAGCTTTTGGTCCAAAAACCTTAACACTCTTAAGCTTTTGGTCCAAAAACCTTAACACTCCCCCCACCCCCTGCCGTTTCAAACCTGTACATTTTACAGAATACAAATACTAAAAGGGCAATTTAACGCATTTTTTCTTCATGTTTGCTATGACAATTTAAAAGTAAATCCAGCTCTCATAACCACTTTCAAATATAAACAAGTTTTTTAATTTTTTTTAAAGCAATCAAATGACTGTAATTTACTTTTCTTATCTTTTTTCTTTTCATCTTTCTTTTCTTCTTCTTCACCTCCAGCCCCGAGTAAGGTAAAAATAATTCCAGTTTGGGAGTTCACACCCACAGCGGTAACAACCATTCTCCCAGAGCCTTCCATTACATGGGTACCTGCAACAACATAAAATCTAGTTTCTTCATTGTAAACTTGATGCTATTAAATAACAACTGTTAAACTAACGTTTCACTAAAAAGGAAGAAAACATAATTACTAAACATTTTCGCAGATGAGTAATCAAGATAAAGTTCTCAAACATAGGAACTCAATTCCTAAGAATGTTTTTATGAAACAGGTAAATTACTCAAAGTACTTTCAAACCAGATACTTATTTCAATGGTGATATATATAGTTTTCTAACCAGTTAAACTTCATTTTTGTTAGACACAAAAATTAATGGTGGGCATAACACTCTTTGTATTAAACCATAAATAGGTGAATGGAGACATTTGAACACAAACAGGCAGTTTCAGAAAGTGACTCCAAAGGAAAAAACCTGTTTTCAGGTTAACAGTCATTTACTATCAACTTTCTTAATTTGTAAAATGAATGGGGAGTGATAGATCTGATGTGTGGAGATGACTTTGATAGCTCTAAATTTGTGATTACAAGCTCCCATTCTGACTAACTGCCTAAAAGCTCATACAACTGATCCATTCCTCTACCTCTGCTGACTGCTTTCCCCTGCCTTGAGTCTCTAAGTGTGCTTCCCCAAAGCAAAAAAGCAAAAAAACAAAACAAAACAAAACAAAAAACCCTACCAGATCCTCTGGATCTCTCTCCCTTCCTCCCCCCCATTATCATCCTGGATCAGTCTCCCTCATTCACTGCTCAAATTTACAGAGAAGCTGCCAATTTTTCACCCCCTCCCTACTCCTTAGACATTTGCAATCTGGCCTCAGTCCTCTCCAACCCACACTCAGCCCAGCAACAAGCACTCATTAAGTACCAGGCTTTGTCTGAGGCCGCTCTTACAAATTTAAAAAGGAAAAAAGAAAATGGAAAGAAAGAAACAATCTGTTCTCTCAAGAAGTCTACATTCTATTGAGATGCCCAAGATCTAATTCAGAGCCTCCTTACACTTAAACTAGTATAAAATCTTCAGCATCTCTCTCAAATTACGATTCTATACACCACACAACAATCAATCTCCTGAATGCCACAATGTTTATTTCCCTGCTCAAAAGCCTGCTGTGCCTCTGCACCGGGGCTGAGAACGCCAAGCACTCAGCTGGGTATGTAGTGCAGGCCCTACCTGACTCCAGTCTGCTCATCAGTGCACCCTACAGACAGCCTCAGACCATATACAAAGGCCACTCCCCAGAGATGGAACACATCAGCTCCACTTCTCTGTCTGAGGGTGAAAATCCTTCTGCAGGGGACACTGACAGAAGCTCCTTGAGGGGAAGAACTTTTATTGTTGTCTTTGTACCCAGTCTAATACTTAGTAGGGTGTTTGATATATACCATTTCATAAATATGATTACTGAATTATCTTTTTTCCTATCCAACTCAAATGCCACTCCGTTCATACAAACCTTCCCTTATCCCACGATCCCGAAAGACCTCACCTTCATTCAATTTTCCAAAGTACTTTGTATCTGTCCTTTCCATCACATTTATTTTTATATGTTTTAACTTGTTCTATTTAATGTTAAGCTGCCTTAAGGCAGAGACTGCTCAGTCTTTGTCTCCATAATTCCAGAATATGCTTAATATAAGTGTGGAATTTGCTTAATTGGTTAGAGTCAGTTTTAGACACTCAAATACAATATGTCTAAAAATGAGGAGAAAAGTACAAAGAGATTTTAAACAGGTTAAAATTTTTTTGGATACTTATTTTTGGACTGAACCTATGATCAGTGTAGGACATTCCTCTTTACATCCTCACCCCACCCTACCTTCTCTATGTTCCTCAAACACAATCTGCCATCTTTTTCACCTTGGTGCCTTTGCGCTGGCTGTCTCCTAGGCATACAGAATCTGTCGTACTGCCTTTAAGACAGTTCAAGCGAGTACCAATTACAGCATGAAGCTGATCCCACTACAACCCAGCTGCTGTGAATTCCCTTTAAACTACCCTATTATTACGCATATGTGGTTTCCCTGGATAAAACACTACCTCAACTCCTTCAGAGTAGTGATCGTGACTTGAACTCATGTTCTCCCAACTCTGTGGTCAATCAACCATATACTCACTGTGCTAGACTGCCTTTTAAATCACGACAATTTAACATTATCATCTTACAATTTCTAATTTATAAAGTCTTTGTAAAGAATGCCGACCTGATAATAGCAAAGGATCTTTATCCAACGTCTTCTTAACATGATCAGATTCTCCAGTCAGTGAGCTTTCATCAATTTTGAGATCATTTCCTTGAATAAGTATACCATCGGCTGGAAGAAGATCGCCTACAATATCAAGCAAAAAAAGGGCGTTCTATAGGTGAGATTTTTACCCCAAGTTCAGGGCTGAAGCTTTCTTTCTCTTAGGATGCTAACCATATTTCACTTGAGCAATATCCCCAACAGTAATGTCAGCTACTGGGATCTGAATGACTTGTCCACCTCGGATGACTGTGAACTTCTGTTCTTGTTCAATTCGACTCTGCAGACCTCGAAACTGTTTCTCTTTACTCCAGTCGTTGAAAGCCGTCACTAATACAACACACACGACAGATAAAAGGATGGCAGCTCCTTCAATCCAGCCAGTTTCACCTTCACCTTCTTCCTCCCCAACAGAAACTTCTCCACAAACTATATCGAAGGAAAAGAATAGAGAAAGGCAAAATTAATTGGTGCTGTTACCATGGTTAGTTGTTAGTCAGTCAATAAAGTTAGACAGCTAGGGGAAGTCATAGTGTACAGAGCACCGGGCCTGGAGTCAGAACGACCCGAACTCAAATCCTGTCTCATTTCCTAGCTGTGTGACACAGTGCAAGTCACTTATACTATGTCTGCCTCAGTTTTCTCAACTGTAAAATGGGAATAACAACACCTACCTCTCCAGGCTGTTGTAAGGATCAAATGAAATAATAGTTGTAAAATGTGTGGCGCAGTGCCTGACTGCTATATAATTTTAGCAATTATTATTATTTTAAAGCTCCTATTATGTGCCAGGCATTGCACTAAATAGAAAGAAGGGCAAAAGACAATCCTTACTCTAGGAAATAACCTAAGGTGGGAGTAAGGTGGGAGTATTTATTTGGTAGTTTCGTATTCTAATCAAAACTCTTATAAAGAAATTATTCTCTGGAAATTTATTATTTTCTGTTATTTGTATAGTATCATAATAAAAATTACTATAAATCTATTTTATATCAAATTGCTGCAAATTTCATCTTGGTAAATTGAGCGATTTTTACTGAACACTGGATTAGATGATCTGGATCTAAACCCCAACTCTTCCACTGACTTGGCTGTGTAACCTTGGGCAAATTAGTGAAGTGTCTGGCCTTAAGTTCCTCTACTTTAAAAGGAAGCTAACACTTTACTACCGAACACACAGTATTCTTATGAAAATCAAATTAGAATGCATGTCAAGTAATTTGCAAATAGCGTAACTTCTTTAAGTGATCCAACTTCAGTAGAGCTCTCCCTGCAGCAAGGCAATCCCTTTATTCCCATCTAATTTATTCTCTTATGGGCAGCTAGGTGGTGCAGTGCACAGAGTGCCAGGTTTAGAGTCAGAAAAACTCACCTTTCTCAGTTTAAATTCAGCCTCAAACACTTAATACTTGTGTGACCCTGGGCAAGTCATTTAACTTTGTTTGCCTTGGTTTCCTCACCTGTAAAGTGAGCTGGAGAAAGAAATAGCAAACCACTCCAGTATCTTTGCCAGGAAAATTCAAAATGGGGTCATGAAGAGTCGGACATGACAGAAACAACTGACCAACAAAAAACGTATCCCCTGACACTCCATAGGAGCTATTCCAAACCTTTCTCCTCAAATGTCTTGTCCCTCTCTTGCAACCTCTTACTTCACACAGAAAATTGAGTCCATTAAACTTAAGCTCCCTTTCCCCCCTTGGTTTCATCTCAAAACTCCTTCACATTATCACCCACTCTGTTCCTTTTTCCGAGTTTTTGAAAATGAAATGGCCCTCCTCCTTGCCAAGGTCAACTCCTCTACCTGTAGCCTTGATCTCATACCTTCCCATTCTCCAGCAAATTACAACTTCAATTCTTCTAACTTTCAACCTCTGTTTATCTACAGACTCCTTTCCTATGGCCCAAATCTTTTCTGTTCTAAATAAATCAAAACAAAATCCCCAATCTTCACTAAATACTACCTCATCCTCAAACATTTCCCCACATTTCTCTCTTCCCTTTCTCAGTCAAACTCCAAGAAAATGCCTACTTCTTGCCTCCACTTCTCTCACTCACCGATCCTTTATTTACCTTTCTAAGCTATTATTCAATGGAAAATGAGCTCATATTACAAACCATTTCTTAACTGCTAAATCTGATGGTTTTTTCATAGTTTTCAACCTTCTGGACCTCTCTGCTACATCTGACATTACTGATCTCCTGTCTTTCCTGCTGGTTCTCCTATCTCTCAGCTCCTTCTCAGTCTCCTTTGTTAGTCTCTAACTGTAGGTGTTTCCCAAGGCTCTGATTTATGTATTTTTCTCTCTATCCCATCTCTCACTGTGACCCTCTCAGCTCCCATGTACTTAATTATCTCACTTCTGCAGATTACTTTCGATTAATATATCCATATCAGTGTCTCCCTCAGATTCAATCCAGTACTACACCAAGTGCCAACTGGATATTTCAAAAGGGATGTCCCATAGACTTCTTAAGCACAGTATGTCCAAAACAGAATTCATTATCTACTCCTTTCAAACTTCTCCATTTCTGTGAAAAGGTCCACTATTCATTCAGTTGCCCAGATCTGTAACATAAGCAATATCTTCGACTCTAAACTATCCTTTGCTTTGCACAGTCAATCAGTTTTCAAATGCGACCATTTCTGCCCCCATGCGTTATGATGATGTTCATTACCTCATTACCTCTCACCTAGATTACTGCAAAACTTTATCTGAACTGGTCTCCCTGCCTTGATTCTCTCACCACTTCAGTCAGTCCTCCACAATGCTGAGAGGCCTTTGCAAGAGAAAGGTTTTCAGGATCAATAAAATCCAGTGGCTCCCTACTGTATTAACAAAAATGGAAGAGCCTTTAAATAATGATGAAAGTCAATAGATTGTTTTACATGTACCACAGAAGTGTGTGCATTTTAAAGAACCTGTAATTATAACATTTTAAATTTTTTTCTAAAAACATTAAAGAAATTAATTAAAAAACTAAGGAACTGGTCTCAATCACATTGTTTCACCTGAAATTCATTTACATTCTGAGATGTGATGGTTTTACTCCAGCAGCAAGTATGAGCCTGAAGGAGTTCTGCTGATGCTTACTTACTTCAAACTACTCCATCACATGTAGATTTTCAATTTAAGTTTTCAACACAAAGAAGAAAGGAGGATCTCAGGATGGCAATTACAAAATAGCACTTAAGGTTAGAAAACACTTTAGATAATCTCATTCGACAAACTCATGAGGTAGGAAGGTATTATCTCCATTCTAAAGATGAAGAAATGGAAGCTCTGAAGTTAAAAGCCATGGTCATTGAAGGGTTGGGGTCAAATCTGAACTCTGTATTCTGCTGCCTCTTAAATAGGGCAGTTTTAGACTTCTTGAGGAGGAAGGATACTGGAGGGCGAGAGGATGAAATGGGTTGTGATGAGACTTTATTGGAATGTCTAGCCAGAGAAAAAACAATGACCCCCCGATACAGATCACAAAGCTGGCACAGAAACAGGATGCTACATTAATGGGGAATTTCAGCATCCCAAGCATCAAGTAGCAGTCTCTGCTAAAAGCATTGCTGGATTGACCAGCCAACGTTATTTTTGAAAAAGAAAAAAGCAAAGAACCTAATTCAGACCAAGAAAGAATCGAATCCGTCAAGTGACTGTGTTGCTACAGCACAGGAGATTTGGAAGAAAATGATGGGGTAGTTTCATATCTGCTTGAAGGAAGAAGATTTTCAAAAAACTGGAATAAAACAGGTTATGACCCCATTGTCTATGCCTCTAAAAGGGAATTAAATGTCACCGCCTAGAATGTCTTCCCTCTATTTTGGCCATTGCCTGATAAATCCCTTTAAAAGTCCATTAAAATCCCACTCTACCTTCTAAATGAAGTCTTTATAAAAATATCCCCCAATGGGTAAGAATTGTGCTTTGTATTTTGCCAACATATTAACATAAAGTTATCTGTGACTGTGCCATCCCTCCAGAAGTCAGTGACCAAGTCCTGTCTATACTTTATATTTATTAGGACTGCCTAAAACTCTTGCTTCTTATTTGTTGTATTTAATCCAGATCATGAGACAGATGAGATTCACAAGAAAGATTTTGATAATGAAAGTGACTGAGAATTGGAAGAATAGGACCTGGAACAGAGGAAGTGGCTAATGAAACCAATATGACTGTATGGGGAAAATCTGCAGAGTAGAGATTTCAAAAAGGAATTTTCAGAAGGGAATAGGGTATAGTAGTAAGAATGAAAGAAATCTTGTAAGCCTTCCATCAAGAAGACTAATGCTTGGTATGAATCAAGGCTTGTGAGAAATGTTAGGGACAATAATGTGTTTTTTTTTTTAAGTTTTGTTACAATGAAGGTTTGGATGGGATGTGAAAATGGTAATGAATCATAAATAAGGAGAGCTACTGAACTCTTACTTGGTTTCTGTCTTCTCTATCAAAGAGATTTATCCTAAAACTTGGCAGGACAGAACAGAAGAGAGGTGAAGAGACCAATGAATATCAAGCTAAGTGAAGAGATGGTAGAAGGGTAACTCCTAGCCCTCTTCCATGAGTTCTAATCACCTGTTCCTAACAATTATATGCCAGGATTCTTGAAACAGAGCTTGTGCATGGAATTGTTGAAGCAGTGATAACAATCTTTTGCCAAGTCATGGAAAACAGGAAAAGGGTGCCAGGTCTTAAGAATTCCATGTGGTTTTTCAAAAGGTGGATGTGAGCAGATCACAGTGAACCTGACATTCTAGTCAAAATCCCAGGAAGAAGCTATTAAAAGGATGATTTGCGAGCACTCGGGAAAAGAACATAGTCTTCATTAGCATGTGGGTTTGTCAATAAAATTACTCCAGGCTAACCTAACTTGCTTTTTTGACAAGGTTACTAGAAGACCACATGCTATAGACATGGAATTGCTAGACTTAGGCAAGGCATATGACAATGACTCTTTGTGATATCCCTGTAGACAAGACAGAAATTCAATTAGTTGGATGTGGAACTAACTGGCTGCCTGTTTTAAAGGACAGGATGAATATTTTAATCCAAGACTTGAAGACAGATGGTATATCAATCAACTATATTAATGACAGTTAACTGATTTGGGCTGCATTAATCAAAGCATCATAATAAGGAAAAGGGAAGTCTCCACTATAATCTGCCCAGTTGAGATCTTATCTCAAAGTGTCAGGTTTGGGATATCATATTTTAGAAGGGACATTAACAACCTGAAACACATCCAGAAGAGGATAATCAAGATGGTAAAAGCACTTAAACCTATGCCATGAGGACTGGCTACAGGAATCAGAGATGTTTAGCCCAGAGCTGAGAAGACACAGAAGTATCATATAGTTTTCAAATACCTGTAGGTTTGTCATGAGGATGGATCAGACTGGTTCAGCTTGACCACAGAGATCAGAAAGAGGACCATTTGTGTGGGTCCTATACAGAGTTAAGATCGAAGATTAATGTAAAGGAACAATGTTATAACAAAGTAATCCTCAAATAGAATATAATCTTCCTGGGAAAAGTAATATATTTTGACTTTAAATATCCAAACTTTGTTTCAAGTTTCCCATTTACCAGCCCAACCTCAAGTTAGGCTTCAAAGAGATGACACCTAAGGTCCTTGCATACCCTAGGATTCTATTATTTCTGAGTACTCTCTTGACTAGGTTCTAGCACGCTTCCAAGATCTTAAGAATGCGACAAGGAAGGCTATAAGTCAGTTAAACTGGCACTAGTATAACTTGAGACTGCAATGTTTAAAGGAAAATGGGTGAAGCAGAGCATATCTGGTTCAAAAGACTCATTCCTGCCCAATTTCTTTGTAATTTTCTAGTAATGACACTGCCTCAGCTTAAGCAGTAGTATACAGAAAGAAATGAAGAGATAGGGTAAAGCTTCACTGAAATGATAAACAGAACCTTTTTTCTTTTTGTTTTTTGCTATACATAATAAAGCTAGGTATCTTCTTACATTTTAATCTACTGGAAGTATTCACTTTAAATCACTTGTTCCTTTCCAGATAAGTTTCTTCCGCTTCTGTACACTGAGTAAGAAGAAACATCTAAATGAAGGCTAAAATATGACAGGAGCAGCACGGTTGACAGAAGAAAGTGATGAGAGGGTGAAATTCACTTTGCCAACTTTTTCCAGAAATCATTCAGCAATCATTTATTAAATACCTACTATGTCCCAGGCACTGTGCTGAGATAAAAGATGAAAAAAGAATTTGTCCCTGCTCTCCAGGAGGGATATTTAACTATGAGAAATGGCATAAATGGATGGAATAAATACAAAGTGATTTCAGGGATGGAGGAAGGAAACAACTCTGAAGAAGATCAGGAAAGGTGATAGAAGGTAGTGTTGAATGAAGAAAGGCAGGAGGAGGGAGAAGGGAATACATTCCAGGCACGTGGACAGAGGCACAAGTGGAAGATGGAGTGGGGTACATGGGGTACACAGTCACACAGTTTGTCTGGAATGTAGAGCAAAGGAGAGGGGTAATGTGAAATCAGTGTGAAAATGCAGTTTCAACCTGAACTGTGAAGGAACTGAAACATGTAGAGACACTGTCAGTTATTTAGGATTCCTGAGCAAGGGAATGACTTGGTCAGGCTAGTCTTTAAATAGAGGTGTTGAAGATACATTGGTTAGGAAAAATCTAGGGGCTCTATAAGTAGGCTGCTACAAAGATTCAAAGTAATTAGGGTGGTAGCTGTTTCAACAGAGAAGGGCAGAGATGTGGGAAGTATTGTAGACACAGAATCAACAGCACTGGGTAACTGCACATGAATTGGGAGTAAGGGAAAAGTGAAGATAAGGAGGATTCCAAACTTGTGAGTCTGGGTGACCAAATGAACGGCAGTATCCTCAATTGAGTGGGATTCACTGGGAAGAAAATATTTTATTTTATTTTAGACATGTTGAATTTGAAATGTCTAAGGGACATCTAGGTAGTGATATTTAGGAGGTAGATAGTGATGTGGAACAGGAATGAAGGAGATGAGAACTCGAAATGTGGATTTACACCTAAGATGGCAACTGAATTTCATTGAAGTTTAATACAATCCAGGGAGAAGTCCTGGGTTATACCCCCAAATAAGAGGACAGAAGCAACAAAGGAAACTGCCAAGAGAGGAACAGCTAAGACAGGTGGGGAGAGCATTATTTTGAGTGTCCAAGAGGATGGTGTGGTCAACAGTATCAATGAAAAGTTCAGAAAGAGGACTGAGAAGAGACCATTCCATTTAGCAAGGAAAGAGATTATTGGCAATTTTGCAGAGAACAGTTTGTTGCTGGGTTGGGCAGTATGAGGAGAGGAAGAGGAAGCTTTTCTAAGATTTTTTTGAGTGAAAGGTGGGAATGTTATATTATCAAACAATAACTTGAAGAGATGACACAGTAAAGTGAAAATTTATTAAGTGTGGAGGAGCTCTGGCCATGCTTGTGGGTCATAAGGAAGAAGTCAGAGACCACACTGAGGGGACAATTTGCCAGAGCAGATGAAGTAGTTATGCTCAGAGCATCAGGGTTGGTTTTGGTGGAGAGGAAAGGCATCTTTTCCTCAGAGCCTGGAGCAAAAGAACAGACAACAAGTAGGTTCCTGAGGGTATCTGAGGTGGAGGATAGGAGAAAAGAGCGAGTGTGTAACAGCAAACCTCAATTTATTTGGTAAATTATGAAACAATGAGGAGAAAGTTGTCTCAGATGGTTTGAGAGAAGAGAATCATTTGGAACACATACTGTGGGGAACACAACAGGCATTCAATCAGGGAAGGAAGAAAATAATGCAAGAAATAACCAATACTGTAATGTCTTTAACAAAATTATTTTTTGAAATGATTAAAATATGAGCAATTTCTTAAACAGCTAATAATTTATTTCTTGAAGGAAATAAGAATCACTGAAACGTAAACAAAGGACATAAACAGGAAGTTTTCCAAGCTAACAACCATATTTTTAAATGGTTCAAAATCACTTATAAGTAAAAAAAGGGAAATTGAAATAACTCAGGTTCCATGTTGCACTCATCAGATGCGCAAAGTTGACAAAAAAAGAAACTGTTGGAGGGGTTGCGAGAAAATAAGAAAAAGTAAAACACCATTGGTGGAACAGTGAACTAGTCTATCCATTCTGGAAAGCAATTAGAACAATGCCTCCCTTTGCCACACAAAGATACTACTACTATTCTCCTAAAAGATCCAATAAAGAAGACAAATACCATACATAAAAAAATACTTATAAAATGTAGTAGAAAAGGAAAAACACTATTTGACAAAACACTTTCAAAGTATCTAAGTTCTTGTAAAAATACTGATATTCAAAAGATTCAAGGCAACTGGAGAATAGAAACATGCCCCTTTCCCACTGTCCCTCTCCTTCATATTCTTCAGTAAAGCACTCAGTATCCATGTAATAATTACTTATTAAAGATAATGCTACATTTTATTAATTTGGGGGATCATTTCACTTACCTGCATTATTCCCTTCTGGAGGTTGGTAAAAAGAAAGGCCCAATGATACTATAGCTGCAATTTCTAATATAATTAAGGTAACATCTTGTAATGCTTCCCATACTAACTGAAGAAATGTTTTTGGCTTTTTAGGAGGTATAAAGTTCTTTCCAAACACTGCTTCCCTCCTCTCTATATCTGCAGGATTTCCACTTAAACCTGTTCAAAAAAAAAAAAAAAAAAGCAAACATGTCAACAGTTGTGGTATTTACTAATTTAAAATTAATTTCATTTCTAACACCTGTATCTCCTCAAATTCAAATGTATAAGGCTCTATTAAAATCACTTATTAATAACAGACCAAAGCAACAGCCATGTCAATACCTGTAAGGAAAATTCTGACTACATGACTTAAGAAAACTAAACGAGGGCTTTTAGTTTAGAATGAATTTTTCAGTATTTTTCTTTTCTATTCTCGCTATGTTTGTTTGTACTAGAAGTAGTGGAGTCTAGTACATAAATGGTGACCTTGGAGTCAGTCAGGAAAACCTGTGTTTAAATCTCTCTGACACTTACTAGCTGTGTTACAGGAGACAAGCTAGTTAACTTCTCAGGTTACTAAAGCAACTAAGACAGTTGCAACTAAGTTACAGATGAATTAGAAATCTGTATTAATGAAAGGAGTTACCCCACCAGGAGCTGTCCACACCATTGGAATCTCATGTCTGTACCAAAAACAGAAAGAAAAAGAAATTATCTAAGTAAAATCAACATAGTATAGAGTGATTAAAGTGCCAGAACTGGAGTGGAGAATACCTATGTTCAAATCCTCTGACACTGGCTATGTGACCCTGGGCACATCACTAAACCTCAGCATCCCAGGAACTCCGTGGGACTTATTCCCTACATTAAACCTAGTAATCCCCCTTTCTGTCAGCCACTGCCGCTCAGCTCACTGGTGCTTAGTCCACAAGTGACTGGAGGAGCACTAGAGATCCAGGCAATCATTCACGTAGGGGCAATTAAGAGGCAGACAAAAAATCTAAGGAAAGATGGGAGAGGCTGGTTCTTCATAAACCAGCAGCACGCAAGCAGCTGTCTCTGCTTTAGCACGCAGTCTGACTTGTTAAGGAAAATGAGCATTACATTTAAAGGAGTCTTTGTGGACCCCTTGGTTTCTGTATTATTATTGTTGTTTTTGATTTTGTTATTAATATAGTATATTGTGTATAATATTAATAACTCAACGTATAAGTTGTATAAATTAATATAGTATTAATAAATAATAATTACAAAGGTAGAGAATTATGTCTTTCTTGATTACTTACTGAAAGGCATTTGTGGATACAGTAAACTAGGAAAAAGATACATTGAGAAACAGATCTGTGAGCAAGAATTTATGCCAGATGAGTGAAAGAAAGAAAGGATCAGATACCACTCAAGGTTAGAAATATACAGAGGCAAGAGCTGGCAGTTTACTCTTTAAGAAGCAAAGGAAATGAAGCTCACAGGAAGGTATATAACAGTTGAGGGACTTAACCAAAAGGGAAACTATTGAATTAAAACAAAATTCCAAGGAAATTAAACCAATTGTTTACTGTACAAGTGATTAAAAAAGAATGTTAGTTATTACCAGTTATAGCTCAACAGCACTAAAATGAAGAATTTAAGGGCTCCTAAAATTATCTGAATGAGAAAACCTCAGTGCACTTCAGGTCCTCAAAAATGTGAAACCACTGACAAGGATAGGAAGGAATAGTTACAACCATAGGGAAACAAGAGGAAGAAAAGATTCTAGTAGCTATAGAAAAGTGTTAAAAATTCACAAACCGCAGAGGTTAATAAGAAAGAGCTGGATGCTAGACCAAGCTAGGGTCTGAAGTTAACCAAGTTAATAATTTTAAGAGCCAAATTCTCCCACCTCTGAGTTAATATAATAAAGCATGTTAAATATTGTGTGAACAAGTAATTAGCAATACTAATATTTGTATTAATATAACTAAGACTACAAAGGTGACTACTGGTAATATGTGCAAAATATATAAAAAATGGTGCTCACTGGTAGGTAGATGACTGGATATCTATAAAATGAAGTGCTGGAACCCACCAGGAACAAATAAAAAGAGAAATTCCATTCAAAATAACTACAGAATACATAAAATTTTGGGGGGGTGGGGTGGGGAATGTTTTATCTACTAAGAAACACCAAGGAACTCAGAGTATAACTACAAAACACTTTTTAGAAATGAAGACAAAACTAAGTAGTAGGAGAAATAGTAATTGCTATGGATAGGGCATGCCAATATGACAAAGACAATTCTAACTAATTAACTTACTTATGGCATATCAATCTAACTGCCAAAGGATTACATTAGAGGGCTAACAAAAATAAAAAAATTCAACCACAGGAACAAAAAATTAAGACTATCAAGGAATATGAAAAAAGGGGGTGGGAAAGAAGGAGATCTCAAACAATATTACAAAGCAGTAGTCATCAAAACTATTTGACACTGATCAAAAAATAAATAGATCAGTGGAATTGATATACACTATAAAAAAGTAAAAAGAAAAAGTAGCATAATTTTTAATAAATCCAAAGATATCCAGTTATTGGGGGCAAACATTGTTTTCTTATTCACAGCAGCTAGACAGTGAAGTAGATGGAATATAAAGTCCAGAATACCCAAGTTAAAATGCTTCCTTGGACCTTACTTGCGGTGTGAACCTGAGCAGGTCACTAAAGCTCTGTTTCCATTTTCTCTGTAAAACGGGGAAAATAACAGAACTTACCTCACAGTGTTTTTATGAGGATCACATGAGGTATGTAAATTTTACATCATGTAAAACGCCTTGCAAATCCGAAAGCCCTACATAAATGCTGGCAATCATCACTTTTATTGTCATAAATACTGGAAAGCAGTTCAACATAAATTGGATATACATATAAAAGTCTCACAAGAAAAATTCCAAATGCATACATGAATTAAATATAAAGAAATACAAAATACACGAAGTAGGAGTCTTTGCCACTGTAGATAAGGGAAGAGTTCATACCAAACAACGAATAGAGTGGATCTCAGAAGATAAAGCAGACAATTCAAATTATAAAAAATTTAAAAGGTTACGCAAAACCAATGCAGTTAAAATTAGAAGGAAAACAAATTAGGGGGAAAAACTGTAGTAAGCTTCTTTGATAAAGATATCATTTCTAAGATACGTATGCACGCATGCAGGAATAAAAAAAACCCCCACTACCGACTCAAATTGATTAGAACAAGAACTATTCCCCAACTGGAATAACTGATCAAAGGATACATGCTGTTTAAGAGAAGAAATCCAAGCTAAAAAACAACCATGTCGAGGAAAAAGAGGTAAATCACTAATAATTACAGGAATGCCAATTAAAGCAATTGGTGAGGTTCTACCTTACAACAGAGTAGCAAAAATGTTTGTTTTTTTTTAATAAAGGGAAAATGAGTATTGTTGAAAGGGCTTCAGGAAAATGGGTAAACTAAGAAAAAACTGTTGGTGTGAATTATTACACCGATTTTGGAAAGCAACATGGAATTATGCTCCCAGAGTCAGAAACCTTTGCAGACCCTTTGACTGAGTGATACGAACACTTGGTGATCTCATAAGTTCCCATGATTGTCAAAATCTTTCTACTCGGCTCAAAAGTCTCGGCTGACCTCCAATCTCACATCTCCAATTGACTTTCAGACATCTTGAACTGGATGCCTAGTAGACACTTTAACTTGTCCAACTCATTATCTTTCCCTCAACCCTTCCCCATTTCCAACCTTCCCTGTTATTGAAGAGGGCAACACCATCCTCCCAGTCCCTCAGGCTCACACAATCTAGGAGTCATACTAGACTCCTCACTGTCTCTCACTCACTCCCCCCACCCAATCTGCTGCTAAGGTCATTTGAATATGCCCTCTTCTCTCCTCGGACACTATCAACCACTCTAATGCAGACCTTCATTTCCTCACACCTTGATAACTGCAATAGCCTGCTGGGAGGTCTACTTGCCTCAAGTCTCTACCCACTCCAGTAATTGCACCATTCAGCCTCCAAACTGACTGCCATCTAAGTCCAGTGGCACCCAATTGCCCCCAACATCAAAAATGATATGCTGTTTGGCATTCAAAGTTCTTCAAAACCTAGATGCCTCCTAACTTTCCAGTCTTCTTCCATTACTCCTGGACACATCCTCTTCAATCCAGTGACGCTGAACTGCTGGCTATTCCACTAACAAGACATTCTATCTTTCAGCTCCAGGTATGTTCTCTAACTGCCCTTCCTCCTCCCCACCATATGCCTGGAATACTCTCCTCTCTCAAACCCACCACTGGTTTACCTGGCTTCCTTTATATCCCAACTAAAGCTTCCACAAGAAGCCTTTCCCAATCCTGCCTTCTCTTGATTACTTTCTATTTATTCTTCATATAGGTTAATTAATGTCTGTACAAGTTTTTTGTCTCTCCCACGACGATGAGGTCTTTGCCGGCAGGGACTGTTGCTTGCCTTTCTTTGTATCCCTAGTGTGAAGCACGATGTCTAGCATATAGTGGGTACTTAATAAATATTTATTGACTGTCAGTTTATATCCCAAAGAGATCAAAGAAAGAGGAAAAGGCTCTATTTCCACAAAAATATTTAAAGCAACTCTATTTGTTGTGGCAAAAATGAAAAACTAAGAGGGTGTGTTCATCTGTAGGGGACAGGTGAAAAAATTATGAATATGACTATTATTAAGAATAATGAAAGGAACAATTTCAGGGAAATTAGTATGACCTAATATCCAATTCTTCTCTTAATTCTGGAATCTGCTCTCCCAAAACCGTGAATTCTTGCCAGGCTGTGCCCTATGCCTTGTCTCATTAAAAACCCCAAAGCTATAATGATTAGCGAGCACTTACAGTGAGATTTAAGGGTTTGTGAAGCACTTTCTGAACTTACCTGCCTTTCCTGCGATAACCCTGTGAGGTGGGTAACACTGTCTCCATTTTATAGATGGAGAAACTGAGGTAGGGAAAGGTTAAGTAAAGTGGCTTGCTCTAAGTGAGGCAACTGAACCCAGGTCTTCCTGAAGGGCCTGGCAGACGGGACGCGAGCCACCAATGGTCCTTGGAAGTTCAAGGAAGACGCAGATAGAGATGACGGGGGAGGGCCAGCTGTTTTGGACACACACCCCACCGCCCCCAATGGAGGAGAATGGAATTCTCAAACAAGTTAGTGAACATGATGAATGTGACTACGTATGGCCTTTGACTAAAATCCAGAAAATGCCAATAAGGACCGGTCAATCAGCATTTATTAAACCCTTTTTATGGCTGTGCCAGGCACTGTGCACACGGGGATACAAAGAAAGTTACTCATGTCCACAAAATGCCATAAGTGTGCATATATAACATACATACGGTGTCAACGGAAAATAGTGTCAAAGGGAAAGCACCTTTGGGTGGAGGAGGGTCAAGAGATAGCAGTGGCTCAGGCAGAAGGTGAGATGTGAGTAATCCTGAAGGAAGTCAGGGAAGCTCTGAATCAGAGGGAAGGAGACAAAAGCATTCTGTACAGGGAGAAGACCCAGTAAACAGGCATAAATTCAGGAAATGGAATCCTATGCAAGACCCCAAGTTAGCCAGTGTATCCTGGAAGAGAGTGAAGTATAAGAAGATGGGAAAGGTAGAAAGTGGGGGGCGATTTTGCAGTTGATACTAGAGGGAATAGGGAGCCACAGGAGTTAGGAGGGTTAACATGATCAGACCGAACAGAATTTCAGGAAAAGCCCTCTGGGAGCTGAGGGGAGGATGGACAAGATGGAAAAGTCTGATGCAGGGAAGCACCTGGAGGGGATGAAGGCCTGTCCTAGTGTGGCTGGTGTCTATCAGAGTGAAGAGTACAGGGAGGGAGAAATAACACTAGTGAGACTTAGGTAGGGATGCTGCAAAATTTTTATTTACATGTACGTACACGTTGGGAATATATGACTTCTAGAGTTCTACTAAACAGGAAAGTCCTTGGATAATTTCAAAGTATACTTCGAACAACTGAGTAAAAAGTACTTTTATCCAACAGTTTCTCCAAAGCCTATTCCTATTACCAGCCTGCCACCATGAAATGTTATCATCATGTACCATCCCTACACTTCACCATTGGACTAACTAGCTGCCATTCTCCAAAAATGAGTCAGGCTTCTACTGTTCACATACCTCCACTGTTCCCCACCTATCTCTGACTCTGGATAGTCTTTAAGTTCCGGCAAAAGTGACCTCCACAAAACCTACAAGTGATTTCTCACTCATCTCATAGCATTTTATACACTCACATCCTTGGGTTTTTATTTCTCCAAGGACTCTTTTCTTTGAGCAGGATTGTTTAGTTCTTTGTCACCTTCAATATTGAGGGGGGAAAAACAAACCAAATTAAAGTATTGCACATGGGCATTTAACATTTGTTGAATGAATTACTACAAACCATGACCTCTAAAACATTATGCTTCAGTATGAAAGAAAAAATTACATCCTACTTCAAAATCTTATTCTAGGCAAATGGATTCATACAAGCATTTTTTAAAAGTTCTGATATTTTAGAACTATGCCTTGGTCCAATCAAAGCATGTAGTCAAAAATGCCATGTGATTTGGCATCGGGCTACTGAAAAATCAGATCTGAAGTAAAATCTACATACAACTAGATGATTTCCAAGTCCTTTTTAGACATAAAATATATTTCTGAATATAGATGAATGAAAAGCCATATTCACTGTCTTTTCATAGTTTGTGGTTAAAAGGTTTTTAAAATCTGATGTTGCACACTGAACCTTTGTGCATGTTCATTAAAAAATGAAAGCCTTATATTCTGTTAGTTGACCACAGAATTGCTATTCAAAATAAAAAAGCAAAAGCAAAATGAGGTATATGGGAAATGGAAATTCTTGATTTTATGATTATTTTATTAAATTTTTGAACTGCTAAGACTGGCCTGAGCCTAAAATATAGACAATGCATCCATCTGTACTCTGTCAATATGGCGAAGGAGGACATACTGAGAAACATTCCTACCAAAACCAAGGAATTCAAGCACAAGAAGGGTCAAATTCTTTCAAACAAAAGTCTTTCAAGAAATGTTCTCAACCAATCCTAAACTCAAGTGGCAGTTGAAGGTTTATCATTTACCTCATCAGAGCTCAAGTTCTTTGAACTGCCATCTTAAATCTCATTTTCACTGTGGTCCACTGTGGAGCATCTCCCCATACTCTGAGATATCCTTGTTCTCTGGCTAAGTCTTCCTGGATACACAACTGGCTGGCGGCATGCTCCTGACCACATCCCTCTGCTTGTCTTTTCTAGTTTATTATGGATAAACATTACTTCCCTTGCTATTTATTTCACATCAATTATCTTAAAGTCAGGCTGAACTTGTGGAGTTTTTGGGTGATAGCACAACTTCCTGTGGGGGTAGTGGTGGTGGTGTTATTTATACTTCCAATGACAACAACAATTGCTAAGATAATGTATAAGATGACATGTTTCAGATTCTTTACAAAAGAACATTTCACAACAGAAAATTATTCATACATAAACAAAATCAGGATTCTTCAGACATTAAAACTCTATGAGCTATAGGAAATCAACAGAAAGAGATCTGAACTCAACCAGTGTAACTGAACATTAATGATTAAAATACACCCATTAATGACCTAAGGTGGCGATTACTTTGGAAGCATGCATTTAAAACTATTTTTAAAAAAATCTAATCTTAAAGATAATTAATGCACTATCATAATGACAAAACTGGTGCTTCTGGTCCTTTTTATTTTAAATCATAAAATTTAAAAGGGAAGAGAACACTAAGTCAAGCATTGCTAATAATCAAAAGATCAAGTATCCCTTTAAGAAAGCCAATACCATTTTCAGTTATAATCACACTATTAAGTAGAATGGCTTTGAAAGAGAAAAAAATATTTTGGGCTTAACATAAAGGTATTTTCTTGAGGACAGGAAGGAAGAAGAGGGAGGAAGTGATTTATTAGAAAGATATTTGGTGCCCATTTATACCACAAGAGAATGAATCTTAAGATTCACAGAGAAACAAGTCAGTTATTTAACTAGATAGAAGATTTTTTAGATTAGTATGCTTCAATCTTCAATTTTCTTCAAAAATGGAAAAACTGTCTACCTCATAGACGCTGGCAACTGCTGTCACTGGATAATACGTTAAGAGAAATGGGATATTTTTTTTAAAGTAAAAGAATTAAATTGATAAGCCAAGTAATGAATCTAAATGGTAGAGTTGTAATAATTTGTATATTTATTAAATTTAGAAAGTAACTGAGGTGCAAAACTCCTAGACACTTTCATAGATATCGCTGGCAATTTTACAAATTAAGAAAAATCCTATCAAAAAATCAAATCTATAAAAAACAAAAGCATGTTAGAAATAGATGGAAATGTTCAAGCATTAGAACATACATAAATCCAATTAATAATAACTCACTGAGACACAGGCAGGGGAAATACAGATGAACTGGGATCTCTGCAGCTGCAAATTAATGTAGTGCCCTTAAAAATAAAGACCTTGTTACTAAAGAGCTTTGGGAAAAGGCTAAGAGCCTACAAATTTAACTTAAAAAAACGCAACTTCCAACAATCCAGTTGCAGACAAGCTTATACAGTTGGCATAATTTTTCAACTAAAAAGCAAAAGTACTAATTTGGTGTAGGCTATCACAATATGGGTATGATTTGTCAAGTTGTGGTTGTGCTTGTCCTTTGTTCTGGAAGAGGACCAAGACATCAGGAAAATGATGACATAACTTGCAGTTGATTTTGATTTAGTGAGGGAGGGCTGTCCAAGGTCACCGGCCAGATATAGATCAGGACAACTGGAGAAGGCAGAGGGTGCAATGGGAGACCCTGGCCCTCTTAGGCTAAGGTCTTTTCAAGCTTTCACTCTGAGAGAGGTTAACACACATTCAGTGATTATACCTCCTTATGAAGTTAGTCAAGGGATGGCTCCTTTATTAAAAAACAAAAAAACTGGGAGGGGGAAGACCCTCAGGGTGCCTGCCCAAAGAGAAACAGTTACCATTTAATATATTTGTTAGTAAATAAATAAATGATGTAAAGTAGGGTCACTTTGAAGACAAAAGATTTTCTCCTGGACTACCTGGATCCTACCTTTTGTACCATAACAGGGACAAGACAGACAAAATCTGGAGCCTGTCATTCCTGAGCATTCCCTCAAGTTTTCAAGGCCTAGTTCCCACTTTTATGTCATTGCATCAGGCAATGTGAACACCTAAAAATGTTACCCTCACTTGGCTTATTATGTGCCAGGCACTGCGCTAAGCACCTAGGATACAAAGAAAGGCAAAACCAGAGTTCTTGCTTGCAAGTAGTGCCCATTCTAATGGGGGAGAAGTAAATAACTACGTACATACAGGACATATAAAGTATAATGGAAGAAAATCTAAAAAGGGGGAGGATTAGGAAACCTGGTGTAGGAAAAGGTTTGGTGGGAAGTGGGACGTGAGCCAGCAGCTAAGCAGAGATTGCCCATGTGGGTAAGGACTTACTCACTTCTGGCTTCTATTAAGAGCTTAATAAATGTTTTTCTCAGCTTCCAAGATCTGATCAGGGTAGACAAGTTGTAAAAATAAATATATACAAAAGAGATTCATAGCAACTCAAAGATGGGAGTGGGGATGGGGGAAAGCCTCAGATGAAGAGGTGACATCTTACTTATTTCTCTGCCAAGCCACGCTCCACCTCTCCATGAAAACTGTCTGCTCTACATCTCTACTTGGCTCTTTCACAAGCATCTCAAACTCAACAAATATCCAAGAAACTCTGGTTGAGGGCTTCACCACCTTTCCATTCCTTGGTTTTAGGACCTTGTACCTTCATCCCACATGTATTGCCAAAGATCACCAAATATTTTCAACTCTACCTTTTCAATAACTCTTGCAGCTGTACCTTTCTGGGTCTTTACTCACATAGCTATAATCCTAGTTTAGACCCTTATCGCCTCTCCTATGAACCAAACTGCCAAACTGATATGCATAAAGTACAGGTCTGGTCATGTATTTCCCTACTCAAAAAATCTGAGTGGCTCCTCCCTACTGCCTACAGCACAAAAAGAGATGGGTAGATGGATAGCTAGATTCTTTGGTTTGGCATTTAAAGCCCTTTACAAACTTGCTTCAACACTTCTTTCTAGACTATTTTCACAACTCTATTCTCCAATCAAACTGATCTAGGAACTCCTCTCCAAGCCTGAGGGAAAGCTCTCCACTATGACTGGAATGCCCTTTTTTCCAATGCCTTACTTCATTTAGATTGTCTCTCCTTTGTCCAATGCTTTATTTCATTTAAAACTCCACTCCAGTTTTAGGTCTATCCTGATTACCTTTGGATTTATAACCATATGTATTTTGTATCACCTGATAGATGTATAGATTTTTCCCTCAAGAGAACATAAGCTACTGGAGAAGAGTAGTATCCTTAGTACCAGACTGGGAAGTCATTGCTTGATAAATGCATGTGGAATTAGCTGAATGACAAGGACAGTGGGGAAGAGGCAAAGAAGAGGTCATGGTTATTAAGATGGAAAATTGTGTCCAGTGCTACCATTAAGTCTTATCTTCCATGTTCATACCTTTGAGCTTATTTCCGTCTCTTTTCCCACTCACTTAATGGTGAATAGTGGTTAATACATGAATAAAGCCATCAAAAATACAGGAGGGAGGGTGAGGGAACAGGTTATAGGGCACTATAGAAGAGTGTTTATATTTATGGGAATGGGAGGATAGGGGATCCTTGGAAAGGGGCAGGCAAGTAATAAAAAGGTAAGGGAGCAGATAGAAGTAAAAGAGGCAGGAGGGATAGGAAACAAGAGACATGCACAAACATAAAAACCAGGATCAAGAACAGAATTTGTTTAGAAAAGTATATGTCCATGTATGTATGTTTATATCTATAGCTACAGAAAAATATATACGCTTTTAGTGGGAAGGAGGAGGGAAAAAAGTTAAAAAATGCACAGCAGAGAACAAAGAAAACTTACAAGGAAGTCAAGATGGATAGTTCTCAACATGTGTAGTATTTATCATACACGCTTTCTTGAAATGAAAATTTACTGTTACATATTTTGAATCCTCTCTTATCCTCTGCTATGCATATGAATGCCTTTTCTTTTCTTATTTTGTATTTAAATTCCAATATTTAAACTTATGTCTTTGTTTCTTTTCTCTATTCTGTATCTGTGTTCTGGTGTTTATGTCTAAAATAGAATAAAAAAACAGGAGATTTGAGGGAAGAGATAAGCTTATTTAGTGGCATGGTAAGTTTGAGTTGCTAATGAAACATCGGAGTTGAGATTTTTTTAGATGGGTACTACAGTGTGGTTAAGTTTTGACTAAGCTCTAGGAAGAGACAGAGAGAGATCTTTTGGTCATTTGAACTGAGCCACAGAAGTGAAGGAAACTGCCAAGGAAAAAGAAAATATAAAGAGAAAATGAGAAAAGAACTGTTGAAGGAACTCAGACCTTAAAGATTCAGGAAGAAATGAAGGCGTATTAACCCCCTCCAGCTCAACTCAGGTCACAGAATCACAAGTGCGGCACTAGAAGTCATTCAGGACTGAAATCTAATGCTCTTTCCAAAAGTCTGTGCTAACTGTAAGATGAACACAGGCAAACTCTGAGAAAAGCAGGATATTCTAGGATCATTCATTTAAAGCACTATTTCTATGGCACCATGGCAGTGGATATGGCTATGTATGGGTCTGACTTCTAGCTCTAATATTCTAATTATATGAACTTATACAAGTCACTTAATTCTCCTGCAACTCAGCTCTTTCATTTGTAGAATGACAAGTGTAGGATTGGATGACTCTTATGGTCCTATGAAGCCTAAAGAAAGAACACATATAAAAACCCATGGCACCAGGCTATGAGGTCAGGGGACCTCATAGAAGCTTCAAGAAGAATGGTGCAGATGGATGGAAGACTACAAAGGGATGAGGAAAGGATAGGGTGGATAGAGACAAGTTTTTCATTTAATCTAATTATGAAGAAGAGTGAGATGAGATTAGTTAGGTGACACCGAAAATTTGAAAGAAGGCTTTTTCTCCTAGAGAATAATTCAACATATTAAGGAGATAGGAAGGACTGAAAATACTTACAAACAGATGAGAAGGGTGTAGACCAGGGGTGGGGAACCTGTGTGGTCTTTTAACTGAGTCCAAGTTTTACAGTACAAATCCTTTTACGGCCAGTAATCCTTTTATTTTTCTGTGAAGTTGGATTTAAAGGGCCACATTTAAGTACCTAGAGGACCAGAGTTCCCCACCCTTGGTGCAGACTCACAATGTATGTGAGACAGAATCATTGTCAAAGAGACAGGAAACAATGAAATCAAAGGGACAAGTCAAAGAAAGACTGAAGATACAGCAATAAATAATAGGTGATATTTCTTAAAAAGTGTCAAAGGGTGGAAAAGAGAAGTTAAGAGAGCTTCTATCAATTTTCTTAATGTCTCCTTTAAGGCCTAAGTATGATTTTCATGACTATTACTTCCAAAAAAATTCTTCCACATAAAATAATGCTTAACAAAATAACTATAAGCAACAATGGTATTTCTACATTGTACCCAGAAAAATCTGTCAAATGTCTTCCTGTGTGATTTATCCAACTCTGCTTTTCCTAAAGTAAACTTTCAATAAATTTTCTCCAAAATTTTGCTACTTTCTGTTTTACTATTAGTAACAGTTATAGGTGGTGATACCTAGACCTAGCAAATACTGATTTGGAGATAATTTCTATAAAATTGGTGAAGAAAATGAATATGCTTTCATTTGTAAAATGCACATAATACATTATCAATAGCTACAGCATATCAGATTTTTGTGTGGAAATTGTAAACTATGTTTAAAAATGGTCAACTATTATTGTTCCAATGGTTTTTATTAAAAACAGTCTCATTAACAAGTGTTCATTTTTCATGAATGATATTGTTAATTTAAAATTATTATTTCTCCTACTTTGATGTGATTATTTTGCTATTTCCAAATACCTTAAATTCCGATTTTACATTAGCCAGAGAGGACCTTAACTTCCTTACAGGAAGAAAATCCTTACAGAAAGGATTCACCTTTTTCTTAGCTCTCCCATTGTGCACATACTAAAGCATCATGAAATCAAAAGATGCCCTATGCACATGCAGAAGTTCCTATGTAGCTATTTAAGACCTAAAATGCTTTTAAACCTAAAGAAACAACTATTAGAGCTAAAAGTGAAGTTACTGCCATATACCCCATTTAATTTCCTTCTCAAATGGCTGAGTTTTATTCTCAAAGCCTAGGTTAAGTCTAGTCTAACCCCACGGCTAAAAACAGCTTATTCAGCTGCTGACAATATTAACACTATTTTCAGCGATCAAACAGAATGAAACCTAATGGGGGTGTGGCTTATTTCTAAGGAAATTTTTAGGAACAATTGTGCCTTGACAACTGGTAGCTAGCCAAAAACAACTTTATAAAATAGTTTTGTCATTAAGAACAAAGGTAAATTAACAAAAGGCATTAATAAAAAAAATCTAAGTCAGCAATGACAAGCATAGTAACTGCAGCTGCTTGACAAGATTTGCAAAGTGCTTTATCTCATCTGGGCCTCACAACCACCCTGGGAGGTAGATACTATTATTACCCCCATTGGACAGATGAGGAAAATTGTGGAAAAAGAGATTGTGACTTGCCCAAGGTCACACAGCTAGAACGTGTCTAGGGTTAAGAGCTGAACTCAGGTTTTCACTCTCTCCATTTCACCTTGCTACGTTAAAAACACATGGAAAATGACAATATGTAGAATGTGCGGGAATAATCTTACATACATGGAATATATGTAAATGCAAAATAGAATTTAACATATATTAAAACAATTACCAAGTGATCCTACTTTTGTTGAATGTTTACATTATTCCTTGGCTTATACAAACATCCTTACTCACTAAAATGTTTATAGGACCACAATTCTTTTAATAAATAGGAAAAACACTTTAAATTTAATGAATCAAAGATAACATATTGCCTGTGTAGAAAAGACTAATCAAAAGAAATCAAAATAAAAATTTTACCTTCATTGGGAGAGGTTTTCAACTTTGCACAAATTCCATAGACATCTCCATAGCATTCTTGTATTTTACGTAATGCATCTGTGGACCTGAGCTCCATGAGAGCCCGGAGCTCAGCAAGTGTAATTCCAAAATCTCCATCATGATTAGCTTCTTTCAAAGAGTTTTTCACACCACTGTATGCAACAGAGTTGTTGGCCATATCGCCCATTACAAGTATAATTTTTATTATGAGGAAATTGTTTCCAAAAGGAACAAATTTCTTTCACTTGATATATTTCCAAGATGAAAATTGTTTAAATATGAAAATCATCCTCAGAATAGACACTCATAATGTGAATTTGTAAAGCAGCATCAGCAGCAACGTTTTCCATGGAGGTCTCTTGAGCTTTGGTCCATGTCTAGTTTCTTTTCTCCACATTAACCATAAGAGATGTGCAATCTGAAAAAGAAAAGATTTGAAATAATTAGTAACAGCATTTTTAAGTAAAACAAATGTAAACACTTCCAAAGGTCATAAGAAGTAAATGCGGGCATATATGTGTATGATATAAATCAACACACACACACACACACACACACACACACACACACACACACACACACACACACACTCTGTTCAGTTCCACAGCCTATTAACAAATAAATGAAATACTATTTCAAATTACTACTAAGTGAAAAGTGAATGAAAACTGAGGTTTTACTTCACAACCAGTAAACTGGCAAGATGAAAAAAAAAAATGAGAACCATCAGTGTAGAAAGTGTACTGGAAAGGCACACTGATATACTATTGGTGGAGCTATGAATTGCTGGTCCCACCATTCAAGAAAACAATCTGGAATTATGCTAAGAAAATGACTAAACCATCTATATGCTCTGACCCAGAAATTCTACTGCTGAGCACATATATAAAGAAAAACAGGCGCCATACATGGCAATATTTTTAGTAGGGGAAAAAAGTAGAAAAAGATGTCCACTGGTGAATGGCTAAACAAACTGTAGGACAGATGTGTAAAAGAATATATAGTGCCCCATCAAACAATGATTGTAAGAAACTTTGTCAAATATTTATGCTAAAATCTTGATAAGGTCTATCTATTGAAAACCCCTCATCAATCCTGTCATGAAAGTGGATAGAATCCTAGAACTGTTCCTGAAATGGAAACACAAATCTGTCAGGGAGCCCTTAACATAAATTCTTGAGGAATTTAACTAAGAGTTCCTGAGATAAAGACCAGGAGTTGTTATATGGCCATTTCCAGGATGACTCTGGGCCAGAAATTACATCATCAGCCCAATATTTGTTAGAATACAAGCACTAGCAATGACTGTTGGGTGCCACTGAAAACAAATTCAATTCATATACTACCTGATTGGAGGAAATACTGGAGAATAAGAAATGAAAGCAGGAAAATCAGTAAGGAAGCTATTACAACTACATGAACGAGTAACTTTCAAAACTCAGTTCAATCTTTTACATAAAGCTTTCCAGATCTCCCTCAGGTGCTGTTGCATGAACCACCAAAATCTAATTATTTTGTATACTCTACACTTAGCCCTCTTTTCTCTAAACTTAGGAAATTATCTAATGTCAGGGATTCTTTCTCCTTTCCTCCACAACCATCAGACTATACCACAATGCCTTAGTTGCTTTCTTGTCCTGGAAGATCCTACCACTTCTGCATCCCTCTCTTCCTCCCAGGACCTCCATTTTGAAGAGGTGTCCAGGCCAGCAGTGCTTACTCATTTACTCCTTACCTTGCTCCCAACCCTCCCTCCCGATGCTACACACATTACCACTTCTCCCACCTCCGGTTATCTGCTTCCTTCTATGTATTGTCTTCCTCCCATTAGAATGTACACTCCTTGAGGCCAGGCACTTTCTTTTTATTTAATTTCCAAGAACTGAGCATGGTGCCTAGCTTAATCAGTTTAAGTGTTTAATAAATGCTTGTCATCATTGTATCCCCAGTGATCTGAGTATGAAAAAGAGGTAGAAGTAACAGAACTTTGTAGCTGACTGAATGTGGATAAATGAAAATCAAAGACTCCCAAGTTAAGACCTTCTAATGTAAGCAATTATGGTACTAAAAGAAAGAAGTTAAAACTTCTCTTCTTGATTTTATGCCACTCACAGCTGCTAATAACTAGAATAATTCCTATGTCTTAAAAGAGAATTCACAGAAAAGAAGAAGGTTCAAAACAAGGAATTTCACTTCAGAGATAACTTTTCTGAAAAACAGACATTTTGTTAAGGAATAAGATTTTAAATTGATCTTAAAACTGTTATATAGAAAATTACCAAAATGTGGGCACTTTTAAAATAAGAGAGACATTTAGGAGGAGCTGCATTTACTGATGCAGAGTGAGGTGAACAGAAACATTTTATACAATGGCTATAATAGTTTAAAGACTTGAATCTTTAAAAGAAATTACCAACCCCAACTCCAGAGGATTATTTTTGAAATGTCTTTCTTACCTCTTACAGAGAAGTGATGAAATCATGATTCAAAGATGCACATTTTTGGACATGTCTACTGTTTTTGCTTAATTATGTTTGGCTAAAAAAGAGGGTTTTTTTCCCTAATGTGTGGGGGGTAGAATTGGGAGAAAGGAAAGTAATATGAAAAAAAGATAAAACCATCAATGAAATACATAAAAAAGAGAATAAGAAGATGGTTCAGAGAGGGCTAATGTACTGAATTACAGACTTTCAAAACAGCATTATATAATGGAGGTTCTCATTTCATAGATAATCTTTTTCTGTTCTTTTATGTATAGAAATGCTTAGGTATGCTGGTTATTTGTCAAAATACTTGCCAAACTGGAAAAGTCTTTTGTGATCTATTAATGTTGGAAGAATTTTGAGTACGTTTACACATCCATTTTGATATTTATGTAACAAAATTATCTGTTTTGGTTTTGTTATTGGCAATAACATGGAAAATAAATTAAAGGTGGGCATGTCTTAATATCTCCAGTGTTTAGCATAGCATTTTGCATATAACAGATGATTAATGAATATATGTTGAGTTGAAATGAACAAAGTGAAGCTAGGCAAGTAGGATCTGAATAGTCTTGTTTTAAAACCCTGGGTTACATTTTCCCAAATATTAGGTTTGAGATATATATTATGCATCTAGTATGTGGAAGAGTGATGAGCCCAACCATCTTCTCAACAAATAATCAAGGTTTGTTACCCTGGGAAGTACAGAATTATCATGGGTAAGAGGACTGATGAGGAAGCTAAAAGTAAGCCTAAAAGAAAAGTGAAAAAAAGGCAGTGCTTAAGATCTCTGAGGTCCCAAAGCAAACAAAACAATAATTTAGGTGGAAAGACATGGGGAAAATACTGAAGGCTCCCTGGTCAACACATGGTAAATCAGCCATAAATGAACAGAATTTATACAAATAGGACAATAAGTAAAAAAGTTCTTAATTAGAATAAAGCCACTTGAAAACAAATTCTGAGTAGGTTTGTACTTACAGTGTAGAGTCATGTTAATGGGATAATTATAATAGAAGATGGGGATGAACTGACATCAGGGTCCATATATTTCTGAGGTAATGAATGAGGTAATAGGTAGGGGAATGAAGCAACATTATATGGTATAAATTGAGGATCTCTGTAATAACAAAGACAGAAGCTAAGGAAATTTTTTTTCTATGTACCACAAACAAATAAAGGGACAACACCAGGATTTTTTCATCCACCAAAGACCAAGCACCCAGGACTGTATGTGGGTCTTCACATATTTACAAGGATATTTACAAGGAGTATATGAAAAGAAAAATTCTTTAAAAGCTTATATGAATAAAATCAATTAAAAATACATAATTAAATCTGCATATATATATGTACACAGAAAAAATGCTGATAAAACACATTTCTCTTAAAATAATGAGAAGTATAGAATATAAATAGTATTTTCTTGATTGTGGAAAATTATATCTCAGGTTATATAAGTGCTATATTTAAGGAGAATAATCTGTAAGTTCTTTCCAATAAAATCTGGGGTTTAAAAAAAAAGAATAGCCACCACTATAGAAACAATACGAGAAATGAATAAAGTTAAAAATTTAAGGGAGTAAGTGTAAGTACAGGAAAAGAGGAAACAAAATTGTTTTTTTGCAGATGATGATTTACATAAGTCTCTTCATTAAAACAATAGCTTTCAGATAAGATTTTAGATTAACTCATACAAAGCAACAACCTATTTAACACAGTAACAAGAAAATGCAATAAGAGATTATGAATATAACTGCAAAATACACTTCATAGAAATATGGACAAATAGTAGAGAAATTAACTGACTATGAATGGGCAGTGCCAAAAACAAAAGAAAAAGAAAATCCTACCCAAATTTACTCATTCTGTACCATAACAATCAAACTATGAAATAATTACTTCTAAAGAACTAGTCAAAAATAACAAGATTTATCTGTGAGGAAGAAAATGAGGTCAATATTCTCAAGGGAAATAATGACCAAAAAAGTGGAAAGAATTAACAGTACCAGATATCACACTACATGTATACTAAAAAGTGCTAGTCATCAAAACTTTCTGACATTGCCCAAAAAGAAAAAAAGGAAAGTTAATTAACGGAACAGATAAAAAGTATGTAACACAGAGAAGCAAATGAATATAGTGACAAATGCTCATCAAACTCAAATAACATAAAAAGTGCTGAGAAAACTGAAAAGATCTATAGAAATTAATTTTTTGGCTACAATCTCACGCTACCTATATAATAAAACACAAAGAAATATGTGTCCTAGATATAAAGCCTGATACCATAAACAAGAAAAGGAATAAGAAAATAACCTTTACAATTATGGATCAAGAATGAACTTATTATCAGTAAAAGGGACCACGAAGAGGAAATAAGATTAATTTTACTAAATAAAATGGAAGTTTTTGTACATAAAACTGATCAAATTAAGATCAGAAAAGAAACACTAAAATATATAAAGAGCCACTTCCCAACAAATGTCAGAGAATATGAAGTTATTTTTCAAAGGAAGAATGTCAAACGATCAGTAGTCATCTACAAAAATGCTCAAAAGTACCAATAAAATAAATGCCAATTAAAGTAACTGAGGTCCTATTTCACATATTTTAGATTGACAAAGACAACGAAAAATAAAAAGTAGACAACTGTTGAAGGCATTGTAGAAAGATAGCCAATCCAGTGCATTGTTGGTAAACCTGTGAATCAGTTCATTCTATTGTTCTTTTTTTCTTTAAATTTTAAAAAACTGCTATTGTCTTGACTCAGATGATTCCTATCCACTTTTTTTCTCCTTTATTTTTAAAGTTCAGGTGAAGTCTAAACTCTCTAAGAATCTTCATGTTCCAAGTATTGGTTGGATTTGGCTTTCTATCTACCTTGCTATGCTGTTCTGGTTTATAGGTGCATTCATCCCAATCCCAACATAATCATTTAATGTTGTATTTCCTTTTATTCTGTTCTCTTACGCTTCTACTTGTCCCCTTTGCTTTCTTCAAAAAAAAGTCACAAAAGAATATGCTCAGCACCAGCACTCTGTATTTGATGTAACTTGCTTTTACACTGTCCCTCCATAAAGACCCTTTTACTTTCTCCCTACCCTCTTCCCCAAAAAACCTCTTTTGACAATGCACCCTGAATCTATCTTCTCTGACAAGCCTCTCCTCAACCCAGCTACTCTGTTCTCTTCCGCTTGAGGTAAGTTAAGTATATTTCCACACTAAGGTATATATATATATGTACGTATGTGTGCACGCACGCGCATGCACACACATATGTTTTACCCCCCTTTGACTGGTTTAAATTAAATAAGGTTCAAGTGCCAGTCCCTACATCTTTCCTGCCTATACATCCTGTTATTTTAGCTAGTAATTTCTCTCATTCGTCTTGCCTGTTTTTTCCCTAGTGTATTTCTTTTCCCTCTCTTTTCTTTCTTCTTTTAAAGTCTTTAAGAGGTACCAAAAAAATCCCCAAACCCCAAAACTTCAGGGGATCTCATATATTACTCCCTCTATGACCTCTATAAGAATGTGAACATTTCTTTCTTGAATAAATTCAAATATCTTGCACCATTGTCTACTTATATAAGTGTTTTATCAAATTAAAGATTCGTTTTTCCTCCTTGTAGCATTTATTCTTAGTTTTGATGAGTAAATTAATCTTAGTTGTAAGCCTATGCCTTTTGCCTTCTTGAAATACTGTATTCCATACTCTCTGCTCCTTGATAGAAGCAGCTGCAAAATCTTGCATAAGCCTGACTGGTTCCTTGGTACTTGAATTTCTTCTTAAATAACAGATTTGAGCAGTTTTGCTTCTTCATAATTTTTTGAAATATAATATGCAGGAAATTTCTTGGGTCACACAGATCATTTACTTTCAAAGAGACAAATTATTCTTACATTATAGTCAATCCTCAACATTCTTACTTTTGTGACTTTAACCATTCCCATGATTTTATTAAAAACCTTGTTTTTTTCATATTTACACTGGCAACCACACACATTGGTGACTATGTAGTAGAGAAAAAAACGAGAGGTTTCACATGCAAGTTTGTATGTGTAAAAGGGATGGAAGTATTTGTAAGTGTTTGCATTATCTGCTCTTGAAAGTACTAACATAACTTTGCAAGTGCCTGACAAGGGAACTCAAAAAATATACGTGGTTAAATTTGCGGATAAATGAGATGGCAGTCACCTCACTCTTGCCAGCAAGTACATCATCAGTCCAGCCAGGAGAGAGCTGTGGGGCCAGTGACTTCAGACTAGGAGTCCCCCAGGCATGTGTTTTTCACTGGGGAACAGCTCAAACACAGAGCTGAAAGGAAGATTAGAGATGATAAAGTGTTGCCCCTTTCTCTTTTTTACCTCAGGATTCTTCTGACAGGACAGCCCCTGGACCCCTGTCCAGCCCCTTCCAGCACTCCCTTTCCCCTCTTTGCATAGGTTATTTTTTTACAATTACTGTGTTAGGAAAAGTGCATATTATCAGAAATAATGTTTTGTTATAAAGAACTGTATGTGGAAAAGTATATTTTCAGCAATCTCCCGTGAAAGATTATAGTTTTTGGTGGCTGTGGGGTCCTAACCTCTATTTCCCATAGATTCAATCATCAAAATTAGATTTTGACTTTTGTGTCATTTTCTAGGAACATTAACCCCACAAAAGCTGAGGACTGACTCTCTTATTAGCCTGTTTTCTGGACCAAAGTTTTTCTCTGGACTCTTAGTTTATCTTTGGAAACTGTGGCTCTTCAAAGTAGATATGATGTCTTAATGTAAGTGTAATTTTAATTCTATTATTAGCATTGGTATGGCATTTCTAGTGTTAAAACTATGAAAATGGAGAAAATAATCTTAGGACAGATAATGACATACTACGGCAGACTGTAACAACAAATGTCCTGGGGAGTTTTCTTTGGCTAATTCTTTACATGGACAGAGTGACCTATATAAACTAAGATAGAAGCAGGATTTAATTTCACCCAAGCTTGCAAGTGAAAGAAAAGAAGATTTAAATTTCCTGACTTCTGGTTTCCTCCATTCTGATCACTAGTCAATGCTCAGTCTCCTAAACCATTAAACCACCTTTAAATTAACTTTTCTTTACAAAGGTCACAAAATGATAGCAGTAGACTCACTGGTCACAAAGACACTAATCAAATGTTTAATACTGACAAGGGCAATTACAGATTCTTTTTATAGAGTAAAAGTGTTAATTTTAAAAAAAGTCACTAATAAGTAAACAAAAAAATCCCCACCCATAAACAGAATATACAAAAGTCAAAATGTAGTTTTAATAAGTTTCCAAAATAGCCTGGGCTTCATAGGTCTATGAGTCTGATGAACATTTTTATTGTCTAGTGGCTAAAGTATGATCCATGGCATCTGTATTTTAATTCTTACAGGGCACAAGATCCCTTTGACACCTAGTGGAACTCTGAGGGTTGAGCTCTGACAAACACAATAAAAGAGGAGAACTCAAAGGCAATTCAAAATTCAGCATGCTTCTAATGTTCTCTGGCCTTCCTCCAGTATCAATGGAGTGGCTGCAAGTTTTAGACAACAATCTGATAACTAAGTGTATTTCCGCCATTCTAAAGACTGCTCCATACTGGAGCACTAAACACTCCAAAACTATAAAATTTCTGATTTCCATCTCTCTCATCCTTTACATGATCAAGAATGTCTAAATGGTTTTTAAATATGTTTCTGTCTCAAGAAAAAACGCTAGTTCAAGGACAAAGCACTTGTTAGGTAAGAGTTTGTAAAGGCACTTTTTTCTGCATTACGTTATAAAATCCTTTAGAGCTGTTACCTACCTTGTCTTAACCAGCAACTAGTACAGAAGATAGGAAAAATGTAGGTGTTTTTAAAAACAAATATCAATAAACATTAATTTCTAAGAAAGCAGTACATAAATATTAGCTATTATCAGCAAAGTGCCTAAAACATACAGGGTCTCAACTTGTTGGAAAGAGGATTTTTTTTAAGCCTTTGTCAAAATTCCTTCCAGGATCAAAAGCGGTTTTTCAAAAGGAATTTGAGCCAATGAAGGCTGAAAATAATGAACATTTTTATTTGGTATGTTTAAAGTAAGGCTCAAATTGAAAGCCATGTGGCTTAACAAAGAAAGTAGGAGGCAGAGACAACAAGGGATGGGTTCTGGGCCAACTCACTAACTCTTTGGTTTATACTGAGGCCAACATTAGTGACACCTCCAAAGTAGGACTAAAGAGTATGTCACACCTTCGGTATCACAGATTGATGGCAGGCAGAATGCGCTCATGAGATTGTCTCGGTCTGTGCTTCAAAGCAGCACTCTAAGACTAAGGAGTCTTGGCTTACTCATATGAGCTGAGGATGTACAGGAAAAGGGGTCATAGCAGCTCTAATATCTGGGCTGTTTGGGTGTTTTACAGGGAGTAAGAGAGTCCTAATTCTTAGGCTGCTCCATTTTTCCATTTCAGAGGTCACCATCTAGGAAGCACCAATCAACTAGGAAAGGAAACCGCAAATATCACTAAAAGAGTCTCGATATGGGTGCCTTCCAAAACAGAAACAGAGCAGGAGAAAAGGATATAGCTAGGGAATGAAAAGCCTGATCAACAGAGAAAGGCTAGACTGGAAAAAATCACAGCTTAAAAAAAAAAAAGAATTCTCTGTAAGGCATTATTGGTTTCAATGTCTCACCATTACGTAAATGAATCATATTTAAAACACTCCATTAATGAGATTATTTGCTGTACTGTAAGATATTAGATAGTATTTTTAAACTGAAAGTAGTTTTTCAAATCTTCATTTTCAGAGTTTGTCAGGGGTTTTTCAAGATCTTCAATTTTTCAGCCTTTGACATATCCGTCCTTTTAACGCCCAGTCTTTCCCCATTTCCAAACCTCTCCTTTTCTTTAGTATCACTGGCCATTCTCTCCACATTTATTATAAATGGGCACACAATGAAATGATTAGTAACTTCCTTCCACAGCTCCCTCTAACATATTTATTGTAATGGTTGTTTTGTTTTATAGCTAATCACAGATATAAAGAACGTCATCAATGGTATGTCTTCTGTCACTTTCTAATATGAAGCAAAAGAAAAAAAAGCCCAATGTACTTCTAGTTTAATAAACTTCTAATTCTAAATAAAGTTCTAATTCTACCTTAGTAAGGAAATCAGATGGGAGAAAGTCAATTTTGTCAGTGAACAAAACAACTTTCATATCAGGATGAGAAAACTACAAAGTCTGTAAGTGGCATGATATATTACTGTTCATGCATTTCAAAGGAACAGTTCTTTGGAGTCTAGATTTTTGATAACCTCTCTGGCAAAACTAGTCCAATGTTCCACAATAACCAGCCATAACCAAACTCTGTTGGACTGCCACAAGGCCAGAAAGTTGTGCTCATTCTTGCCTATTAACGTCCTGAGGAAGATGCACAGCACTGAAGACCAGGCTTTACTATCAAGTCATCCAGGGCATTAATTCGGTAATGGTATGCTGACAGGGATTTCTAAAACATGATTTCCTTTGCATTGAAATGCTATTCCAGTAATCTGTAACTCTTTTCCTTAAATATTTTAAAAAGCTAGATCAGATAATCCCCTATTATTTCATATTCTTACTGATAATTTTCCTGTTACCTTTAGGCTACATACATCTTTTTACATTTCTTGAACTAACTTGGGTGGAATCACTACCAGTCTCATCTTATGGTTGGAAAACGACTTCTATCACCTCCAAGTTTTTACAAATCACAAGGCATTCCATGTTATTACAACTCATACATGATGAATCCATTAGCTGGATCATTGCAGTTCACCCCTTTCTTACTATATCGCATAGCTTGTGTAAATACTCTTATGTCCAAGCTTGAGAGATTACTCTAGTCCCACTCACAAAATCAAGCCTCACATTCAGAACTTCCTGCTTCAGTCTTCACTTCCCCCTCTCCTTTCTTTTCTTTTTTTAAAAAGCTTTTGGTTCACCTGATGTGCATTCATTTGTTTTCTTTGAGTTCTCAGGAAGAGCTCAAAAATCTGGTCCAGGCTTTCCTGTTCGACGTGAGGTTGAGAAAGACCACACTTGGGATGAAGACCCAACATCTCTTCCCCACCTTCTTAGAAAACCACTCAGATAAAAATGGCACAAGAACTGCTTCCATCCTAGAAAAGGGCACAGGAAAAACAACAAATCTCCAACGCTGGCTGCAAGTCAACAGTGTTGCAGGTCTGGTAACACCGAAAGCAAACTGATTTTTAAGAGTATTCGAGTACAATTTGTTCTAGTCCTGATTAACCCATTTCGCTAAAAGGAATCTGTTTATAGTATGCAAGAGTGAAAGAAGATAAAAAATGAACAGCATCCTGTACTAGTCCTTGTGAAATATGTAAGACAAAGAGGAAGGAAAAACTGTCTGAAGAATTTATAAAATAACAAAAAGGAAATATGAAATAGACAAAAGTTACACAGGATAAGGCAACATTGTAAGCCATCAGCATCCACTATCAAGACTGCCATCCAAATACTGACAATTGTAGAAGCCTGGATTTAGGGTTAGAAGAACAGAATTTGGGGGTTAGATGAAGAAAGACAGGCACAAAAAAGTCAACTGATTTTTGCCCAAGGTAATGCTAATAGGTGTTCTAGAAGTCTTAGGGCAGACTGAAACTTAGTGCTAAGACACAAGGTAGGGTCAGAATCCCAACCCAGGTCTCTTGACTTTCAAATCTAAGGCTCCACTGCACCACCTTCCCTGGAAGTTGGTAATTAATTGGTCCTGTTACATCATTCATTAGACAGGTTAATGGAGGCAAATCTTCTTAGAGTCTCACTTTAAATGGAAGTAGCCCTGGTTTGAAATTGTTATTTTAAAACTCCAAAGCACTAAGTAATAACTTCCAAATATCATAAAAGCTGTCAAACATTAAAACTGAAATACAGGAGACAATTGTCTTTGTTGTTTCTGCTTCTACATCAAACCTCTCTTCTTCACTGACCAGCCCTCTTTGACCTTAGAGTGGGAATGGATACAATCTTACCTCCAATCTGGTAATATCCAAATGCAAACTGTATCCAATTAAGTTAGAACAACCAAACATATTCCATCATCCCCTAGTTTCAATGGTGTTAAGTTTTAGCAAGTCAAAGAAAGGAGGTCTAAACCTCTTAATTATCAAAACAAACTGGCACTGGCTAAGAAATAGAGTGATGGACCAGTAGAGTGGATTAAGTACAAATTAAATTAAAATGACTACAGTAATCTAAAATATGATAAACCCAAAGGTTCCAGCTTCTGGAATAAGATTAAACAGAACTACTGGGAAAACCAGAAAATAGTATGGCAGAAACTACGTATAGACTAACACCTCACACTGTATACCTAGATAAGGTCAAAGTGGGTACATGATTAACATATAAAGGATGATACCATAAGTAAATTAAGAGAGCATGGAATAGTTTATCAGTCAGATTTATGAAGAAGGGAAGAATTTAGGACCAAAGAAAACATATGACTCTGATTATATAAAATTATAGTTTTTGCACAAACAAAACCAATGCAACCAAAATGATAAGGAAAGCAAAAAGTTGGGGGGAAAATTTTGCAACACGTATCTTTGATAAAGGCCTCATTTCTCAAATATATAGAGAACTGAGTCAAATTTATAAAAATACAAGTCATTTCTCAACTGATCAAAGGATATGAAGGCAATTTTTGGACAAAGAAATCAAAGCTATCTATAATCATATAAAAATGCTCTAAATTCACTACTGATTAGAGCAATTCAAATTAAAACTACTCAGATACTACCTCACACCTACCAAACTGGCTAATATGATTAAAAAAAAGGAAGATGTTGGAGGTTGAAGGGGATGTGGGAAAACTGGGGCACTAATGCACTATTAGTGGATTTGTGAACTGATCTAACCATTCTGGAGAGTAATTTGGAACTATGCCCAAAGGGCTATAAAACTGTGCATACTCTTTGATCTAGTAATACCAGTGTTAAGTCTGTATCCCAAATACATTTTTTAAAAATGGGAAAAGGATCTATTTACACAAAAATATTCATAGCAGCTCTTTTTGTAATGGCTAAGAATTGGAAATCAAAGGGCTGCCCATCAACTGGGGAATAGCTAAACAAGCTGTGGTATATGATTGTAATGGAATACTATGGTGCTGTAAGAAACGATAAACAGGATGGATTGCAGAAAAACCTGGAAAAACTTACATGAACAGATGCACAGTACAGTAAATAGAACCAGAACACTGTACACAGTAATAGGAATACTGTTTTAATGTGAATGACTTAGCTATTCTAAGAAATACAAAGATATAAGAAAACTCCAAAGGATTAATGATGAAGCATACTATCAGACCCCAGAGAAAGAACTGATATTGTTTGAATGCAGACTGAAGTACGCTAATTTCTATTTTCTTTCCTTCTTTTTTCTTTTATTCAAGTATTCTTGTACAAAATGACTAAAATTGAAGTGTTATACATACTGCACATGTATAACCTATATCTGATTGCACTGGAATGGGGGAGGGACAGAATTTGGAACTTAAAATTTTGCTTCAGAAAACAAGATGCACATTATTTCATTGTACCAGCTTACAAAGATAAAGCTGGTAATATTATGGGATATTTTAAGACAAACCAACCAATAATCTTTTATTTGTTGTTTTTTATTCTTCTGTTTGAAAAACATGAATTTTATTTTCACAAAAGTTATTTTTTTTTAACAATTCCAGTATCTGAATAGCTGAAAAACACAGAAGAGAAGACACAGCAGGCCAGAGGAATTAATCAATGAGAATATACTAGGCTCTATCTCTATGTTCAAAGCACCGTGCTAAGGGCTGGTAACAGAAACAAAGAAAAAACAGTTCTAGCACTCAAGAACCTACACTTTAATGGGAAAGGTAACACGTAACTAAATAATACAGGATACATAAAAAGTAGGTGAAAGTAACCCCATTAGATGCCCCATTATCTGGATTGTGACCAGGAAAAGACTCCGGCTGAAGGGTGAAATGAGTCTTGGAGGAAGCCAACAATTCTAACAGGTGGAGGTAAGGTAAGGGAGCATTCTAGTTGTGAGGGATAATAGTCAAAGCAAAGGCATGGAGACAAGAGAAGGAGTGTCTCCTGTGAGGAGCAGAAAGTTGGCTACAGAATGCATGGAGGAGATTCAAACACAGGAAGGGGCACAGGCAATAAGTAGTCTTGTTTCAGGACAAGTCATTCGCTCCTGAAGTTCTGTTTTCCCCAACATGTAAGGAGATGGGTGGTAAGGCCACAGGCTAGGTTTTGTATGAATGTGACACAAACCAGATTCTGATTTGAACTTAGACTCTTGTTCATGGTCTAGTTTTGGCCTCAGGGCAGAGTAATCTCTATTTCATTCCACTTCAGCAGAAGGATGTTTTGTAACTTCTTTGCCTCATTTATGAATTATGAAGTGAAGTAGTTGGGATGTTTCTTTTTGCCATTTTAAACTGGTAGTACAACTGGTAGACCAAAACTCAAGAGTTTAATCAAAAGATGCTTCTGGGGTAACATGACTCACTATTTAAAGTAACTGGTAGATGAAGAGAAAAGCAAATCATAGTTGGTCTGGATGTTTCTCCAATGGAAGGAACTCCCTTGACAAAAATGAAGCTTATATGAACATCTTACCCTTTATGTACCCCAAATACTCAAAATGGATATGTAAACTAAATATTAACAACCACAGGAAAAAATTAGATGAGAACCAGATCAAGTAGTTTTTACGGATATGGCTAGAGGAAGAAATCAACAAGATAAAATAATATTTCAATCACATGAAACTGTAAATTCAATACAATTAGGCTACAAGAAACAACTGGGCAAAGTGTACACACACACACACTACCTATGATAAAATTCTATAACCAAGATACATATCATACACACATCATATATGCATTCTCCATACATGTGTGTATATATATGTATATATATATACATATATATACACACATATACATATATAGAAGATAAAGTACCATATCCCAATGGATAAATGGTGAAAGGATAGCAACAATTCTCTAAAGAACTGCAAATTCTTAACAACCATATGAAAAGCACCACATCACTAAGATAAAGGAAAATAAAAGCAGCACTAAGGTTTTGCCTCACATCCAGAAATTGGTATAGATGACAGAAGATGGAATGGGGTGTGGAAAAACAGGCAGGCATACTAAAGCACCATTAGTGGAGCGGAGAATTGATTCAACTATTCTAGAAAACAATGTAGAACAACAGTCACTAAACTGTATATACTCTTTGTTCCAGCAATATTAGAAGCATGCCCCCTCAAGTATATCAAGGAAAGAGGATGATATATGCAAGAATATTCACATCAACATCTTTTTGTTTTGAGCACAGACCTGGAAACAAAATAGGTAACCACCAATGGTGTAATGGCTGAACAAACTGCAGGGTATGAATGTACAGGGAATTTACTGAACTAGAGAAAAAGACGAAATGTCACAGTTAGAGAAATTTGGGAAAACCTAACTCATGACAAGTGAAGTGAGTAGAACCAGGAGACCAATATATATGATGATGGCAATAACAATGAGAAGGGAAACAAGGGACTTTAAGAACTCTAATGATTTTGTAAAGGTCATAGGGTCAGATTTAGACTGGAAGGGAGTTTAGGGGCTCCTCATCTAATCCTCATTTTACAGGTAAGGACAGTGAGGCACAGAAGTATGTCAAGTGAGGATGACGAACTGAGATATATTCTCAGACATCATCAGTTCTGCTTGACCATAAATCTGTTTCAAGGGAGGACATCTTAGTAGGTAGTAAGACATAAAAACGAACATCTACAAAACATTTTTTGAAATGTATAGAAGAAAAAAGTACAGAAGGAGGACAAAAATACATGGTAGTAATACTACTGATGTACATATTTCTTTTTAAAAAATTTAACAGAATTTTGTACAGTTATCTTACCTGTTCTTCCTTGAAATAGTGTTAATAATTAAGTTTAATAAAAAGAAACAAAGGTACACTAAAATACACAATTATTGAAGCTGTGAACTAGTTGTCCAATTCTTGAAAGTAATTTTGAATTATATTGCAAAAAAATCTCTAAACTGCTCGTGCCCTTTCATGTAGCAATACTACTAGGAAAACATGAAAAAGGAGAGAGGAGGAACAAGGGGATGGAGAAGAGTCAGAGAAAGAAAAACAAGGAGAGAAAAAGATGAATTCATTTGGGGGAAGAAAGGATTCATAGTAATACTTGTTACTGTAGCAAGAAACTAGAAACTAATGTGCCATTCCAGAGCACTGGGAAGTTCAATGATTTGACCATGGTCACAATTAGTATTAGAGGTAGGATCTGAATCTCAGACATCCTAGCTGCCTAAGATTTGTTACTATCACATTATAAATAATACACACTTTTAAAATTATGAACAGGTTTTTTATGTTCAGTTTTCCATATAATCTGTTTTCTTTCTGCATATCAAAATATTAATTTTTGTTAACATCTGTCAAGCTCATAATGTTTTAAAAAATAAATTTTACAAAGAGGGAGGTTCTGCCTCGCTCCAGAAAACTGGAAAAGATGACAAAATATGCAAATAGTCAGTGCTAGAGGGTCTATAATAATAAAACTAGTTAGCAGTTATATAATGCCTGCTATATGCCAGGCACTGTGCTAAGCGCTTTACAAATATTACCTCATTTGATCATCACAATAACTCTTGAGAGGTAAGTGCTATTATTCCCATTTTCTTGTTGGGTAGACTGAGGCAAACAAAGGTGAAGTGACTTGCCCTGGGTCAAACAACTAGTAAGCGTTTGAAGTCCAGCACTCTATGCACCGTGGCTGCCTCATGCTTGGGAAAAGATGCATTGCAGGTAGAAGTATGAAATGCTCCAACTGTTCTGTATAAAGCAATTTAGAATTATGCTAACAAAGTGACTAAAATAGACCTTTTGATTCAGAAACCCCAATGTTAGATGTATACCAAGGAGGTTAAAGACACAAAAGTTTCATAAGATTTACATCAGCATTTTTATGATAAAAAACCAAATCAATAAAAAGCAGAAAACAAAGCATGTGCCTATCAACTGGGAAACAGCTAAACAAATTGCGCGATACCTGATTGTAAAGGAATATTACTGTGTTGTAACAAATAACCAATCTAAAGACTATGGGGTAGACAGTATGAGAAGACTAACTTTAGCTGAGAAACGATATATACATAACTACAACTCTATCAGTGGAAAGAGCCACAAACAAATCAAAACTGCGCGCTCTGTAGTTGTAACAAGAAGCTTGAGCTCCACTTGGATATGAAATGACTCTTCCTCTGCAGGAGCAGGAAACTGGGCATGGAACACTACTGAATGGGACTGATGGGCCAATTTCGCTCCAGCCAATTTCCCTCCCCCTCATTTTCATACTTTGTTTAAAGAGATGGCTCTGGGAGAAATATATACTGGGAAATTAAGCTTACTGATCCTATCAGTATAAAACTTTCAAAAGTGTGTAGTTCAGCTGGTCAATGTCAGCCTTAAATTAGAATTTTATACAAATTCTTAATCTGGGATGTGCAAATGTTTTTTTTGGAGGGGGTAAATTGTATTTAAATATAATTTATTTCCTCTGTGATTCTATGTATTTTATTTTATATCTTTAAAATATTATTTTGTGAAGAAGGCCATTGGCTTCACCTGACTGCCAAGCAGGCCAACACACAAATATTAAGAACCCCTAGGCTAGAAGACCTTCAAACCCCCTACTCTTTTTACTGCACTCTGAAGTCTAATTTGAGAAACTACCAAGGGGAAGGAAAGGTGTATAAAGGCAAAAATTTAAACTAGGCAGGAAAAGTTAAAAGTATGCTATACACGTTTTTTTTTGGGGGGGGGGCAATTGGGGTTAAGTGACTTGCAACTAGTAAATGTTGTTCTTCTGCCTCTAGGGCCCTATCCACTGTACCACCTAGCTGCCTCTACCATATACTTTTGTAGATGAAGGAAAAAAGTTTAGCTTTCAATTTATCATATGAAAATAGCTGAAAACAAAACAAAACAAAAGAAAACTCCAACCCAGGTAAGTCACCATGTTTCCTGGGAGGTCCCTTTCAAAAAATCTCTCAATCAACCTGGGCTTCATTCTGAGTATGTGACCTCCAGGCAAATCACAGTTCCTCCAAAACAGCCTCTATCAGTCAATTTGTACTTGGGAGAAGGTCCTTTCTGCTATTTCACTACAACAATGAAATTAGAGCTCCTGCCCCAAAATGATCAATAAAAACCTATTAAAGGATCTTCTGGGGAAAGTTAAGAGTCAGGAACATCTTCCTTAACCACATTGAAATCCATAGTGAATCCCTTCCCTCCAGAGGGTATGGGGACCAGAACCCAATGCTGAGACAGAATGAGTATCATAAGAGAACTGATCAGAAGCCAGATGAGTTCCTAAGGCCCTCACCTAACGGCCAAGTTGCATGGTCTGGTGGGGAGGATTTTAGCTTCTGTGATAGGAAAGTGCCAATGTGAAGGCTCAAGGAAGAAGGTCAATGAATACTCCTCAAACCTTGGGTAAGGTTGTTCCCCAAAGCAATGCTTCTATAATAGGAGGCCAGCACTGGTCTTTGCCACATCCCTAAGTCTCTTAGAGCATACAAGTGGGGATGATTTCATTCTCTGTAAATTCAAAAACTCTCCAGTGCCTTGTCCTTCTTCCTTTATTCTTGAAGAGGACTGATGACATCACAATGTTGGGATTAAGATAAAGTGTGTGTGGGGGGGATGGGGGGGGGATGATGATGTCGTGACCTGCATGTGAACTGGATTTAAATGAAGCAGAGCTGGGTGAAGTCCTCACCCTCACTCTCCTTCCCCAAGTCACTGAAGTCCAATGGCACAATGAAAGTCAAGAAGCATCCCATCAGCATCTTTGATGTCTAACCAAGCTCTAAGTGACTCCACAACACCTGGTTTAGCCACCTTCATGGCCACTGGAACAAATAGTTCTCATCCTCCCATTCCACTGGGGGGGGTCTTCACATGCTTGGAGTAGACACTAACTCAAAACACAGATGTGAGAGTCACTGATTACCCTCAATTTGCTTTAGACTATCTGCAGAAACAGTTTTACCTGGGTGTGGCCGCTGTTCATAAGACAGCTTTTTGGAGCCACAGGTAAGAGTTAGGTGAAGATGATACCAAAGATGGATGAGCTGCACTAAAAAGGGCACAATCCCCCACACCAGAGGTGCTAGTTCTCCCTGGACAGCCCTTACACTCAGTGTTTGCTGATTAAATCTATCGATGAAATTAGCTTCTAGGAAATGGTCCTGGAGCTCTCTTTTCCCACGCATATGATCCTGGTCCTCTTAGCTTTGTGGTCACGCTTTCCCTCTGTGTACTCCCTTAAATGTGGGTAATTCTCTGCTCTTCCTCTCTACCAGCAGTCTCATGGTTAAGTGAGTACCTTTGCAGTTTCCATTCACCACTGCAAAAGGCACAGCTGATTAGCTCTGAGAAAAATCAACATAACACAAAGAGGATGTTGCAGACAAAGCATCTTATGGCTAGATGATTTGGAGCATGACAAAGAAACGGCAAATGTACCTCAGCAGTCACTCCAGACAAGGTAGAACAGACTTGGCTGCCTGGCTATTTCCTAAATCCAACACTGCATCACCCATTCTCCAAAAGGCAGGTGACATTTCACCCTCTCTTTTCTTCAAGGCTGCACTCAAATGCCATCCATTCTTTCCCACAGAGCTTTCCTGATCCAGCCTGTCCATTTCTGCCACTGTGAGAACACCAGCTTCATTCATGGATGCAGAAGTTTCCCTTCGGTTGTCTTTGCAGAGTCCCCAAGGCTTTGCACAGTCAGCTTTCAATTTTTTTTTTTTTAATTTAAGAAGGCAGAACTTATCTAGCATCATTTCAGTTGTATGCATGAGGTAACTAGCTGAGGAGGTACCTCTTAATACCAATAATTAAACTTCCTTTTCCCAGCAATGACCGACACACCAACATGACGGACCACCTACACAATTCCAAGAATAAAACCTTGCAATCAAGAAAAAACAATAGAAAGAATGATGGGCAAAATCTCTCTCTGGGACCCCCTAACAAACGAGGAAATTCACAAGTCAAACTAACAGGAGTAAAATGGGGAGCCCTTTTCTGTCAGAAAACAACCAGATCATCAATCAATCAGAAGGAGCTTAAAACCAAAAATCGTCAGAAGGTCATAAACACAAATGGTCCAAGTTACTTCTTGGACCCAACTATTTGGACAGAGAAAGAAACAAGAAGATATGGGCTTCTTTACGTCTAGTGTTTAGTAGATTTGTTTATAACGCTCTCTTTGGTGGCTGGAAGACATGTAGATGTTATCTAGTCGAACCTCTTAATTTTTCATTTGAGGTAAAGGGAGATGTCCAACCTTACACAGCTGGTAAGGAGCAGAGGCAGTCCTTTGACTCTAATTCCAAGGTTCTTTCAACTATAGCCACATTCCATGTCAAACAACAACAGATTTAAATGCATTCACCAAAAGATTCACATGACTACTGTAAATTCTAATACAAAGTTTTGATAAAGAAATTAGTGATCGATTGTTGTAGTATGGAGTCTGGTTTGGAGCCAGAACACCCAAGTTCAAGTCCTGCTTCTTACACATACTATGTGACCTGCAGCAAGTAACATTTCAGTAAGAAACCAAGTCTTTAGTTTTGAATTGGTTGAGGCGGTTGAGGTCATTTACTCATCATGTGTTCTCTGTACCAATAAAATGATAGGCTCACACATCTACAGCTGAACAAGAACAAGACCCTAAGTTCATCAAATTCAATCTCTCATTTCAGGGTATGGCTATGTGAACAAGTTCCTAAGGCAGAAAGGCCTCATATATGATTGATTAAGTGTCCAGTGGCTGGAAAGCTGTCTATCTTCATTGTCTCTATCTCTAACTTGGTGCTAAGTAATATAGACTCCCCCAAACCCACACCACTTCTGCTCATGGTACAAATAATCATCCCATCTCAAAAATCTCAGTGACCTTCAAATTCTTCTCCATCCCATCCTTAGTTCCCCCAGTGCTATCCATTCTACCTTAATGTTCTCTCCTGAATAATCCACCACCCTAGTTCAGGCCCCATCACTTTAGACTTGGATGACATATCAGCCTTCTAATGGACCTCTTGGATGGATGTTCATGGATCCAGTTCTAGTCTCACCAACCTACTGCTTACCATCACAAGACTGATTATTTTAAAAGTATCACCTTCATAGTGTTACTTTTCTATTCTGTAAACCTCTATAACTGCCCAATACTGTCATGAAGAATTCCTTATTTTCAACCACTCTTTACTCATTCTTCTTCCATGCTTTTGTTCATATCATTTCTCCCCATGTATAACATTCTCCTCTCTGCTTAACTAACCAGTTTTCTAGGCCTGGTTTTAAACCTCACACCTTCTGAAAACGCTTTTGACCTTCCCCCAACTAAATGATTTCTACCTTCTCTGAACTTTTATGGCCCTCAGGTGTTCCCTTGATTTGGCACTCATTCTATATTGCCTTGCATAATCAGTTACATTTGTATGTGTACAGTAAATTCTTAACTTCAAAATGAAGAGTGCTCAACAAGGACACTGGTATGTAGGTTATTTGGAAAGAGTAACAGATTTTTCTATAGAAACAATGTTATGAATGATGACTGGATTCTGAAGTTAGCACACCCATGTCCATGAAAACCAAAAAACATGTAACTGAAACATTGTACACTTGCAATGAAAAAAAACATATACAACCAATTCAAAACTAGAAATAATGCAGAAGAATAAAATTAAATCCCCTGTATCCATATTTTGAGTGCCATCAATGATGAAAAAGTTTGAGAGGGTAAGGCAGATCAAGATGGCAGAGTTTCTGGTAGGGACTTCTGGACACAACTTGTAACAACTGATAGCAACTATTTCTTTGATTTAAAAGCACATAGGTTGACCCAGGTCCATCATCAGCACTACTCTTATGCTTATGAGATATGATATATGGAAAAGCAGAGGAAAAATAAAGAATGCAACACTTAGTAAAACAAGTAATGACAGAAGGAAGAAGGTGGTTAAGGGAAACAGGGTTGGGCAATTTTTAAAAACAATGACAGAATAAAATACAAAACATAACAGTGCTCATCCAATTAACCACAAGAAGAAGAGACACTACATAAAAACAGTTAAAAATTATCAGGTGCTATCAGCTCAAGAAAGCTTGTTTGCTGCAGTAAGGGTTTCAAGTATTAACTAACTGATAGGCTATACAAGAACCATCAGAAGTTGAACTTTCATATTTTGGATTATTTAAAATATGTATATCTGGACATACATACATACATATATATATAAAATACACTATGAACATGTTATGTCCCTGCTAAAAAAATGAATAAAGCACTTATTAAACACTTACTATGTGCAATATGTTGGGGATATAAAGAGGAAAGACAGTACTTGCTCTCCAAGAAATCACATTATAACAGGAGATGATACAGAAGGAAAGTTTCAGCTGTAGATCACAAAGAAATATCTACTAGTCTTTAGGGTACAGAAGCAAAAACAAATGATAATGCCTTTTCCTCAGTGTCATTTCCACTGATAAAATAGTATCAGTTTCTGATATTGAATGGTCTGACAGTGCTGAGGACTACTTTCCTTTCTGGATATTCAGTAGCTGTGGCCATAGTACCCGCAGGAGCAGTCATCAGGCTTCATCTCCATAGGACTTGCTTCCCCAGGATGATGATCAAGGGCAATGCAAGAGAAGCATTACTGTTTCAAAGGCTCTTGGTTTTGGGGTCACAGGCTGTCTCCATCAGGGTCTGGCCAAGGTGGTGGTGGTAGTGGTTTGACTTGCCTGGCTCTAGTCATGCCCTTTCTTCCCCACAGGATAAACTGCTGCTTCAGGGAAGTCAGCGTGCCTGTCCTGTGTGTAGCAGTTGGTCGGCAGCTGGTCCCTTCTCTACAGAAGTTGCTTGCCCAGATAACAGCTTTGAGGGCTGAGCTGGAAGCAAGCCCAGTGATCTAGGAGTGCCGCCTCTCCCAGATCTCCTGTGCCCTCTCTGACTGTTAGTGGCAGTTGGTCAACAGTTGTTGCTGGTTATGAGGAAGGCAGGGCCTCTATCCACAATTTCTCCCCTCAATGACAGCTGTGGGGCTGGACTGGAAAGCAGGTCTGTCTGGTCATTTGGGAGACACTGCTAGTCCCAAGACTCAGGGTCCTGAGCTGGGTCTATGGAAAGAGAGTTTCAAGGTAATGATGATTTTAACTTGTGTGGCACTTGTTTCCTTTGTTCTTTAGTGGTTCTCCTATTCTCTCAAAAGAAAATACAAACTCCTCAGTCTGGCATTTAAAGTTCTCTACTTTTTGATTCTGATTTGATTCCAGGCTGACTTCATATTATTCTCCTTTAAACACTGTCAAACTGGCCTGTAGACTGCTTCTTAACTTTAGTAATCCATTTCCTATCATTCCACCTTCACTCGCGCCAAGCCTTCTCACATGGCCTCTTAGAATAGAATGCTGTGGAAGTTTAATCCCAACGATGCCTCTACCAGGAGGCCTTCTGGGCTGTCCTAGTTATTAGTGCTCTTTTCTTTGTCCAAGTATCTTGCTTTTACTCATTTGCATACTGGATCTGTCCCCCAGCAGAATATAAGCTCTTGGAGGGCAAGGACTCTTGTCACTCTTGTCTCTGAATGTTCAGCATGTCCTTATAACCTTGAAAGCACAGAGCACACATGTGCACAAAAGAGTGTGTATGTATATGTGCATGTATAGCCAACATTTAAGAAATGCCTACTTTCCATTCATATAGGAACATACTGCCACTTGCACTCCTGTCTTCCTAATCACATTCTAAGTATCTTGACTTTAGGGTCCAAGACTATCCAGCTTCAGTGTGCTTAGCACGATGTCTGGTAGTCTAGTTTTTAAGGACTCATGCTCTTTTGAAGTTCTGTATGAATTGTTTTAAAAAGAATGTTTGATGGCCAAGTGCCGTTCAGGGTTCATAAATGACTGCTCCAGTATTCAGTTAAAGGATTGTATCTCTGCAAGACTGACCCTAGAGTGAATATCATATTTTATTACCTCTTTGGCTATTATAATTTTACTCTGTCAATAACAAGTTTGCAGCTGTGGTGTAATGACTAAAGGACTAACCTCTGAGTTCAAATCAAGCCTCTGCTATATACTAGCTATGTGACCCTTGGCAAATCAAAATCTCCAAGGGAGTTTTGTACACATAGATGAAATCATAAACTTGGTCCAAGATATTAAGTTAAACAGCTGCCAATATGTGCCATTAAGAAAAACCTGACTAACTCTGACAACTACCCAAACATATAAACAAGTTTCATTTTCCCCAGGCCTTGTATTGTCTAGTCCAAGCCACAATATTTATCTGAGTATACTGGAAACACTTCCTTAATAATATGTTAATCTGATCACCACCTGATTCTAAACCACAAATTCCTCTGCAGGAGAAACTACTGAAAGAAACTTTCTCTCTTCAGGGAGACAGTCAAGAGTCTAACACATATGAAAAACACCATTGTACCTCAGAAGCACAGTCTGTCTATAAAAATCAGAGAACGAACAACCAAGTTTTGACTGTATTTCACAAAGAATGCTACTGAAGCACAAAAATAAAGCAGAGATGCTTCAAGCCTTGCAGTGAGAGAACCACTACCTCCCAAAAGCAGCCTCTTCCTGTTTAGAATGTCACTAATTATCTCAGTGCCTGACACACAGGAAGCCTTTCCTCATTCCATCAAAGTCTAAATTTACTTCTCTGGAATGTGCACCCATTACTCCTAGTGACATCCCTGGGGAGAGGGAAGGAGAAAATATGTCTTCTATGTGTTTATTTACCAAGTATTAAGTGTCTCCTAAGAGGGCAGGAGCACTGGCACTGCAGTCAGGAGTCCAGTTCACATTCTAACTCTGGTGCTTTTTGCCTGTGTGACTTCAGGGAAGTCATTTCCCTCAGCCTCAGTTTCCTCATCTTTACAATGAGAAGAGTGGACTGGATTAGATGGCTTCTTAGGTCCCTTCCAACTTCAGACAGATGGTTTTAAAAAGGTGTGAGGAATAAAATAAAATGAAACCACTGTCTTTCAACCAGCTCACCGATCATGCTCCAGACACCTTGAGCATGATCACATGATCACTAGACTGCAGATCATGATCATAGCTTACCTTGTGGCAATACAAGTAATAATAATTCCAGGTAACATTTACATAGTGTGTACTACGTACCAGGCACTACACTAAGACCTTGTCATCTGATCCTCACAACCCTGGGAGAAGGTGCAATTGTTACCCTCATTTTACAGATGAGGAAACGGAGGCTGACAGTGGTTAAGTGACTTGCTCAAGATCACACAGCAATTAAGTGTCAAAGGCTAGATCTGAACTCTTCCTGACTCCAGGCCTGGCACTCAATTCATCTAACTGCCCAAGTAAACAGCAGTCTTGACCTCTAAGTGTAGTAAGCCATTCAAAAAAAAAAATTGAGGTTAATCTAACATAATTTGTTCTTGAAACAGCTATGCAACCTCCTTTGTGATCATCACTTCTCTTTCCAAACGTTCACTAACCATCCCTTCTATAACGTGTTATGGAATTTTGCCAGAAATTAAAGTTAAGCTCATTGGTACAGGTTCTATTTTCATGCTTTAGGTTTTTTTTTTGTTTTTGGATAACTGCGATATTTGTCCTTTTCCAATTCTGTGGCACTTCTCTCTTTTTCTCTGCTCTTTCTATCCCCTGATGGTAGGTCAGTAATCAAATTTGCCTGTTACTTTTGAACCTGGGGATCTGCACACTCCACCATATTTTATAGGAAACTGAGGCCCCAAAAGGTAACTCCTCCCAAGAACATCCCAGGGATTGACAGAACTGCTACTCAAAACTAGGTCCTCTGACTCAGTCTTTTTTCCAGATGGTTGCCCCGAATCTCTTTCCAGTCAGTATGCAAAGACAGGCATCTATCTCACCACCATAAAGGTCTATAAACTACGAAAAAAAACCCCCAAAAACTAATATATCCTCTCATCCCCTTCTAACTCAACTCCCCCAGAATCCAAAAAGTGACGGATAGAAAATTTCCCTTCCTCCTCATAGTTTGCTGCCTATTTATCATGGGGTTTGGCCATTTGTGTTTTATACTTTCTAGTTAAAAATCTACTAGTCACATTGTATAAACATGTTAATATATAGTAGCATTGTGTGGTAGGAAAAATCCTCCACTAACAATACATTAGAAACTGACTATCCATAAATGGGACTAAACAAATGGAAGTAATTCAAAGAAAGATTATTATAAGAAATGATGAAGGAATTTAAAGAAACATAGGAAAACTTATTTAAACTGATACAGTGAAAGTAGAACTAGAAAAAACACATAGATAACTATAACAATTTTAATAAGCATGACACTAACAGTTATCTAATTCATATGAATCACAAAGACTGATATTAGGGTGAAGGAATAGAGAATAGCTCTAGTCTATAAAACGTTTTTTTAAAAATCTGAACACTGTTGCCCCATGGTAATACAAGAGATCCTAGGAACCACATTGATTTTGTTAGGAAAATACGGTAATACTATAAAGTGGATGGGCTTTGTCTTGATGTATAGTTTAAAAAGGTGGAAAGTATGCTAAACCTAAATCTGAGCTCTGTCTCATATTATCCACATCACCTGGATCAAGTTGCTTTTTTTTTTTTTGCACCTATAAAAATGAGATTCGTTTGTAAGATCTCTAAAGTCCATTCTAGCTCTAAACCTATGATTTTATATCTAAAACTAATTCCCTAAGAGTCAATTTTCAAAAGAGAAGTAAACTGTAAACAACTATGTGAAAAAAATATTTTAAACCACTTATAAAGAGTTAATTGAAACAACTCTGAGCTTTTAGTTTATATTTATAAAACTGAAAGATGGAAACAGTCAATGTTGGGGGTTTTAAGGGCACTATGAGAAGACAAAAACACCAACACAATGATGTTAAGCTCTGAATTAATACAACTCTCCTTGAAAAACTCAAAAACTTGGACTTAAGAAAAATTAATCAAGATTAATTAATCAATTAATCAACAATTGAGCCAGTAATCCCAGATAAGAGGGCAAGAGGAGGAGAGAATTATTAAGAAGCGAATGTGGTATTTTTTTTAAGCCAGCACTAAAACTTTAGATTTTAAAGAGCACAAATTTATTTTTGGGGGGGAGGACAGATTTTTTATATTAAACAGAAATTAAGATATACAATGTTGATTAAAGCTCTCTGACAGCAAACATTTATTATAAGGGATATCTTCTAGGAAGGGTAGGAATACAAGGGGCATCTAGATGATGTAAAAACAAAAGATACTAATAAAAATTTATTTTTAAAAAAGTGCTATAAAAAAATTCACTGATTCACCAATGAGACTTTTTTCTCCGTATTCAACACCCCGCCCCAATCTGGGAATACCTTAAGATACAAGAAAGTAAAATAACCTTAAAGTAAGAAATGTTTAGTAGTTATTTCTCTATCACTTTCGAATTACAGAAGCTAATCCTGGTAAATTAAAAAAAAGTTCAGTGAACAACTTGAGGCCCCATAATATACAGAGCACTGCCCTACCTGTGGTGGGATACTAAGAAACAGAAGGCAGTGAAGACTGTATTTGGCTTATTGTTTGGTTGCAAAAAGAACACAACTGAAGGGCACTCAGAAACAAAACAAGTCCTGAAGTGCTAAGAGGAACCAAAACAGAGAAATGACCTGTCAAGTGGGGTTGGCTAATCATGGGCCTAGGGAAGTTGTGAGGGCAATATAGCAAAGGAAGTATTCCATAAAGCAGGAGGGAAACTGAACTCAAAAAAGGACACGATCAAAGTAATAAGCTAGTCATAAGGAGATAAGCAGATGTACTTGGCTTAAATGCAGAAAATGCAGGTAGGACAACAACGAAAGATCAGGGTGAAACTGAAGATCAACTAATAGAAGACAAGCAAAGGAGTTTTAGGTCTAATATAACGGACAATGAGGAGTCACTACAGACTTACCTAATAGCCGAATAATAATGAAAATCATGTTTGAGGAATGTTAACTTGTGCATCTAGAATTCTACATTTGGAAAGGACGTTGGAAGATGTATCATTCAATTTCCTCATCTCATCTGAAGAAATTCAGGCCCAAGATCACAGAACTAGAGCAGCAGCACTAAGCCTAGACCTCAAGTTGTCTTCCTCCCACTATAAACAATGATTTGGTTCAAATATTGGGCATTTTAAATAATAGGGGAACTGCAAATTGTTTTAAAAATCAGATTACTTAGTTCTTGCCACAGTGTTTTACACACAACAGATACTTGATGTTTATTGAACTTAACTTCAAAACTCATAAAAATGAAAATTCAATTTCACAGAAGTATGAATTTATGTGCCACACCACTTATAGTATCTTAGAATAATTGTATTAATTTACCAAAACGAGGAAATTCCAGAAACCATGTTACAAATTCAAAATTACTGAAAAGAAATCTATTAAACATATAATGCAAAAACAAAGCTAATGTAAACTGAAGGGAAAGCTGAATAGTTTGGATTTTTTAAAAAGGCGTTTCTATAAGGAATTTCTATAACCCTATGATTTCCAATACACTAGAGTGTTTTTCTCTTAACCTATTTATGCAAACCATCCTTTAGGGCCTATTTCAAGACTTATTTTCTTCAAAATGTTTCTTCCAACTAATAATATTAGATCTCTCCCCTCTTCTCTGATTGGTACTCAGGACCATAAAGTCTGGTTGTATGGTTTTCTAATGGTATCAGATGTACTCATTTTACTTTGGTAACAAGATGGAGCAATCTTTGACAGCAGAAATCAAGTCTCATTCTCCCAGCAATGAGTATTGAGCACAGCGCTAGAATGTAGAAGGCATTCAAATGCTTCATGGTGGAGTCATTACAAATAGCTATTCATTTTAAATCAATAGGAGATTCAGTTTAGTTAAAAAAAATTCCCAAAAAATTTAGAGAAAAAAATTTCTTCATCACTATCTCTTCCTCCCAACCCTTACTCCCTTCTCCAGCAAAAGAATTATAATGCCTTTAAAAATTATTTCCCTTTAAAAAGACAAAAAGGGACTTGAAGTGCTCACATTATACATTCAAATGTTTTGAGTGATAATTCTATTTTTGAGGCACCTTTTACAACACAATCTTCAGCCAGCATCACTAAGTGCCCTCCTTGGGCTATCGGTAAATAATCACTGCTGTTCCTGCCTCCTCAATATTGCCTACAATGAATTTAATCCCACAGGATAAATGCCTCAATAATTTCTAACGTAATTTGGTCACCATTACACTGAAACAAATTGTCCAAGTTAATTAATCTCAGAGTCACTTAGTTTGGGACCTGAAAGAACTCTTAGAGATCAGAGTTCTAACCCTTTTTTATGCCTTCGCAATCTGATGAAACCTTTTGGACTCTTCCTCAGAAAGTTTGTTGCCTACATTCATAACAGAAAGAATGTTAAATTTCAGTGAGAGGTTTATGAATAAGATGGAATCTCTTTCCCATTCAAGTTCAAAGATCCCCTGGGGTCTGCTGGGTCATAATGTACATAAGTATGCTAGATTTAATGCAACTCCCTCACTTTAAAAACAATAAATTGGGAAAAGTTAAGCTTGTTCAACCTGACAAAAATACTCAAGAAGCTGGTAGTAGAACTAATACTTTCTCCAACAACACTCTCTCTCCAGTCAGCATTTTACTGTATTGATCGTTTACTAGTTTTTGTACATATTATAACAAATATGTTGAAGAATGAGAAAAGGTCTTCTCAAATAGTTTATAACCTAGCTGCAGATATCAAATACCTTCTAAACACCCTCATCCATTCACTTCTAGACAACAGTCACTGGATGTAGCAACGAAAGGACTTTTCACGATAAAGGATGAGGGATGCCTGCTTATTGCAACTTATTTTTGTGTTTCTGTAGATCTGGTATGTGGCTAATAAACTCCTAACCCAGAGAGGTTTAAAATGCAAACCACTTAATCATATAACTTTAAAGAGTTACAAGTTTAAAAGCACCTGCTATATATGCCAGGCACTATGCTTAGCGCTGGGGATACAGAGAAGGGTGAAGACACTCCCAGCCCTCAAGAAGTTCACTACAGAGACAGCATGTAAACAACACATCAGATAAACAGAAAATAATTAAAAGAAAGCACTAGCATTAAAAAGGACTGGGAAAGGCTTCCTGTAAAGGGGGGAGTTTAGCTTTAACTCAAACTAAGTAAGGAAAGTTAGGTGGTAGACATGTTTTGGGGGATAGCCAGTGAAAAAATGCCCAGAGTGAGGGAGAGAATAGCTTGCTTAAGAAACAGTAAGGAGGCTGGTTATTACTCCATCAAAGAGTTGTTGTACAAGTATAGGATGAAGGATATAAAAAGGTGGGGAGGGGTGGGGTTAGGTTATCAAAGGCTCAGAATGCCAGAGGATTTTATAATTGATGCTGGAGGTCATAGCAAGCCACTGGATTTACTAAATATCAGGGTGACACAGCTGAATCTGCACTTTAGGAAAACCTGCCATAATAAATGATTGGAGGATGAACTGGAGAGGGAAGAGACTTGTGGCAGGAAGACCAATGAACAGGCTATTGTGACATTCAGGAGTGAAGAGATAAGGGCCTGAACTTGGCTGGTAGCAATGGCAGAGTGGCCTTACCGAATATACTCCAAAGGAACAACTGAGAGACTGGGAACAGACTGGATGTGGGTGAAAGGGATGGGGAGAGATGCCTGGGAGGATAATGGTATGCTAGATAGTATTAGGGAAGTTTGGAAAGGGGAGAGTTTGGAGAAAAATCAATCAATAAACATTTAATACACTGCTACAGAGTCTGGCACAGTACTAAGCACTGAGACAAAAAGCGCAGAAGATAGTACCTGCCCATAAGGAGCTTATACTCATAGGTCTAAACCAGGTATGAGGAACCTGTGGCCCCCTAGGTCCTTGGGTTTGGCCTTGTGACTGAGTCCAAGTTTTACAGAACAAAACCTTTTCTTAAGGAAATTTGTTCTGAAAAGTTTGGATTCAGTCAAAGGGCAGTACTTGAGGACCTAGAGGGCTCCGTGTGGCTTTGAGGCTGCAGGTTCCCCCCACCCCTGGAACCTTTCTGAATGAGATGGGGGTAGTCTTAGGATCACAGATTTCACGTTAGGAAGGACCGTAGGGAACTTTAGCCTCTTCATTTTATAGGCAAGGAAACAGAAGGCTAGAGAAGTTAAGGGACTTTCCTCAAAGTCATAAAGGTAGGAAGGTCAGGGCTTGGGTTCCAATCCTCTGCTCTCTAGACACTGTTTCCACCTTGGCAACAGCATTACATTCCCATTGCTTCAATGAGTGCCTTTGATGAAGATCAAATGAAATGATTCCTACAAAGGCCCTGCAAACCTTAAAAGGACACGTATTAAATGTTTAGTGGTGTTTGTTCACCTTCTAGATGGTTCAAATTAATTTCTAATTTTATTTTTGTTTTTAATGCCAACTTCTTTCTGAACTTCTCAGGTCTCCATACTGTACACTGACTATACTGAAATTATTTTATGACCAATTAAAGTAACTTTTATTGAAAACAATGATTACTTCGGTCCATATTTAATTAGTAACAATTCTTTTGACCAGAGAGGTGTCAAACACAAGGCCTGCAGCATGCAGCTGAACCAAATTAAAATGTTATTCAGAAATATTTAACAAAACAAATAAAAATACAATAAAAAAGTGTCTCTAATATGTGGTTTTCTAAGTTTAATGTGCAGATTTCAGGGATCCTTTTTGGCTTAATGACTCTCATTTCTATTTGAGTTGACAACACTGCCCTATTCCTTGCAGCATTTTAACTTTCAGAATGAGTTTTGGTTTAATGAATTGTAAGTAACCAACACAGTTTTGTTTTAAATTTATTTAGATACCTTTTTAAGTTTTAGAGGGGACAAATTAAGGAAAACTTGTATGGAAAAAAGGTTTGCCAAGGAAACCGTTGGACTCAATCTCTTACATATCAGATGCTAGGTTCCCTAACCCTAAGTACCTACAGATCATAATTTTGTTGGGAGACATGTTGGCTGCCTCCTCTCCATTTCACCCCATTAACGTTGTTATGCCATCATTAACAAAAATAAAAACAGGCAATGTTACAGATGGAAAGGGGATTGAAATACATCTCAGTAAAAGATCTGGTTGTAGCTCTGCCTAGCCAGGGTAACTTAGTCAATTATCACTTATTAGGCAAAAACACAACTTCTTTGACTCTTTCTTAGTCTATAAAATGAAGAGATTGGCCTATCTCCTAAGGTCCCTTCTAGCTCTAAAGTTCTCCAAATTTATGAGATAGTAACAATTCAGATAGTCACAAGAAAAGATAAATAGAGAAGAGGCATAAGAAACACGGAGTGGCTAACTCCAAAAGGGCAAAAGTAATCTCTTTGCTGCCAAGAACCATTACCATATATAATCAACGTTCTCTTCACCTACAATCTCACATTGGGCCACTCTTCAAGATGTGACTTCTGGTGGGTTCTGATCTTAATTCTACCCTGCCTAGAAAAAGTACTCAAGGGAGCTTGTCTCCGTTTATCATACTAAGACCTATCATCATTAGGCTTCAGCCAAATTAACAGGCCTGAAGACTACAGAATTTTTCTGCCCAGGATCACCAGCACACCCCAGACCACCGGCCCTGTTTCTAGACCAGGCTTCATCCAGGGAAGAAGTCCTTATGGGACTAACACCTGGCAACTGTTTTCTACTAGGTCTGCAGGATCTCCAGCAGCTACAACTATTAAAGACCCAGAAAAGAAACGTCTTGGAAGATCCTTGCCACAGTCAAATTGCTCAATATCTGTGTATTAGTAAAGAAAAAACGAACGAACAGCTTAAAGACAGAGATGGGGAAGGAACAGTTACTGCAGTCTGCTTAGTATCCCTGGAGCACTGTGACAATAATCAGCTTACAAGGCAAGCTAGTTAACAGAGATGCAACTATTTGAATCCCTTTGATCTTAAAACTAGCCAGGTAATTCTGTGGTGTTGCAGAGTAAGCAACAGTTAGGAAGGGAGATAAGGAACTGAGGAGGCCAGGAAGCCAGAGAGGGTCACAGGGAACAGAATATTCAAATGTCTTTTCCTTTTGCGTCTGGGTAGTGCTGAGCAGAAACCTTCTCCTTCCCCTTCATTTGTCCCTCCATCCCCTTAATCTGCCCTACTTCTCCTTTTCACAGACAAATTCCTAGAAAGGGCTTAACATATGTCAACAGTTACTTCTGAGTCTACCATTCCATCCTCAGATTCTTACCACCTTTCTCAACAACTAAGTATCATGGTCTTTTCCTAGCCTACACATACATACTTTCTTGTATGGATCCAATCAGCCAGCTCTGCTCTGGTTCTCTTCCTTACTGGCTAAGTACTCCTTCTGCCTCATCATCTATCTCTTGTCCCCAAGTACTGACATCTCCCAATACTCTGTTCTGGGCAACCCACTTCTAGTTCTACTCTCAATTATGTTGGTACCACTCACACATCTGCTAAAATAATATTCCTAAAACTTATGTCTAACTTCAACACTCCTTTCTTTGCTTAAAAATCTTTCATCAGTCTTTACTGCCTCTAGCATAAATACAAACTCCTAAGTTTAAGGTCATCCACCCAAAGGCTCCAAACTAACTATCCCACCTTGACCGATGTCAGTACCTTTCAGGCAGTCTTTACATACAAATCAATTGGATTATTATTCCTTGACCTATTACTTGATATTGCCTTAACTGCCTCCACTTATTTGGAATGCCCCTCAGTCTCCACTTCTGCCTTCCTTGAATACTGCTTCAAAATCAAGGTCACATGCCAGCTCTTCTAGAAAACCCTTCTTTGCCCTTTACTTCTAACTGTTCTAAGTGTTCATATCTCCTCAAATCACCTTGTATTTATTGATTGGTATACATGCTGAGCTCTCCTCTCCCTCAGCAAACTAAGGGCAAAAGCTCCTTTTTCTTCTTTTCCTCCACTAATGATGTGCCCCTAATAAATACCTGTTGAATTAAGTCACACATGTTCAAATTGTTGAGGGCTTTGAGCATGGAGAACTCTCTACAGAGAATGGGTTGTGAAGCTGCTAAAGTCAGTGAAAGCTATAACCTTGACAGCTTCTCTGTCAAGAACTTTGCCCTAATAAAGCATACCTTTATCAAAGATAGAAAGAAAAAGTATCTCCTACTTATCTCTTAAGTTTAGATTCCTCAGAAAACCCTTGGGGTTGGGAGTAGAGGGAGGGTGAAGAGCAAGACAGGACTGAGTTGAGGGTTGGCTGAGGCGTCACGGAAGCAATGGGTACCTGGAAAGTGGTACTAATGTCAAAGACAAAGGAGAACTCATTCAAAATTATGGCTAGGGTTATACAGCCCAGGAAAAGAGGTTGGAAATTCATCAGTTTCTTCCCCACTCCTTTTTCCATAACTCAGGTTGTTACTATTAGAAGTTCATCTTTATGAAGGAAAAGTTATTTATTAAGCCCTTACTACGTGCTGAGCACTGAGGATACAAACAAAAGTGTGACACAGCTCCTGCTAAGGATTCTATCTTGGATCCTCTTTTCTTCTCCCTCTGGATTATTTCACTTGATGACTGAATCAGCTCCCAAAGATTTAATTACCAACTCCATGCTTCTCAAACCTACAAATTCTGCCCCCAAATCTCTGCTAACCTCCAGTCATGCATCTCCAAATGCCATCGTGAACTAGATGTCCAGCATATGTCCAAAATGGATATTATTATCTTTAAACTCTCCCTACCTCCTATCTTCCCTGTTATTGTAGACTAGAGTGCGTGCTAATTCCTCACAATTTAGGAGTCATCCTGAACTCTCTCTCACGCTCCATATCCAATCTGTTGCCGAGGACTGTGATTTCACCTTTGCAATATCTCTCAAATACAGCCTTTTCTCTCCTCTGACAGCCACCATTCTTATTTTACATACGTGAATGCACACACATACAAACACACACATAAATAACATAACAAGAATGTGTTGTGTGTGTGCATGTGTGTTCAGGCCCTCATCACCTTACACCTGGATTAGTGTCAATAGCTTGCTGGTGGGTTTGCCTTCTAGCAGGTTTTCTCTACTCTGGTCCATCCCCTATAAGACTGTAAAAGTGATCTTTCATGTCACCCCTATAACTTCCTCCCTGACACACACTCCTCCCTCCAGTGACCCTGGGTTCCAGTCAGTTGCACACCACCTCTTGGCTCCAGGCATCTTCACTGGTGGCCTCCCAGCTTAGAGGGAATGTAAATACTGTAACTCTTTTAGCCAGCAACTCTTGAGGGTCTTCCCTGATCAGTTTGATTTTTTTTTTTTAAATTAAAGGGGACATTCCTTGATCACTTCTTAAAGAGGCCTATTCACTGAGTGGGTTTTGCCTCACTCAAAATGAGAACCTGAAAAAAACTTAGTTTAAAAGGTTCAAGGTCTCCCACTGCATCCTGGGTCATCTCCAGTCATTTGGATGAAAGCTGCTGGACTCACATGGCTCTGGAGGAGAAAGTGAGGCTGGTGACCTTGCACAGCCCTCCCTCACTCAAATCAGTCAACTGCAAGTCATGCCATCACCTCCCTGATGCCGTGTCCTCTTTGAGAACAAAGGACAAACACACAACAACCCCCATGCCTAGAATGCTCTCCTTCCTCTGTTACAAATATTGACCTCTCTGGCTTCTTTTAAGAATCAACTAAAAACCCACCTTCTATGGGAAGCCTTCTTCCTACCTATATTCTATAACTTGCCTTCTATATATTTGTCAGCATGCTGCCCCTCTGTAAGCTCCCTGAGGGCAGGGACTGCCTTTTGCCTCTTTTTATATCCCCAGTGTTTAGCATGCTGCCTGGCACATAGGTATTTAATAAAGGATTGACCTAATACACGGATTGACCAGAAGAACAAACAACACTGATTCAATTTTCAGGAAATCAATTCAAACTATGCCTAACAGGCCATAAAATTGTGCACATTTTGATCCAGCAATATCACTGCTAGGTCTGTATCCCAAAGAGATTTCTAAAAAGGTGGTGGGGAACCAATAACATTGATAGCTCTTTTTGTTGTTAAGAACTGGAAATTGAGAGAATGTCCACGAACTGGGGAGTGACTAAACAAGTTGTGGTACATACAACTGGGGAGTGACTAAACAAGTTGTGGTATACACAATTGGGGAGTGACTAAACAAGTTGTGGTACATACAACTGGGGAGTGACTAAACAAGCTGTGGTACATACAACTGGGGAGTGACTAAACAAGTAGTGGTACACACAACTGGGGAGTGACTAAACAAGTTGTGGTACACACTACTGGGGAGTGACTAAACTAGTTGTGATACATACAACTGTGCTAGAAAAGATGACAAGCAGAACGAGTTCAGAAAAATCCGCAAAGACTTTCAAGGACTGATACGAAGTGGAGTGAGCAGAAGGAGAGCACTGTATACAGTAGCAGCAACACCGTATGCTGAAGAATTGTGAATGACTTAGAAGTCACTCTAAGTTCTCAGTAATATAAAGAACCAAGACAATCCCAAAGGACTTACGATGAAAAAACGCTAAATGCCTCCAGGAAAGAACGAACATTGCCTGAATACAGGCTGAAGTTTTCTTGCTTGCTTGCTTTCTTGTTCTTGCATATACACAACTAATACAGAAATGTTTTACATGATGACACATGTACAATCTATATCAGACTGCTTACCATTTCAGAGACAGAATTTGGAACTCAAAACTTAAAAAAAAAGGCCCAAACCACCAATGAATGTTAAAACAATTGTTTTACATTAATGGGGAGGGGGACAGTAAATGTTTTTTTTGAAAGAAAGACAACATATACTGGCAGATTTAGTGACAGGGAGAATGCCAAGACCTAGTAGCCCTTCATCTAATCAGAAGGATCAGTTAGTGATTTCCTGCTCATTCAAATGGTACATGAAGCCATGTCCAATTAGGGCATGTGGAAGAAAGGGAGTAAATAGGGGAAAGAGGGAAGAGAAAAGGAGTACTGGCAAAAAGTTGGGGCAGTCAGGGCATTCTAAGGTGCCCAAGTCCTGTTGCCTCTCCTACCCCACCCCAGGTTTCTTGAGTCTTTAGGAACCAAACCACCAGTGTAACTAGAAAACACGCTCCACATTCCCACCAGTAAACTTATTTTTAATTTTATTTACAACACGTCTGTAGAGATTGCCTATACTTTACTTTCATGGTGATATTATCCAAAGGTCCATAGGGTGCCCTCTTGCATTCTTCAGACTAAATATCTAAGGATATCTACCTAATTTAAGTTTCTATAACTTTGCCTGCCCTTGCTTTCTAATCTCTTTAGACATGTACTCTGCATTCCAGTCTGTGGAAAAAACTTGAGAATGATCACTTTCTAGTCTTCCCTAAACCATTCCTTTATTTCTTAAAAAACAACTCACTATCCTTTATCAGGTAAATTACATAGTATAAAGTAATTATCTACACGATAATTTTTTTTTCAGAAACAGATCTTTCCAGCATTCCTAACTTTAAGACATTTGCAAACAAAGATCTCTTGGAAAAACTACAGTCTATACATATGGCAGGAAGTCCAATACAAAAAAAAAAAACAATAGGAAGCTTTTCTGACTGCTAAGAATATAGGTTTCCTTGATTCGCAAGAACACTACAGCATTGAGTTTACAAGTAACTAAAGCTTCAAGTGAAGGGAAAATGGCCACCGTAAGTTTTTCAGTTATAACAGGAAAAAAAGGGATTTATGATGAGAGTGGGAACCAAAACTAATCTAAGATCTTTCCCAACAAGTCACTAATATAAAATAGCCAAAGAAAAATGAACTACAATAAGACACCCTGTATAGCCCAAACACTGATAGCTAAGGTGGCACAGTGGATGGAGCACTGGGCTTGGAATCAGGAAGACTCATCTTCTTGAGTTCAAATCTGGCCTCAGACATTTATTAGCTGTGTGACCCTCAACAAGTCGCTTAATCTTGAAGGAAGGAAATAATAGGAACACTTGGGGTAAGTAACAACTGTATCTTGGAATTTGTGATAAAAAGATTAGAAAAAAGATCCACTCTGACAACCATTTCTAAATTTGGAGTAGATTTCAAAACATTTAGCAAAAACATAAGGAGGATCCTATGGATTAAATTCCACAAGGGAAATCATCTAAGAAACGGAAAGGAAGCATCTCCACAGTGAAACTCAGGTAAATAATTCTAATAGGAAGAATTAACTCATCACCTCAACTCAAGTTTTAAAAGAATAGTGCTAAAAGCACTGAAACTCAAAATGAGCTGAGATTAGCAAAGAAAGCTCAATAAACCGCACCCCCACATACCCCCCCCAAAGGGAGGGTGCTGTATTTAACTTATGTTAGGGAAAGGAGGAAAAAAGAATGAATAGGGCCCTGCTCAGTGTAGATGAAGGCAGCCAGGTGACACAGAAAAACCCAAATGGGGTCACAAAGAGTCAGACACGACTGAAATCAATTGAACAGTGGCACAGTGGACACAGAGTGTCCAGGCCTGGAGTCCTGAAGAATCATCTTCCCAAGTTCTGGCCTTGGACACTGACTAGTTTTGTGATCCTGGGAAAATTGCTTAACCCTGTTTGCCTCAGTTTCCTTATCTGCAAACCACTCCAGTGTCTTTGCCAAGAAAACCCTGAAGAAGATCGTGAGTCAGACATGACCAAACAACAGTGTAGATGACTATTGTTTGTCCTTGTTCTCCAAGAGGACCATGATGTCAAGGCAGGTGATGCCATGACGTGAAAGTGGATTGGATTTAAGTGAGAGAGGGGTGTGCAAGGTCACCCGCCTTTCTCCTCAGGAGCCATCTGGGTCCAGTGGTAAGATATAGATCAGGACAGTTGGAGTTGAGCCTGGATGAGATTTTAATAACAGAGAAAAGGGAGAGCTCCACACTTTTTTTCTCTATCAAGGAGAATGATCTTTGGGCTGGAAAAAACAAAAACAAAAACACTAAGAGTCCAAGGACAAGATAAACAAAGAGATGGAGCACCAAGTGAACTTGAGTTCAAATTGCCAGAGCTGAAGCAACTAAATTACATGTTGGGGTACTGAGGAAAATGGCATTTAAGATTGCAGACCTACTAAAGATCATGGAGAATAAAAAAGGGACTTTAAGATGGACAAATTCCCACCTAAAATGAGACTGCAAATATATAGTACAATTTCTTTGGAGGGGTCAACTCCTGTGATTTCACACATGTTCATGGCACTGAAATTCCTACCAAGACCATTCTTACTTTCCTGATAAGTCAAAGTCTCAGAAAGTTGCTTGAGCATCAAAAGGAGAGGCAGAGGTAGTAGTGGAACCCAGGTCTTTCTTTCTGACCCCAATGCAGAATCTCTATGCACTATTGTCATCCCTTTTCTCCATACAAAATTAACATTAAACAGATTTTCAGCTGTTTTTTTTTTTTAATTTTCTTTAGGTGAAGATGTTCTATTCCCTGACATCAGTACTGCTTTCCTGAATCCTCTCTTTCTCCTGATCTTCTTACAATGTCATCTTCATTACCATCCAATGTTTTAGACAGAAAGGCAGCTTTTTTGAAATCTTGGAGATATATTCAAGTATACCAAAGTTCCACAAGTCACATTTTAAATCACACTCTCTCTAAATATGATAATATGAAAATAATTACAGGCCAAACCTGGTTTTTAAACAAGTCATATTTTCCAAGGCATACAACCTATGTTTGGCCCAACAATGTATTTATGCCTGACTGAATGTTGCCCTTGTGAAAAGAATTCTGGATGAATAAAAATTACAGATATTAAATAAACATAACCAACCTTTCCCTTCATTTATGACTATGATGCTAATACTTTCACCTGTCACAGGAATGTTTTGAATTCTTCACTTCAGACTGGATTAATGTTTCCAAATAATACTTAAATCTGTCTCATCCTGCTGGCACTCCTTTTCATCCCTCCAGTGTTCTGTCCAACTTTCCTTGAAAGATCTTGTCTTCTTTTTATGCTGAACGTGCAATTTGCAACACAAATCACCATCTTTTTGGATGAATCTGGCTCAAAAATATCTTCTTCAGTTATTGTTTTAGCTTATCATCTAATAATAATAAAAAATTAAATTTATTTTCTAATTAGTATGTTAGGTAATGGAACCATTGCTTCATGAACTATATAAACATTCCTACCTTCCTTAAAAATGTTATAAAGGTTAAAAAAACATGTTATACTTTCCTTAAAGATGTAAAAATTGTCATTTTTGTGATGCCACAAAACAAGATACACTTCTCACTATCGCAATTATCATTAGTTTAACTGACCTTAACTCCCCTTTCAAGTACTATCCTTTTAAGTTAAGTACAACACTTTACAAACCTCAAACGGTAACAAATGTCTGCTATTATTTCTAGTTGCCATTAAACTTCTATACAGTTATTCATTCACATACGGAAACTTGCTCTAGAGAATTCAAAACTTATGTAATTAATGACTACAAAAAAGTTCCATGTAATTACATAATCTTCCAACCTATTCTCATCTCTAATTTCCCTATTTCTTCTGGGCTCGCTGCTGTCTCATGTCATTTGCAAAGTAAAATGCTGCGGCCACCACCATTTCTGTTGTTAATGCTTCTTTCAAGACTGACTAGCAATTTTTTAATATTTTATAGAAAAACTGACTACATTTTGATCCTTTGAATCTCATCAACTCTCTTTTTCTTCTCCTTTCTGCCCATGATGTACAACACTTCTGGGGACTGCTAAGTACCAGGCTTATTGCTATGTGAATGGATTAGAGTAGAGAATTCTTTAAAGTTTTTTTCCATTTAACCAAGAACTGAATGCCAAATGCAGAATACATTTCCAACTTTTAAAAATAATGTCTTTGTAAAAATAGCTGGGAACAATTCATCTGACTATACAGATGGGGAAGGAAGAGAAGGAAATTATATGGTAGTATCTAAGGCACCACTGGCTAGTTCCTGTGCTACATATCCAAATCAATAACAAATTTGCAGTGAAGATTATATATGTTACTCTGTGTCAGCTTCTTAGTCATTTGTTTCTTCTTCTTTGAAGTTTGGCCAATTTCAATTCACTCAACTTAAAAACTGAAGTTGGAAGGTTATTTTTTTCCCCAAGAGAAGGGGTGGTCCTTTAAAATATCAGGTAAAGTCAAAAATACCAACAACTTAATGAAACTTGTTAAAAAGCAGGTCACTTCACTAAAAGTTAGCCAAATCCTACACCCAAACCTTCTTCATATTCTCTAAGGCTAGTTAGTGAATGAAAAAACAACAAAGCATTTACTATGTAAAAAGCACTATGCCAAGCTCTGGGGATACGAAGAGTACTGGCTTTCAAGGAGCTCATTCAAAGAGTGGAGCATCACCATGTAATCGGAGGTTTTGACTGCCAATTCAGATGACAAAGGTTCCATGATCCTTAGGGTACAGTGGCAAAGCAGATGATAATGTATCCTCTTTAATCGAATTTCCATTTACAAAATAACAGTTTCTAAAAATGTACCATTTGAGAGTGGCAAGAACTTTCTCTTCTGGGTCTTCTTTGGCTACTTGCCAAAGCAGTTGCCAGGATCGATTCCATATGGGCTGCTTCCCAGAACTGATGGCTATATGGATCGGATTGGAAAGCAGGACCAGTAGTTGGCTTACTGTTGCCACTCCCAGGCTATGTGTCCTTTGGTGACAGATGGTCAGCAACTGGGATTAATGGTAGCAAGGAAGGGAGGCTCTCCTCCTCTCAATGACTGTCAGCTGCAACGACAAGGGTAAAAACAGGACCCCGTGGTCTGGAGGTCACTATTATTCCCAAGACTTCTGAGTCCAGAGTTTACAGCTAACTCCATCAGGGTCTAAGGAGAAGTACAGACACAAACTGACAGGTAATCTGATGACAGATTGTGTCTGTCCTGTCAGAATTAGCATAGCTCCACTTGGAAAGACTCATGACTATGAATTTTTTTTTTTGGCTATAGTAATTAATGAGGATCATATACAAGGGAATAATTATGATCTGTACTGATAGAGGGTTCTTATGAAATCAACAAATCCTTGAAGAATTTAAGAAGACAAGTTCAAAATTCATTCTAATATTTGTCAGTTAAGTGACCATGGGCAAGTCCCAGCCTCCATGAGCTTCAGTCCTCCTATCTGCAAACATGTCAACGATACTTGCAATTCACATACTAAGCTACAAACAAAAACACAACTCCCCTTTGTACAGTACTTTATTGTACTTCACTGGAAAAACTAAACTGATTAAAACTCATTGATACTTTAAGCTTTACAATGAAAAATAATTTAGGTGTTAAACTGAAGTCGTCCAATGAATGAAATTTTGAAATAGGCTCAACAGTCACATTTTTCAGAACCTTATAAATAGTAACTGCCCTTTATACTTTGTATCTTTATCAACTGTTAACAATCCTACTTTCACGTTTGGCAAACTCTTTGATATTCTTGGAAAACTTCTAAAGCAGTAATTTATTGGCCAAGAGTTGAAATTTATATGGAGTATTTTATCAAAATATGTCTATACTCCAACAATTACCAGTTCAGCTGCCAAAAACAAACCTTGGTGGTATAAAAAGGACATGAAGATAGAAGATACAGGTTTGGATTTTTGTGACCCTGGCCAAATCATTGTCATTTCCGGGGCTTTGTTTCCTCATCTATAAAACAAGATCCCTCACCCTAAATTCTGTGGGGCTATGAATACTGTCCTATGTGGTGATCGGTTTCACCTTAAACAGGAAGTATAAACAGTGTAACAGAATGAACCACTATACCTGGTAGTCAAGAGAAACTGAATTCTAATCCCAGCTACACTGGTTAGCTGTGCGAGTCACTTAATGTCTCTGGACCTTTCTGCATCTGTGAAATGTTACAGTGAACAGTGTTTTGTAATTAAAACAGCACATCCACAGGGCAGCAAGAGGGCACAATGGATACAGTACCAACCCTGGAGTCAGGAGGCTACTTTTGCAAATCCCTGGGCAAGTCACTTAACCCCAACTGCCTCCCAAACAAACAAAAACACCACACACACTAGGCTATCCATATGATTTCTGAAGACCAAAAAAATTTTACAGATGTTGGATCCCAAGTGGGTTGTAGGGATGTACGTCATAATGGCAGGGAACTGCCTCAACAAACAAGACAAAAGGTAAAATGAGAGAACGGCAGATCAGCAAGAGGCCAAAATACTAAAGCCTCTGCGGAACAGTGACTGGAAAGAATCATTCAATTCATACTGGTCAGCCACATCGGACAATCAGAAAGATTATGATTTCAGGTTATTACTTAAGCTCATGCTTGGAAAAAAGACAGTGAGTCAGCTGCAAGTCACAGGCACTGATGGGCTCCAAGGACAGAAACTCACTTCATGAGACAAGGGGAAGAACTGAAGGGGAGAGGTCAACGGCCTGCAGTTTAGAAGGCTTCCAAGGCCAGTTTTTATTTGAAAGCAAGGGTTGAACCTGGAGGCAACACCAGAAAATAAACAAATGAAGTATCCCTTAGGGTTTAGAGTAAGTTGCCACGCCTGAAAGAAAAATGTTCAAACTGACAAAAACAGATGTGTTAGATATTCCAAGGGAATTAAGTAAACTAGGAATTTGTAACTTATCAACCTGCAGAGAAGTTTAGAGCTAGAAAGAAGGCAGGTCATTTAGGCCAAGCCCTTCATTTCACACATAAGGAGTTTCAGTGATCTGCTTGCTCCAAGTTACAGGTTAGTGAGTAGGGGGCGGCTAGGACATGATCCCAACGCTGACTGAATCCAATGCTCTTTCTAGTACAATGCGTTCCCTTACACTGTGGTAGAGAAGCTTCCAAATCTTAAGAACTCACTAGCAAGAAATGTCCAATAAACGCATCTCTCAAACTACCTTCTGTAAGAAAACTTTCCTATTCATTTGGTTGGTAACAGTAACTGACCAGAAGCTATTGTCCCTTGTTTCAGAATGCTTGGAAAGTTTTGTCAAGGCCTCTCATCTGAATGGACAGATCAAAAACAAAAAATTTTCATCAAAGATCAAATCATTTTACTAGGAATGGGAAGACTGCCCCATGCTCCTTCTGCTTCTAGAGAGCTCTTGCTTTTCTCTTGAAGCTCCACTTCCTCTTGAAGGCCTTTCTTGATTCCACCAGGTACAGGAGGGATTTCCTTTTCCACATCTCTCATACCTTTACTTGATTCTTTCCTATAACTTATCAAAATTACTCAACTAAACTATAAACAAAGTAAAGTCAATTCCTTGAAAACAGAGAAGTTGTTTTTTCATCCTTATTTTCCCAACAACAATCCACAAGACACTACTACATCCACACACAAAATGACAGCTGAATAAAATTTTTCAACCTTCTTCATCCCTTTCCTACTCCAAAATATAATTCAATTCAAATTTGACAAACATTATTAAAAACTTACTCTGTGGGAATCATAGACCTAAGTGCTGTCTGCCAGTGGGAAATATAACATATAAACAGACAAAGTAAATGAAAGCTAATTTGAGGAAGAGACCATTGACCAGGGAGATCAGGGAACAATTTCTGGGGCAGGCAGCACTTGAGCTCAGTCATGAGGGAAATTAAGTATATTCCAAGAAATTCAGGTGAAAGAGTGCATTTTGGACATGGATAACAGCTTCCACAAAGGCACAAAGTAGGAGATGGAATGCTGAGATCAGACAACAGGAAGTAAGTAGATGAATTTGGCTACAAGAAAGTAGATGGGGAGTAATACAGACACACAAATGGCTGGAACCAACATACAAAGGCCTTTAAATGCCAAGCTGAGGAATTTAGTCTAGAGGAAATAGGGAACCACTGAAAATTTTCCAGGTAAGAATGATCAATACTTCAGTAAAGTGGCGATGAGCAATATAGGAAAAAAAAGGGGAAAATGTGGATTCTTCAGCAATTCCAGAAAACATACCTTAACTTAAACTGTTTCTAAGAGTTTGTTATCAAAATTGTTTCATTACATTTTTTTCCCCCTCAAAAACAGTATTTTTAAAAACCAGCATGGGAATACATAAGTTAATTTCTTCTATAAGGTCCTGTTGCCTATGAAGGCAAGAAAAAACCAAATAGAGCTTGAAAATATGATTATAAACCAACAAAGTTCTCATTCAGTTCTAGAACAAAGAATCTGTAACCTCATGCTGCCTGAAATACGTGTAAACCTGTGCTAGGATGAGGAAAAAATGTATATTTAGAAAACATTTTCCTTGACAAATTTAATTCAGCAAACATTAAGCACTTATTTTTTTTTTTAATAAAGAGCACAAAGCTAGAAGCTGGGTGGAGATACAAAATTTACATAAAATTCATCTGTGCCTTCAAAGAGTTTATAGATTAGCAGAATGCCTTGATACAGTACCCAGAAGAAAATAAGCCATCATACATAACACTCTTAGGGGTGAGAATAAATGAGTTATTTATCTTAGACAACGGTTAAGTCAAGTTAAGAGATCATATAGCTGTTCAAGATGTCAGGCTACCACGTCTGGTGTTCTTTGAAACTGGGCTTTTCCTTTTTCTTCTTTTAATTATCAACATCCAAAAAAAATTTATGAGTGAAAAAAATGGCCTGATAGACTGGTTATATGGCAAAATCAAGAGATGGAAAACTGTCAGCCTGTGCACCATGTTGGTGCCATGCCCACAGCACATTGAGTGAACTCCTGGCAGTAGAAAGTATGATTATATGGGTGAGGCATCTGGAGAACACTGGCCTCAGTCAGGAAAGAGGACATGTGACTTCCAAAGCAGAACTCTGCTGGATAAGTCACATGACACACCAAGCTTCAGGCATTTCATCTTTAAAGAGGAGGGTGATACTTGCTTAAGACTTGTCCTATCTACCTCAAAGGGTTATTTTTTCAAAAAGTGGTTTATAAACCACTTGTGAGGGAGGCAGGAGGAGGGAGCACTTAGTATGGACCCATGAGTTTTCCAAATATGAAGAACTCCCAGTGTGAAAACACCCTCTCTATAGATGCTGTCCCTCAACTCCACCTACCATCTTCCCAAGCTTCCTTTAAGTTCCAACTAAAATCTCATCTTTTATAGGAAGATTTTCTAGTGTTTTCCCTCTGATAACTTTTTCCTATGTATTCTGTATATATTTTGTATATTTGTTTACATGGGGTCTCCCTAATCAGACTGTAAACTGGAGAGCAAGAGCCATCTTTTTGCCTCTTTATGTATCTCCAGTGCTTATTATTGTAAGTGCTTAGTAATTGTTTACTGATTTATTGGTAAATATTTTTACTCACTCTCTAGAAGGGGAAAATGCATGCATGGTACACTTTTAAAGTTTTACCTGTACTATTAGAATTTTTTATATCACTTTAAGTTTAGAGTAGACAACCAACAAAACAAGAAATCAAGTCCTGATTTGTGGTTTGCTAATTTCTGAGGTGAGAATCTTCACAATGATAATTTTAACAATCTGCTTGCTATCTATTGGGGGCTGGGGCATAGCACTTCTACAATCTTGAAAATCCAAGTAAACTGTTTGGCCATTTCCTTTGTACCACAGAAAATACCTGAATTTTTCTCTTTTATGGAGTGTTTACAGTAACCTATTGTAAAATCTGGGTTAAGAATTTGGTCATAGGTTCTGTGTCATCTGCTGGCCTTCATGTATTGCAGCTTCTGCAAAAGTCCCCCCCAAATTCCCATTTAATTTCTTATGCTGCCCCACCATATAGTGAAATCATGATGGGAAAGCCACAATGTGGAAGGGATAACTAATTGTGTTGCACCATTTTACTGCTGACCATTTTGAAGTACTTTTTAGAATAGTAAATTATTTCTGAGAAACTGATAAGAAATATCAGTTAATTTTGTATTTTAAACAAAGAGATCACAAATTAATGTATCATGGTTCCATCTGTTTACCCTATGATAAACTGACCATAGTTTAAGAGAAGATGGAAACACTGACACTTCACTTTACAAAAACCCACAATTTACATAGTTGGAAGAAAAATGAGGGAGGGAAATGATGCATGCTTAGCTGGGAATTATCCTACCAGACTTCTAAGATTCAGGTAAATACCTAGAAAACACTACAAAAACAGAGGGAGATAAGTGCAGCTATTTTGCAAACTCAAGTTTGGGTTATATAAATAAAATAAAAATGACAAAAGCACCTAAATCAAACTTAATACTATGCTAAATTATCATGGTAATATATTTTTGAACTAAACAAAATAACAAAATTCACTTGCAAGAAAAATAAGGCTTAGAATCTCAAAAGAAAATAATGAAAAAAAGGTATAAAGAGCCTAACAACTTTCAAACTATGGTACAAAGTAGCAACAGTTAAAACAATTTAAAACTGGCTAAAAAAGAAGCACAGCATTGGAACAGACTATATACAAGTGAGAACAGTAGCCCAGTGTTTGATAAATTCAAATATATAAATCACCAGGGAAAGCATTGCTTTTTAACAAGAACTGCTAGGAAAATTGGAAAGCAGTTTGGCAAAAATTAGGTTTAGAGCAACATCTTACCTCATATACTACAATAAGCTCAAAATGAATACACAGCCTGTACTTAATGAGAAAAAGAAAAAGGTCAGGTAACCTCTTACTATGACAAGGAGAAAATGTTTTCTAAAATAAATTTTTATTCTTTTATTTTTATATCACTTATTTCCCAATAGATCCCTTTCCCTTCTCTCTCCCACTGAGCCATCCATCTCCTATGACAAGAATAAAAAAAAAAAGGTGTGAAAAACAGTCCAGGAAAACCAACATATCAAAAGAAGTCTGACATACGCAATGTTGTAGCACCATGGTCAACAACCACAGGACCGGGGGTCAAGGGAAGGGATGTCTACTGTCTCTTCTATGGGACCAAGTTTGGTCAGTACAATTTCTCAGCAATTGCTCTGTTAGTCTTTTCATTTAAATTGCTGTAGACATTGTGTAGACCGTTTTGGAGTTCTGTTTACTTCACTTGGAATAAACACAAAAAAACTTTCCATATTTCTCTATATTCTTTACATTCATCCTTTCTTATGGACACTAATATTTCATTACATATACCACAAAGTGGTTAGTCATTCTACATCAAATTAAAAGCTTTTACACAAACAAAATTGACAAAGACAAAAATTACAAGAACTGGTCAAGGTCATATTTGCATCAAATATGAACAAGTCTAATAGACAAACATATAAGACAAAACATATAAGGAATTAACATTACTAACATAAGGGAAAAACAGGATACAAACAATTTTCAAAAGAAAAAATACAAATTATAAATGACCACTTTGAAAGGATGATTCAATATATCACCTGAAAGCATTTGCAGATCTGGAGCACCGCAATCATTTGTCTCACCAAATGTGTGCCCAAACACGTTCCCTACACATGTGTGTAGAATGTTCAATTCTTACGTGTGTCTCTTCTAATTAATGCTGTGTATTATTTGTGGGATAGCTCCAGTTTTATGGGGGAGAATATAATATAGCTACTATGTTACTATGATATCTCATTAAATGTGTAAGGGAAGAAGGGAGTAAAGGGGCAGAAAGACGACAAAGGTGGAGGGAGGGAACAAGCATTTATTTATTAAGCATCTACTATGTGCCAGATAGTATGCCTTGCGCTTTACAAACATTTATTTCATTTGATCCTCACAACAACCCTGGGAGATAGATACAAGTATGATCTCCATTTTACAGATGAGGAAACTCAGGCAGACAAAGGTTAAGTGATTAGCCCAGGGTCATGCATATGCCTGAGGCAAAATCTGAACTTCCTAACTCCAGGCCCTGCATTCTGTGAACCCAGGGAAAAAGAGAAAAACTCCCAATCATGAGTAGGTAGAGATATGAAAATTAAAATAACTGACATTTTAATTTTACTTTGTGTAAATGGCAAAGATGTAAAAGATGGAAACAGTCAATGTTGGAAGGACTGTGGGGAAACAGGAAACCAAAGTACTACTGGTGGAGATATGAAGTCTCAACCTAGTCCAGATTTTTAAAAAAGGGAAATGACTTAACTGGTCATATCAGTTAACAATGCTACTGAAGGACATATACCCTAAGCAAGTCAAAGCCAGAAACAAAGGTCCAATATGACTCCGATTGTCCAGAGTACCATTCTTTTAGATAGCAAAGAACTGGAATAAGTGGATGTCCATTGATTGAGGAATGGCTGAAAAAACTATGGTATATTAACATAAAAGCTTACCTTCTAGAGGAAGCTTTTCCCAATCCCCCTTAATTGTAGTGTATCTTAGTGTATCTTTGTACATAGCTTATTAATAGAGAGTAGAGTTTGAATGTGGTTTCTCCCATTACTGTGAGTTTCCTGAAAGGACTTTTTCCTTTCTTTGTATCGCCAGCACTTAGCACACAATGCATCCTATTTTACAGTAAGAAAGAACAGATGAAGAAGTCACAAAGAAACATGAGAAGATGTGGAATTGAACTGAAGTGAATTAAGCAGAAGCAAGAAGAATTTCTCTTCTGCCTGCCTTCTTGTTGCAGCACTGGTGTGCCCCCTCATCCTCTTAGCCCTGCCTACACTAATAAATACCCTCTGGTTGGTCTGCTGAAGTCCACCCTTCACTCAGTTACCAAATCAATCTTCCATAGCTCCTTATCACCTCCAGGATCAAACAGAAAATCTTGTTAGGTTTTGAAAGACCTTCACAAACTGGCTATTCCCTTCCTTTCCAAGTCACCTCACACTTTACTCCCCTCTCTGTACATTTTATCTTCCAGTGCCACACCCTACCAGGCTGGAATGCTCTTTTCCCTCCTGCTTCCTTCAAGACCCTTCTCACCCTCTGCAAGAGGCCTTTCCCAGATCCCCCAGTCTGTCCCCCTTCCTCAGAGACTGATTCTCATTTATTTGGCGCACTTCTTTTCACCCTTTATTCCCCGTGAAAAAGGAACTAGTTTTTGTTTCTCTTTGTAAAGTGCGGTGCACACAGTAAACACTTAAATAAATGCTTGTTGACTGACTTGCAAATACACAAAATTACAAAAATGCAAGTGAGCGGATCACTAAAAGGAAGTTGAAATCAGAGTGAAAGAAAATCCATGAAGGTCCAAAGGAAAGATAATGAAACTGATCTCTTCCCTCGGGGCAGAAAGTAAGGAACTAGTAGGACAGAAAAACTGTCTCCCATCAGATACCCGCTGTATTTGTCTACCAGATGTTTTTGCTTAATTGGTTTTGTCACAAGGGTGGTTTCTATGGGGGGTGGGAAACGATTATGATATAAAGACAAAAGGCATCAATAAGATGTTCTTTGTTGTCTTTTTTTTTTTAATTGAAGGGAGAGACATCCTACTATGACTAATCAGGAAACACTGTGGAATCCTCTGCCAAAGCATGGTAAGGAAAAACTTCGTATGTAAGAATATTAATCATTCTCTGTCCTATTATTATTTCTACCTCTAGTAATGACATTTCTGAAATAAGATGCAACATCTCCTCAGTGTAATTAATGAACTTGTTTGGCTTTCACTTATATTGCCAAAGAGGTATTTACCAGCAATTTTTACTTTATTAGAATTTGTCAGTGACATCTGAGTACCACACCAAATGACATCAACCCTGTCCAAAGTGTGGGATATGGGGTTATCTTTAACAAACTCCAGGTGCCACTTTCTGAAAGTTGATCACTTTGATCGCATTCATGAAATCCAGATCACAGGATCAAACATTCCAAAATGGAAGAGACTTTTGGGATCATCTAGTTCAATGCCCCTATTTTACAGATGAGGAAACTAAGGCCAAGAGAGAGGAGGAGAATGTGTCTTGCCCAAGGTCACATACAGCAAGTTACAAAGCCAAGATGCAATCCCAGGTCCTCATCCTCCAAACCCAGAAGTCTTTACACTCACCTCATGATTTCTTGGTACAATTTACATATATAACATACAAGCAATTTCATTCTCTTCTAGGCCAAAAGAACTGGCTTCCTCCTCCCTCTTCTCTTCCCCTTCTCTCAACAACCAATATTCAGACATGACTAGTTCTATTCCTTCTGATGAAATGGAAGACCACCAGCCCTTACCATCTGGCCTTGATACTCCAGGCCTTATCAAGTTAACACCTTCGGTGTCCTCCAGATCAGCAACAACTCAACAAAAGAATTTCAAGTGCTTAGTATACTTCTCCCAGAAGTGCTAAATAAAGACTATGAACCCAAAGAATGGCAAAACCATAGACTCTGCCCTACAGGAGTCTATATTCTAATGGAGAAACAAGTACAATATACAGAAGGGTAGACAGAAGAGAATCGAAGAGGGAAAGTCATTAGCAGCTGGGGGAAATGGAAAAGACCTCCTGGAGGTGTGTGACCCTGGGCAAGACACTTATTTGCCTCAGTTTCCTCATTTGTAATGTAAGCTGGAGAAGGAAATGGCAAACCACTTTTGCCACAAAGAGGGACATGACTAAAATGACTAAACACAAAAGGCAAATGATGTGACTAGGGCTCAGGAGAGACAAGGATTGGACACATACACCTGGAAATAATCTGTTTAGAGATGATAAGTGAATCCATGGGATGGGATGAGATCATCAAGGGAAATACTATAGATGGAGATAAGAAGAGGACCCAGAACAGAGATGAAGGGAGTGATACCCATGGGATCAGCAAAGATGAATAAGCAGCTGGACAGATGGAAGAATCGAGGGAAAGCAATACTCTGAAAACCTAGTGAGGAAATAGTATTCTTGAGGAGGTGAGCAACAGTTTCAAATGCTGCCCAGAAGCCAAGAATAAGGATTATACAAATGCCTGACAATGTCATCTGACCTAGTGATGCAACCTAAGGACCCCTGGACGCCATCAGACTTGCTGCTAAACGTTATTTTATATAAATATTGCCACCTCCAATTAGAGTGTGAGCTCTGGAAAACAAAGATTCTCAATTTTTCTAATTGGAGCACCAAGGCTTAGCATAGTGCCTGGCACAGAGTAGAATCTAATAAATGCTTATTTAATCATTCACAGGATCATGGAATGAAAAGTGGGGTTTATAAGGTTTACATTATATAACCCCTAGGTTCTAAAATACTAATTTCCTATGACCACTAGAGATTTTATGCCTAAATCAATAATCAGAACTCTCCTCTGCCTCTGGCTATCTCGCATAGGGACATAAGCTTTCTGTCAGTTCATTTCCAGTTCATAAAAAAGACTTTCTAAGGCAGTTTTCCAAACTAATTTTACCACAGAAAACATGTGAGCAAAAAAGCCACTAGTGGAACCCTAAAATGTTTCTCTGTGAAGTATGGTAGGGAAAGGGGAGTACAAGGCTTAGAGTTCAGGGCAAGTTCACAGCAAAACTGAAGGAATCATATTTTCATTTTTTTTTAAATGGCACATTAAGTATTTCTGATATACATTTCTAATTCAATATTTTAAAGGGGAAAATACTGCTATGATAAAGATTTTTTACAGTAACATGTATACACACTGCATAGGAGAAGAGTTTAAGGAAATACTGCTTTAGGGAATAAGTATTAAAATGCATGCTCTTAAGGCCAGAATATAGCAGTTAGAAGTGTTTTAAGTATCCACCAGGCACACCTAGGAAATACAATGTAAAATTCATTTAAGCAAACATCGGAGCACCAATTATCTACATATTGTGACACAGGATACAGGAAGATAAAATAATGCCTGCCCTCAAAGAACTTACAACTGGGGGTAACAGGGAGTAGGGGGAAGGATAGGTATGCAGACACACTATTGTAAATGAGTTAATTAGACTTTTAGAGTAGTTTAATCAATTAACTTTGTTGAAATTTTTAAAAGAAAAGGGAAGGTAATCTATCAGATGCAAAGTCAGCCCCATGATCTGAGGAATATTCCTTAAAAATAGAGTTAAATTCAGAAGTGAAATTGCCTTAAAAGTAACCTTTGGTTTTTTAAAGTCTTTGTTTAAGAAGGACATTTTAAAAACCTGTCAACTTTTTAGTATAATCCATATAATTAATGTCACTCATCAATTAGCCAGAAGTTTTTAGAGCTGTTTAACATTGTGGAGGATACAGAAATTGCCTAAAACATACCAAAAATTATGTAGTTAAATGCTAAATGGTGTGGTGCATTTATACATGCTTTTAAAATTTAGTTACATGACAGCAATGAAGGGTTTAGTATTAAGATTTTGTGGAAAAGGTAGGAGTTAAGAGATGAGCTGGATTTGAGTTTCTCCAAGTATAAAAGGACTGGGTTAGACTAGTGGATTTCTAACTCCCTTCTGAAGGGGCCAGGTAGCCAAGAAAAAGCAGAGCATTACAAGTAAAAAGAACAGTATTAATAAAGCTGTAAAGGTGGAAATGGGTACAGAATGTTTGTGAGACAAGGAGTGGACTGAGCCTAATTAGATAATTAGGATAGTTGTGTTGAGTTAGAAATGTATGAGAAGATGGCATAGTATTTGGAGTCTGAGAAAATGGCTCTCAATCCTAGATCTATGACTAATCAATCCATTAATAAACATTTATTAATTACTATATGTCAGGCACTGTGGCTAAGTGCTAGAAATACAAAGAAAGGTAAAAGTCCCTGCTCTTGAGAAGCTCACAGCTTGATGAGAGAAAGACAACATGCAAACAGCTATGAACAAACAAGCTCTATATAGGATAAACAGAAAATAATCCAAAGGTATTAAGGGTGATCAGGAAAGGTTTCCTGTAGAAGGTGGAACTGTAGTTGGGCCTTGAAGGAAGTCAGGGAAGCCAAGGCAAACATGAGGAAGGTGTGCAGGAGTGCCTTATAAAGAGAAACAGTAAGGAGCACCTATTCACATTACAAAGGAGAACAGTTTGGGAAGCACTGCTCTAGGGAATAAGCCCCAAATACATTCTTCAGACTACCCACAAAACCTTATACAGCTCACTCAACTCAAAGCTCAGTTTCTTTATTCCCACATTAAATGGAGAAGTTAGATAGCACAGCAGAGAAAGGTGCTGGATTTGGGAGTTAAGAGTTCTACTACTTCCTAGCTGTTTGACCCTGGGCAGGTTATTTTTGCCTCAGTTTCTTTACTGTAAAAAAGAGGATGATCACAGCACCAACTTCCCAGGGTTGTAAAGTAACTAAAAATGTTTTGCAAACTTCCAATGCTATATAAATTTTAGTTATTAAGGTGATGTCTAAGACCTCTTAAGTCTTGTGATCAATCCTGAAAGAGGTTGGGAGGGCAGGGGGATTGGATCATGGAAAGCCTTGGAAGTTAAGCAAGGGGTTTTACATATGATGTATTTTTATAATGAAATGTCTTGGAGGTAAGGGGTACAACGCTGCCACTTCCCACACACTTCCCACCTCTTTCCTCAATGCCTGACACATAGTAGGAGCTTAACAAATGTTCAAAAAGGAATGTAGAACAGGGACAGTCCAGAGTGAGAGAGGCCAAATAAATCCATTTCAACAAAGTATAAGAGAAAAATTCTTTTGGGAGCTGTTCTGACTTGAGGGTAATCTGGTTATCGAATTAAATAGAACATCATTATACCATTTGGAACCAAGTTAGTTTCACAGGTAAAAAAACATTTTGAAGGCATTTAATTTTGGAAACTGTAAGTAACATTACTTCCAAATTTATCAAGTCTTTTTGTTATTTATGCAAATCTGGGCTGTGTGATTTCAGATTTTGCAAAGTCTAGGATCCTTTACCATGAGGATGAAACGTAAATATTTAACAGAAAAAAAATACCCCCAAAGCTGAGGAACTACAGTATTCAAAATTAAATTCTTAAAAGCTTTAAAAATAAATATTCTAACCATAAGGTTATATTAAAAAGTACCCATACTCAAAAATTTAATAGTATTTTTATGCAGAAATAACAAAGAATAATAGAAAAGGAAATTGCATTCAAAAATAACTATAATACGCTGAAAATATCTGGGAGTCAATCCCTTGAAGTACCCCCAACACCTCTACAGTTACAATGACAAAAAGAATGACTTTAAAAAGGGAGCAAGTCTGTGCTCATGGCCAGGATATGCTAATATAAAGAAAAAAGCATGACCGAAATTAATTACTATACTTTATGCTATACCAAACTACCAAGGGGACACTTGACAGAATCAAACAAAACAACCCAAAATTCATAAAGGACCAAAAGATCTAGAATATTAAGGGAAACAATAAGTAGAAATAAAGAGAAATAGATTCAGACCTCAAAATATACTGTAAAGCAATAAAAAATAACCATAAAAACTACTTGGCACAGGTTAAAAAACAGAAATATGTATCAATAAAATATTAAAAACAAGCAACAATCAGAAACAAGTGAACTCAATTCAATTACCTTGTGCTTGATAACCCTTAACACATAAATTACCTAGGAAAGTAGTCCTTATTTGGCAAGAATTGCTAGGGGAAACTGGAAAGTAGCTTGGGAAAAATTCAGCTTAAACCAAAACAAGAGCTGTTCACCTACATTAAATCCTCCCTTATAACAAAAGCAGATAGTCCCAACTAGTCTGTATGTATGTACCACTCCTTGGCTGTGGTACCCCATCTCTCAACTGGAGAGAAGTAGCTTGCATCATCTCTGGAACCACAATATACAGGTTTCAGCAATTCTGCCACTAATTTGAGTTCCAATGCCTCTCTACGTTTTTTTAAAGGCAGCCTGGTCTAGTGGGCAGACTTCAGGACTCAGGAGTTGGGAAGATCTGGGCTCAAATCCTGCTTCACACAAATACAAGCTGTGTGACCCTGGGCAGGTTACACCAACACCTTACACATAAACCACAGTAAACTCAAAACAGAAAGGTGACCAGAATATTAAAGCTCATTCTACTAAAAAAAAAAAAATCAGAAGAGAACCAGGTCATGGTACTTTTCACAACTATACTAGCAGTTGCTTTCATAACCAAAAAGGATAAAGGCAATCACTGAAGACAAACTAGATCATTTTGATAACATTAAATTGAAAAGGTTTTGAATGTACAAAATTAACACAAATAAGATAAAAGAAATGAGTTGACTGGGGAAATAAATCTGTATATCTCTGAGAAGGGTTTAATATCCTATATATTATATATAATTTTTATATATAAAACAATAATACATATAATAAATTCCTCTACTAAAAACCATTTAATAGCAATAATAATGGCATTTATATAGTGCCTAGTATGTGTTAAGCATATACTGTGCTAAGTACTTTACAAATACTACCTACCTCTTTTGATCCTCACAGCCTTCCAGGGAGGTAGGTGCTAGGATTACTCCTATTTCACAGATGAGAAAACTAAGGTCAACAGAGGTTAAGTGACTTGCTCAAGGTCTTACATCTACTCAATATCTGAGACTGGATTTGAATTCAGGTATTTCAGACTCCAGGCCTAGCACTCTATTCCCTGACCACCTCCATGCCTACAATTCACAACAGGTTAACTCAAAGGATATAAAGAGTTCTCAAAAGAATTAGAGCAACCTTGAAGTTGCATTTCATACCCAGTAACAACAGGCAAGGATGATTAAAAAAAGGGAAGTGATTGTTGGACATGTTATAGAAATAACAGCTACTATATAGAATACTTGTAGTATTCTATATAGCTACTATACTATATAGAATAGTATAGAATAGAATAATAGCTACTATACTATATAGAAATAATAGTCTACTAATGCACGGTTGGTGGAGAGGTCAATGATGTGAGAAAAATGGAATTGTATACAGAAAGGGACCCAATGTGTATACTCTTGAAGTCTCAAAGAGTTTACCTCCCCACTCCCACACCAAGGAGCTTAATGATAAAAGCTAAAGTTTCCTGTACACTAAGTGTTTAAAGCTTCCTTTTTGGGAATGGCCAAGAACTAGACAGAAAGGAGGTATCCATTAACAGCATGAGAAGACTCAGATGCACTGATGCAAAGTAAAGGAAGCAGAGTCAAAGGAACACAACATCATGTTGTGTCTTTTCCACGTAAAAGAGGAGAACGAGCCAAGCTGAAGCCAACCTTAGCTGGCAGCTAACTGTGAGCCCCTGCCCTGTCTTCTCCCTCTTCTTGGCAGGGACCAGTGGGATGGAACCCCACTGTATGATCAGGCTCTTGGTCGGTTCTGCTCAAGGATTTTTCTCCAGGTTGACTCTTTGTCAGGAGGGGTGGCACATGACTACGAAAATATTCCCATTTCACCTACTATAGTAAAAGAGGGCTCATCTGGCATTGTATTAATCAGAATTCTCTTCTTAACTGAAACTTCCATAACCATCAAGTTATAACTGACAGTTTCTAGTAATAACACATTAGTACACATTGTGAAAAAATAGAATGCACGTAAAGCTTGGTATTTGGTCAAACTACTATTATTACAAATGAAAGCTTATGTTTGGTAGTTTTAAAATTAAATATTTAGGTTACTTTATTCTAATTTACTGAAAATAGCTAATACACATACTTCATACATGTATCTATTAGACAAGGTATTTTTGATAAGCCACAAGTACCTTTACCTCAACCAGGGCAGAAAATAACAATTATTTTGTATTTACATAGTGACTAATTACTCCTTCAAACAAAGCCCCAACAACTTCTATTTGCAATTCCAAGGATGAAAGATCAACACGATAAGTGTAAGATCATTAATGCTGCACAAAAACAAAGATTATTATTTACCATTAAACCTGATTTTCTAGAGGCAGTCGCTGATCATGAACATTACCTCCCTAGTTTTGGATAACATGCAGCAATCTAAAACAGTGCTGCCTTTCTTTGCACTACTGACTCATGAACACACAGAACAACCAAGACCCTAAGATGTTTTTCCAAGGAATTGTCAAAAAAAATTTTTTTAGTCCTAATCTAAGACTTTTCAGTTATCTCTATTAAATTTCATCTTGTAAAGATTAGAACTCTAATCTATCAAACCTGTCTCAGGCCTTGCTATTCAGTGTGCCTGTGAATTAGTCTTCATCAGACCACATCTGGATGATGGTGATCTGTTCTGAATGCCCCTTATTACAGGAAGGACACTGATACTTGCAAGTTAAAGACCATCCAGCTGAAGGCAACCAAGAATGTCAACAGATCACAAGTTCATGTCATATGAGGACTGGGTAAAAGAACTGGGTATGCTTAAACATGGTAAAACTCAGCCTTGGGGACAACATGATAGCCATCGTCAAGCAGTAAAAAGCTTTTCTGTGGAAGTAAAGGACTTGTGTCGAGGCCTGATGTAAAGGATAACAATTAGAACTATCTAAAATAGAATGGGCTACCTCTAAATCTGGATTCCCACTCACCCTGAGGTTTCTGGCCAAGATCAGATAACCAATCATTCAATCTGTGGAAGTAGGCTTTCTTCAGGAAGAGATTAGAAAAGATGGTCTTGGAAGTAAATGCCAACTCTGAGATTTTTATTCCCTTCCTAGCACTGAAGAAGAGGCTAGTAATCATTCTAAGTTCAGAGCAGAATTTTCCTTTGAATGGTACATTTTAAAACAAACAATAAGGTTCCATATTTTGAATTAGTTGAATTTTGACAAAAGATTTTAACAATACTCAATAAGTACAAATAGGTGGGTCTTCAAAAAAGAGAGTGTAGAACAAATTTCACAGAAATAATGTTATATGATCAACAATAACCAAGACTGGAGAGCCATGAGAGCTCTCTCCCACAAAATCAACACCTAGCCTACGAGAATGACTACATAGTCTGCAAGCATAAATCAGTTCTGTTTTAAGCCAGCTGTGATTTCTGACAGATCAATGTTTCTCTCTAATCTGCAGTCTTCACATGATGTTGTCCTTGGGCCTATTTCATGAAAACACCTTCTGAGTGAGACTGAAGGTCACTCTGGAGTATCAATAACTAACATCTCTTGGATGGGTCCATGTTAAAAAAGCATTTGCTTGATTACAATAAAGTTGATTACATCAAGGATTTTAGTAAGATTCCGGTATATTTAGTATCCTGTACCACCAAAGTAAAAATATGTGCCTCTGAAATAAAATGACAGGGGAAAATAGAGATTTCATTTTTAATACAAATTAATGACAAGATTGTCCACCTCCTAGTCACTTCATGTACTAATAAAAATGGGCAATTAAAAGAAAATGAAAAATTCTTGTGTTTAAAAATCCAATCCAAAAGATCAAAAGTAGTTTAACATTGCAAGGATGTTCAATCTTATTTAAGCAGTACTTCAAATTTAAGGAAACAATTTACCACTTGCTTTAATTAAAATATAAAAATGCATGCAATTGTTTGAAATGCTCACATTCGCATGCCTATAGCTAAACACAATCTGTATTATGCTATTCAATTTGCTCATGTTAGAAACTGATTTTCATTAAGCATCGGCAAAAATTAAAGGAATATATCTTTGGAGGTATTTTAATTATGAGCAGCATCTGTACAATGGAAAGAGATTGGTTCCACAAAATAAATTAGCAAGTAAAAATGTATTCATCCTTATTAAACATAAGTTCATTTTTTAAAAGCCTCAAAAATCAGGCACATAAATCATGTGTATAATACATATGTATGTCAAGTCAAGAAGAGAAAACACTGAATAGAAATCTGTTTATTAAATCACCGTGTTTGTCTGTTCCAGCAGATATATATATTCCAACATAGTGTATTCTTCTGCCCATTCAGAAGAGACTTAATCAGTTATCTTCCTCCTTTCAATATGAATTTTACCCATAATTATAATAAATTAACTCAGCACAAGTCTAAATCTCTCAAATACTGAAGCAAACTACCATTGAATACCATCTTTAATACCACTTTAAACACCTGCAAACAAATATTTTTTCTAACCTTTCTCTCCGAATACACTTGTTCAGATTTAGTCATGCATTAGTCTTTTTGCATCCTTACGGTTCCTTTAAAAAAAAAATTATTTCAATATCTTAAACTGAGAAGAAACTTGAAACAACCAAGCTCATCTATCTGCAAAAATGCAAGGACTATACTAAAAAAAAAAATTATAATGGAACAGTAAAACATGTTTAGGAAGAGGCTTTAGAAATTATTCTTATCCAAAATGCTGTAATATGTGAATTAACACATGTGTATATAGACATATTTAGATAAAAACTTAAGTAAAAATGTATTTCAATGACAGTACACCTCTATAACACCCCCAACCTTAATAAAGCTAATTCTATCCCTACTGCTATCTTCATATTACGAAGATTTTCATTCAACAAACATCTATTATGTGCTTTTTTCAAGAGCCCTGTGCAATAAGCAAGGCTATGAGCAAGATTAGAAACTTTAGGTAAGACAAGATACTTGTCCTCATGAAGCTTAAACTCTAATAGGAGGTAAAGACAGAAATGAACAAAACTTAATTATGATTTTACTTAAGTGCATTAAAATGTTGTAAAGAAGGTGTTATGTGAGGTCTGAGTGGGAAGGTCATATTTTATAATGCATATTATAATGCTCCCTATAATGCAAGAGGCAGACTAAATTAATCTTTCATATTTATCAAATGACAAGAGTACAATTTTATCCATGAGATAAAGACACAGTTGAATAAGCAACTGTGGCCCTGAAAGCTAATCAATAGGGTTAAAATGTAAATATGCTGGCAGCAAAATATAAAGACATGAACATGAGACTGTTGCTTCATCAGCACTAAAATACACAGAATATTTAAGAACTGTATGTCTAACATGAGTAAACAAGTGCCAAGTTACCAATTCACAGTATTCCAGAAGCCGTGAGGAAGGGAAAAGAACTGGTGTTGGAAGATTTCTGACTGTGCGACCAATGACAAGTCATTTAACCCCATCTGAGGCTCAATTTCCTTCCCCATAAAATAGGGACGATAACATTTCTTGTCCTATTAACCTTCACAAGTCTGTAGGGATGAAAGTGTTTTTGCACTCTCGATACTGTGATCTACTATTTAAAAATATATAGCGAGACTGACAGTGCAAATTTTAACTCGGGACTTTCCTCTAATTTGGGGATTTTTAATGAGGAACCCTTCCCTACCCAACCATGAAGTTCTAGTATAATAAAACTAACAATTTCAAAAACTTAAACTTAAAATTAAAACTCCCATTTCAGTCTGTGACCCTAAATATTTCATAAATACTGTATATGGAAAGCATAACTCTCAGGATGCAGTTTTAAATAAAACTACCCCCAACTAGATGGTGCACTTGTTAACAAATGAAATTTTTTTAAAAGAAAATTTCTGTGGAAATCTGGCAAAATGTGTCGTTTTGTCCATATGCACGACAAACTAAAAAAATCAATTCAGCACCGGTAACATCAACGATAAAAGACTACTTTTGAAGTATGTCACCTTTACGATGCAGCTAATTTCCTTTTTTCTACCCCCCAAAACTAGTACACTCATTTCCTCAAAGATTAAAATTATGTATGTATATAAAATATTTATAATATATATGCACATACGTATACATGCAAATAACCAAACAAACCGAACACAGGCAGCCTAGAACCCGTTCCTATACTCCAGTTACAAACCTGGCTTAACGAGAATTTGCTACATACCTACAGGTCTGAACTGCACCTCCCCCCCCATGGAAAGAACAAGGAATAAAAATAGAAGACATATTTTAGCACCTATGAAACAAAAGAAGCATTACTTCCCTTTATAAGCACTTATTTCTTAAGTATATTCATAACGTTTCAGTAGTCAAAGTTATTTTAAGTGAAAAACTCAATACCACAAACTCAAACTGAAGCTCAACGTCGGCAACCACCAAACACTGAGACTCAAAAGATCACTCTGAAATTACCACTCGAGTTGAAGGGAAATTACACGGGCGAGAATACCACTCTGGAGCCAAGGAATTTTCAGTTGAAAGGTGGAGTTCTGTCCTTAACTCACCCGTCTGTGACTCATTTTTGCAGAGTATACGGTAAGAAACAGCAGTAGCTGAGGAAGGATCCCAGACACAAATCACGGCACGAATCCGCCCTCGGGAGGTCCGCCATCCGGGGCGCCCCGCACACCCCCTTGAGCTCCGATCTCCGAGCCCGCGGGCTTCCCCGGCCCGCACCCCGGGGCCCTCGGGGCAGCCCCGGCCCGCTCCCCGGAGCCCTCGGGGCAGCCCCGGCTCCCGCGCCGGCCCCGGCCCGCGCCCCCGCTCCGTCTCGCCCCTCACGTGGGCGGCGCGGCCCGAGGTCCGAGGCCGGCGGCCGGTGACAGTTTCCCCGCTGCCAGGCCGCCGGGGGCTCCGGGAGCCGGGCACACAAAGGCTCCGCGCGGACTGCCCACAGGTGGCGAGCCCTCCACCATGGCCTCCGCGGCGCGGGCACCGGGCGGGTCCCCCTCCGCCTGGGGGGGCATCCCCGTAACGAGGGAGACCAACACATGTCAGGGGGCAGGCGGGGCGCAGCCCCGAGTGTCCGGGGCCGGGCGGCCCCGCGCGGGCTCAGGTCGGGGGCCGAGCGGGCGGCCCGCGGCCCCGCGCCACAAAGCCCGCACGGACGCGCCGCTCGGGCGGGCTCCAGCCACAGGTTCTCCTCGCACCGGGGCCGCCGCCCCGGAATGATGGAGCCCGTCTCCCTACCCACCAAAGCCAAGGGCGCGCGTGACAGGGGAATTCAAAGGGGGACGCTGGGGAGGAAGGGCAGAGGAGACAACGAAACTCCGGCCCCCCGAGGCGCCCTCAAGGTCACGGGCGGGGGCGCTCACCTGTCCCGCCCCGGGCCCGTGGCTGAGGGGGGCGGCCCCGAGGACCGCCCGGCCCGGCGTGGGGAGCCGGAGGGGAGGCGGCGCCCACCCGCCCCGGCGGCACGGGCTCTCGGGCCGCCCGAGCCGAGCCCGCGGAGGGTGGCGGCGCAGCGCGGCGCGGCCCGGCCCGGCCCGACCCGGCTCAGCCCGGCTAGGCTCGGCCCGGCTAGGCTCGGCCCGGCGCGCGCACGCAGCCCCGCGAGGCGGCCGGCCCGGAGCGCGCCGCCGGGGCCACCTCGGAGCTCTCCGGGCGCGGGGCGGGGCCGCGGCCCCGGGACTCCGAGGGGGACGGAGGAGGAGGACGAGGAAGAAGGGCGCGCGAGCGGCCCGGCCGCCCACCCGGCCCGAGGGGACGGACGCTCACCCGGCTGCCGGCCCGGCGCTCCCTCCCGGCTCTCGGCACACACACGCGCTCCACGCGGGCCGCCGCCACTCCGGCTCTGGCCGCCGCCGCCGCTGCCGCCGCCGCTGCCTCGGCTGGGCGCGGTCACGTGACGGGTTCCGCGGTCCGCGCGGGGCGGGGGGGCGGGGGAGGGGACGGGGACGGGGGCGCCCGCGCTCCGCTCGCTAGCGCCGCTCGGACCGCCGAGGGTGGGGCGGACGCGCTGCGGCGGAGGACGGGAGGGGGCCTCCCGGCCGGCGCGCGGAGGCTAAGGGGTGGGCAGACCTACGGAGGGGCGGGGGCGGGGGCCGGGGCCTGGCCCCGCCCTCTGTGCCTTCCCCTCCGCTTCCTCGCTCGAGCTCCCCTCCCCTCCTTTTACTCCCCCTCCTCCCTCCCCCCCTCGCAGCGCCTCTGATTGGCTGGGTCGCTCTGACGTACGTGTTTCCATGACGTATGGGGGAGGAGGAGGAGGAGGAGAAGGAGGGGGGGCGTACGGGAACACGGGGTGGTGACTTTGTCCGGGCCGACGCCGGAGCTGCGGGGCCGGGCCAGTGGAGGGGCGACATGCGGAGAGAGGAGAGCGGCGAAGCGGGGCGCCCTGCTCCTGGGGAGGGGCAGCGGGGGAGGAGACCAGTTCGGCGGGACGCGGCGCGAGCAGGCGGTTTAACGGCTCCTTCTCCCCCCAATCCTGCCCCGGGGGCGTGACGCGCCTGCGGCGGGGGGAGGGGGGGTTCCCTCCCCTCTGGAGGGGGGAGCTCCCCGGCGCTTCTGGGAGAGGTGGCGGTGAAGGAGAACGCCCCCTCCCCTCCCCCGCTCTCTGGGGCTCCCCGCCCCGGGTCTGCGGGCGGGAGCCGGGCAGCGCTGCAGCGCCCAAGGGGTTAAACGGGGTCCGGTGCCGTCCCCGGGCTAGGTGCAAATGGTCCGGGCGGCTTCTGTCCCTGAAATCTCGGTTCTGCATGGCTCCTCTGCCCGGGGCCGGGCTGTCAGGGTCGGGTGCACTTGTAGCATCGCTGCGGTCTACAGGGTCCTTTCTTCCCCGAGGAAGAAGGGGGGGCGGGGGGGAGACCGCATAAGGTACGAATTTAGGAGCCATCGGGGCAGCTGCCCTAAAAAATAACCAGAAATGCAGCCTCCCTGCAGTTAGGACAGTTTGGGATTAATAGAAAATCACCAGTTGCAGGGGACATTTTGCTCTAAAAGACGTTTTCTTTCCTCCTAATATTCTCAGTCTCTTTCTCTCATATCGATATACATGCACATGCATATACACGTCTATTTATATACATACTCAATCCATCTGTATATGGTTTTGTACAAAACCAATACATATATAGTTTTTCTATAAAACCTCCCCCTCCATCACCCCCTCCCCAAATACTGCATTTTGTCTCCGGTTCGTTACCTTTGCTTGCGCTTACAGCATCACTGCCCAGACCTTGTCTTCGGAACTCTCGGAGCAGCAAAAATCGTGTACGGATGCGATACACAGCCCCGTTTTATGAGAGCCTGAAGATGAGTTCTGCAGAGTTTCCTCCTTTTTTTTTTTCCCTTAGCTGCAGGGCAGACAAAATTGATGTTGGCAACACCTTCTGAAAAGCTACAGACATAAAGTACTGTATTATCCTCATCTACACAAAAGACCTTATTTTTTTTTAAAGCAGTGTGCCAGGATAGCGGAGATAGGTTAAAAAAATGTCCAGCAACTTTAGAATTTGCTAACTCTCCTTAGGTTTATTCTTTTGTAATGATGCATGTTGTATTTTTAATGCAGTTCTCCTATCTTACCAGGTTATTCTCCCAGGACGGCGCCAAGTCTCCAGAGTTTTGCCCTTGTCTTCTGAAAATTAACATTGGACAGAATAATATAGCCCCCTCCTTCTCTTTGATCACTTTGAGGAAATTGTTTTGTATAGTCCAATACATTACTACCCCCTCACAGTGCTATTTCAAAGCTTCTTGGCAGGAGAATAGATTAGTTAAGTACATTGTTGCTTTAGTAAACTTCAGGATTTTCATCCCCTGAAAATTTTTCAAAAGGATTCAGAGACATTTAAGAATTTTTGGCTTTCCTCCTGTTTTTCTCCAAGGAAGTCTGAAGAAAATTCAATTATACATTTTACTTTAATCAAGTATTTGACATGAAAGTTATGTCTGAATCATTGCTACAATATACTAGCAACATGGATAATGAGTAAACTAGGATCTGTTCGTTTTGTTGGTCTGTTGCAGTCCAAATTTATTTATTCCATGCACTTGAAGTTCTGTGGTCATGAAAATGACCCAAAGTTCTAATTTTAGAACATGCTTTACATAGAGTCTCTCTTTACTGGTAATCATTTAAGTCCATTACATTTCGTATATGTCAGCAAAATGGTGTGCCTCGGAAGATACTGTATTATTCAAGTTCTTTAACAATTTCTTCAGACAACATTGAAAATACAGTTTTAAAGAACATATTAGAATAATCATAGAATTCACTTAGAGATGCAAAATTTTTAAATGCCATATAGGTATTAGTTATTACTATTGGTATTTTTCCGAAGAATTAATACACAAGATGGATTAGTGGTATTTGGTGGATAGAGCACTGGGCTTGTAATGAGGAAGACTCATCTTCCTAAGTTCCAATCTGGCCTCACACTAGCTATGTGACTAGGCAAGTCACATAACCCTGTTTGCCTCAGTTCCTCATCTGTAAAATGATCTGGAGAAAACAAAATGGTAAACCACTCAACATCTTCCCCCCCCCCAGAAAGCCCCAAAATACGTTCATGAGGAGTCAGCTATGACCAAACAGCAACAATTTTTCTCTACCATCAATCAAGAAAGTAATTCTTTGGCTTAAATTTTCCCCTTGGATGTTATGCAACGTAGCAGCAGCAATTTGAACAAAGTGAGTGAAAAAATGCCATATACACATATAAAATACCACAAATACATACATATGTACATACATACATACATACATATATATATATATATATATATATACATAACCTTAAAGTTAGGTTGCTTATTTAATTTTATCTGATAATCTTAATATGTACTATGAAGCTGTATATTCATGAAAATAATTGGGTCCTTACATACCAAATCAACTAATATTTTAACATACTTGATTTTAATTAAATTCTTATACCATGACTATTAGAACAGAAATGTAAAACAAAATTCTGTGCACCAAATTGTATATTCAAAAAATGGTTTGTGTTTGGTTAAAAAGTGGGGAGAGACTTAACATTTAAGCACCATTGCTGCAAATTCTATCTATTCAAGACCAATCATATTCATATATTCAGTTACTGAAGAAAGTTCCCTAATATTCTAAATGTGGTTGAGACTAAAGAGTTGCCACATGAGGCACCTGACACTGATAGACTCCCCTCTGTATGCCATGTTCCACCAACCTAAATCTGACAAAGGGTGAAAAATCAGGAGAACATCACTAAAAATTCATTCAATATGCCCAGTAAACTCTTGGGCCATATTTTCATACTCTTTGATTACTGCCATTCCCTACAACATACATATCTTTATAAACAAGTCATTTTATTTTGGAGAGATCATGTTATTTTAGAGAATGTTGAAGACAATTGACAGTATATTAGAGGGAAAGAGAGGGGAATATAATCTTCAGAAGAAGATGTCATACTATAACAGAAAGTTCCACTGGCCCACATCCCTTGGGTGAGATGGCAGAACCAATACTTTGCTAAAAATAAGATAGAAATGATGATCAATATGCATCATTGCATGGAAAAACATTTTTTCAATTAATTTAATATCAGGCAATCCAAAAGTTTTATAGAATTAAAATTCAAAAGGAAAATGTTATGTTTTCACTATTCATTCAAAAAAACTTTTTTGAGCTCCTAAGTATTTATTCACATTAAGACATAAAAAGAAATCTAAGAACTCCTCCACCACCCCCCTCCCCAAGTCCACATTTTCACACACAAAGAGCTTATAATGCAGCCAAGAAGGGAAAAAGCATACACCAAAACCAATCAACATTCATCTAACAGATAACAATTAAATACTTCAACTATATATATATATATATATATATATATATATATATATATATATATCATGGAAGAAGAGAACCTTGAAAAGTGAATAGGACTTAAACCATCAGGAAAAGGAAAGACATGCTGGCATTGGAGGAGGGAGAATGGGAGAGGAAGAGAATGAGTTAAAACAAAGTACTTAGGATAATAAATATGGCATGTTCCCCTTCTTTTCCCTCTTATTTCCCATAAGATAACAGCAATAATAATTTTATATCTATTCATGCATACATATGTATATACACATGTATATAGTGTATATATACATATATATGTATTCATACTTGAAAAGTAAATGTATATATATGAATATATAACAAAAATATGTACACATACAAAAATATTTATAGCAGCTCTTTTGGTGGTGGCTAAGAATTGGAAATTGAGGGGATTCCCATCAATTGGGGAATGACTGAACAAGTTGTGGTATATAAATGTCATGGAATACTATTGTACTATAAGAAATGATGAACAGGAAGACTTCAGAAAACCCTGGAAAGATTTATATGAACTGATACTGAGGGAAATGAGCAGAGACAAGAGAACAGTGTACACAGTAACAGCCACATTGTGTGATGACTAACTTTGATAGACTTAACTCTTCTCAACAATGCAAGAATCTAAGACAACTCTAAAACACTCATGAAGGAAAATGCTATTCACATCCAGAAAAAGAACTATATAGACTGAATGCAGATGAAAGTATACTCTTTGTTGTCTGTTTTGTTTTGGTTTTTTTCTTTTTCGTGGTTTCTCCCATTCATCCTAATTCTTATTTATAAAATGACTAATGTGAAAATACATTTAATAAGATTGTATATGTAGAGCCTTTATCAGATTGCCCACCATCTTGGGGAGGGAGAAATGAAAGGAGGGGGAGAAAATTGAAGACTCAAAAGTTTGTGGAAGTGAATGTTAAAAAGTAAAATTAAATTAATTGGAAAAAATAGTTATTGTTTCCTTTTGGAGGAATTCATCATCGATGCACATCACAACTGGTTGAAATTTTATGCTTAGTTTTCTACTCTTGAGATGGTTGAGTAAGGTTAACTGAAGCTCAGCAGTGATCATGAACCAGTCAAGCTAAAGAGGGCTAGGAGTAGGGTGGTAGTTGTAGAGAAAAAGTTCTTAACCATCAGAGATGCTCAAAAGTGAAATGCGTAGTGGACTGCTACTCATCTGATGCTTTTCAAGCAAAGACTGAGTGATCACTTACTGAGAATGTTGTAAAGGAGATGTGTCTTCAGGTACAAGTTGGAATAAATAATTTCTGAAATCTCTTCCAAGTCTAAGATCCAGTAGCCTCAATTCCGTAAACTCCTACATTTGTACTTGTTGGACACAACTGAGTTCCTAATTTTATGTTAATTATTTTTAGTTTTTTCATAGATGCTTCCTGTATTTGTCTTAACTCCCCAACTAGGCCATAATTTCCTTGTGGATAAGAACTATTGTTTAATACCCTTGTGTATTTTATGAAGAGGGGATGTAATGTAAGAGAATTTCTCTCTTTGCATCTAGAAAGTTACAAATAAACTGCTCACTCAAGGGAAGAGCTGATTGTCTCCTGGAACCAGTGTCTCTGAACAATGTAGTTTCTTTATACAATTTGAAAATTAGGGGAAGAATTTCTTATTCAGGGTAAGTAGTAGTACTAATTCACTCAATACATGCATTGATTAGATAGTATATGCATACAAGAATTACTTTACTACCAATGATAATAGCTATACCAATAACAAATCTCTATTTTGAGAAATACTCATTATTACTAAGGTCTGTCTATCAATTTGTATAATTGGTAAGTCTCATCATTTTTACATAGGTACATCCTTTTCTGTATTCTTCCATGGAAAACTGAGGGAGACACAGGAAGAACTGTACACTAGCTGTCCCTGATGCCTAGAAAATACTCCTTTCTTGCCCCTGCAATATTGAAATCCTTAGTATCCATCAGTGCCGACCTCAGCCTTTCACAATCCCTGCCACAGCTGTTAATGTCTTCCCCCAAATAATATCTATTTTGTACAATAATTTGTGTATATCTGTGCCTATATATACACAAATCGATAGAAAGATAACTAGACAGACAGATAGATAGATAGATAGATAGATAGATAGATAGATGGATGATAGATAGATAGATGATAGATATGGGACTGGGAAATTTTGCCCTTCCTCTTATAACTCAGGACCTCTTAATTCTTGGTTCTCATATGCTGGGAGTTCAACTGGGTTCAAATATGAGAGAGCCTAGCCATCTAAAAGAAAGGTCAGTCTCCTTTGTTCATATTCTTTAGATGATTATATAACCACATGAGAGACCTTGGGAAAACTTACCTAAAGATTACATTTAACTCATGTCTGGAATCTACTCAAAAAGAGAGAGGGGACAGTTCGCCTGATCTAATCCAACTTTCTTACTTTTTTGAAAAGGAAACCGAGACCAAGAGACGTCTCTTGGACAAACAGTAACTTGCCTAAGGTCATAAAGATTGTAAGGAGCAGATAGAGTACTTGATACCCAGTCTTTTTTACTCTAATGTTTTCTCTGACACCACACTGCTCCTCGAAAGAAATCATGTCCTGCTATGACTCAGATGCTACAGTGTAGAAAACATCTTTGAAGTTAATGGGATCCCCTTCGTTCCTTCACTGCTGAGAGCAGTGGATCTTTGACTGGAACTGGGAAGTCAGAGAGTTGGTATGCAAAAAAAAAAAAGGGAGAGGTGCCTTGGGCATGTTGACAGGACTTGTGGGTTTGTCCTTCGTTGCCGAAGAAGAAGATCATGCTATCAGAGAAATAATGACATGACTTGCACTTGACTTTGTTTTGAGTGACGGAGGGCTGTGCAGGTCACCGGCCTCACTTCTCCTCCAGAGTCCTCTGAATCCAGTGACCAGATATTCATCAGGATGACTGGAGATGACCCAGGATGAGGCAATTCGGGTTAAGTGACTTGCCCAAGGTCACACAGCTAGTGAGTGTCAAATGTCTGAGGTGAGATTTGAACTCAGGTCCTCCTGACTCCTACAGTGGTATGAAGGATGGAAAGGGACTTATTTCCTGGCAAATGGAAGAAGGAAGGAACTGGAGATATACGGTGGTGTCAGACTTCTTTTTACAATGCATTCTCTCTGACCTATGGGTAATGAGTTAGCCACAGTGAGTAGGATCTGAGGCCCCTGCCAATGATAGGACAAGGAACACAAAAGTACTAGATATCAAGTTCATACCCTTCCTCTGAGGAAGAACTGAAATCTTGGGTCCAGAGTTTCTGATTCTTCATCGAAAGACTGGCTCTGCTGAATGTGTGAGTTGAACATCTATTGCAAACTATTTTTGTCATCTGTATTTCTTCACCTGCTTATTGGAGGACAGTCCCTATATGCTAAGCAAACTGAAGTGTGCATTTCTTAGAACTCCTGGGATTAGAGTAGCCTATGTATTATCTGGAAACTGCCTGTGTCTGGGAGAAGCTATGGGCATACAACCATATGGTGTTTTATTATGTATTTTACTGCTTTTATTGACTCTATGCCAAGAGTAAAACATCATATACAACTTGAAAAAGAGTAGAAACTCATTGTAAACTATGAATCAGGTATGGGACAGCTATTCATTTCCTCTCCACAAAAGAAATGCTTAACATGCATAATAACCATAAGCATATGTTGACAGAAAGACTTAATACATGATTTACTGATATATAATTACAGGAGGCTGAGATTTAAAACCATCATAAAAAGTATTGGTGGCACTGCAAAATCAGTGCTTCATGTTTTGCCTTGGCTCTGTCCTGTCTAAAAATTCCTTCCCTATCTATATATTTTGGCAAGGCAGAAACTTCTCCTGCTGCAATCAGTTCTTACCAAGAGACCCAGGACCATGGAATCTTTCAAAGTTCTAACTGATGGACCACATTAGTACTTTGTTTATATTATCACCACAAAATTCTTGACTGTAAATAAACAAGTATTTTGGGAGGATAAATGATTACATTTCTTTGACCAGGCTTATTTTTTGCTTACCATTATTCTAAGTAATTTGATTACACACCTTTATGGCTTTTTAGAATCTATAAACAAAGATTTTGGTGTCCCTTCTATTCCAGCTGGATTATTTTGTACATATTTATGTGTCTTCATTTTGCTTCTTTTGTTGATTATATAGATTCCCTCACTTCTTTATTTCCTTCCAATATTTACATAAATTTGTTTTTGTTAACTTTTTTCTTTTTCTTCCTAACATATCTATTTTATCTCTCCTGTTTGCAGTTTCTTTGTGTTCCTTATCAATATAATGTGATACCTGTTGGATGTTTAATATATTATTTTTTTCCATCTGACCTAGTCTCTCATTTTACTGTTTAAGCTGCTTTCCTTAGAGGAATAAGAATAGCCTTCTATTCATTTATTTATTCAACAAATACTATTTTTTGTACAGGTAAGGCACTTTGCTTGCTCCATTTGCCCCACAGTTGGTGTTGACATGTGTTTGCCTCCTCCAGACCCTTGGCTTTCTTCAGGGAGCTGTTAGTAACCCCTTGTCATTCACAGAATATAGGTAGCACTGGGGAAAAGAAATGAGGGAATTGGGATGGTTATTTTTAAATGTTTATTTCTGCATACCTAACCTTAAAAACTATCTGTTCCTTTCAGGACTTTTATTTTACATCATATAACTATGATGTTGCTAGCACATCTGGAAACAATGCCTTCATAATTCTCTTTGCTTTACCTTGTGCTAGCCTATTTTGTATATATGAAAGGGAGAATAGGATCACTAGGTCTACAATGAAAAGAACTCACTTTTAGTCTTTTTAATCATTTGGAAGAATTAGGCAAAATTGTGTATTTCTAGTTGCTAATTGTCAATTAACAAACATTTATTTGATGAAGTAGGGATAGAAACTACAGTGAGGAAGCACTTTCTCATCTTAGAGAGTTACCTAGAGCAGAAGTGTCAAACTCCTACCCCAACTAGATTAAAATATAATTGGGAAATATTTAGCATAATAAATAAAAATACAACATGACATAGATAATGTTAATTTGGGATTTTCTAAATCAATATGAAGCCTGTAGAGGCTTCTAGAAGTAAGGTATTTTGCAAAGGATCACTGTCTTTGTATTTCAGAGGCAAGCCTGGACTGGAGGTCTCCTTGGCTACAAGGCCTCCTCTCTAACCACAATACTATGCTCCTTCTCTTAAGTAAAATGACCATTTATGAAAGAGAATTCATTATCTTTCTCTGCCTAGCAATATCACCCCCCCCCCTTTCTGAATTACTCTATCAGCCCTCAACTTGAACTGGCAGATTGGGTCCCTAGAAGGTGACTGGCTACTCCCCAACAAGAATCCTAGGGCTAAGCCTGAGGGACATGGTTTCCTACAATATCACTCATGTTCTCCCATCCTGTGTGTTCCCCCAATATTGATAAATCCATTGTTATCAGTTAGCTTTGACAATGGAGTTTTTACTCAGTAGAGGAAGGACAGAAATACAAAACATCTCCCTTACTCTTGAACTAAAGATGCACATTCCCCTGGGGAGAGTGAGCACAAATTTAAAGTGGTTGACAAAACTCACCCCACTATCCTGAGGTCACAGTCTGACCTACATACCCATACGATTCCTGAGAAGCATGGACTCAGAGTAGAAGCACACATATAGAAAACACAGGCAGTTGATGCATACATACTTCCTGACCCTTGGAATCTTTTTCTCCCATCAAGAAGTCCCTACCAGGTTCACTTCTATTTCTGTGATAGCCTCCTCAGGAATGGTTCTACACTGGACTTTTTACAGGGGTTGGGTGCTATGGCTACTAGTAGACTCTGTTACCAGCTCCACTTGCTGGTTGTCTGATATCTCTTCAAAATTTTTGAAATTCACCAGGTCATAGATTAATGCTGTCTTTGAATATTCAGTCACCTATATGATTAATAAAGAATAAACACAAGAGGCAAAAGAAACAGGTGCCATGCATTCATGGATGCATGGTGGCCAAGGCAGTTGTTTTAAAATACATATAAAATATAAATTAAACTAACCTATTTACCTCATGTACTTAACTATTAAACGGAAAAGAAGTTTTACATAGCATATATGTTATATTTTGAAGCATGTTGAATTAACTTAGATTTTTAAATAAAATTTATAGAAATCCTCCACTGAGTGAAACTAAAAACAGTAAAACAAAGACATGTTATCTCCAATAGCAAATAGTCATATGGAATCAGTGTAGGTTCTCCTCTGTGTTGGTGGAGGGTGTCAAATAGTAAGGAAGATGATTTCTCTGACTCAGAGAACTTATAGTGAGAAGGTAACTCCTGGCTTGGTTATATGGAATATACCTGATTAGTCCCTAATGAGATGATCCTCTTGCTCATCATGAGAGTACAAGAATGAAAATAATAGAAGACTGTTGACACCTTAACAACCATGTTGGTTGATGTCCATAGCAAGAAAGCACAACTAATAAAGTGATGAATTATATATCCATTTATACTTTTTTTCCTCCTTCAGAGCTATTTAAGCTAACTGCCTTATGTTATGATCACCTTTTGGTACATGAAAATGTTAGATGATCTTGGTTTCCTTGTATATATGATTTATCGAAGTCCTACATACTTATCTAATCCAAAGGCAATTTAATTTATTCATGGCATTATTGGCCTCTAATCAATGTAATTCTTAATTATACACTTGTAAAGGATGAGGGCCCAGTCTATAGAGCATGCATAGCTATGTCCTTCCTGTTGGGGAAGGCATAATATTCTCTGTCTGCAACCAGTTCAACACTTGGGATTTTGGAAGCCAACCTCTGGCCAGAGTGATTGGTTATGTGATAACTAAAAATATTCTGGCTGACTGAGTAACTGAAAGAACTAATAACTCAATAGAAGTGAGCCTGCATAAAAAAAAGTGGGAGAAGATCATCTTTCACCATCTTCCTAGGCAACTTTTGAATATAGAGGAGAGGTAGGAACCATGTAGAGGATGGAGGATTTCTATAAATTTTACTTAAAAATCTAAGTTAATTTAATGTGTTTCAAAATATAGCATATATGCTATGTAAAACATCTTTTCCATTCAATAGTTAAGTACATGACATAGACAGAAGATTATTTTAATTTATATTTTATATTTATTTTAAAACTACTGACTCACAAATTTTCTTTGTAATCCCTCAGCAGTGCATTTGCCTTCTTTACCTTACCTCATGTTCTCTGTTCTTGACTTGTTATCAACAATTTGCAGAGTTTGCTGTAGTCTGCTAGGACTATTTAAGCATCTCCAATATTTCACTTTAGGGAATATACTACAAAAATATGTTTTTGCACAAATTAATTACCATTCCCCTTGCCATCTACTCTACCACTGAACTCTTAGGATTTTCTGAGATTTTCCATTAGCTGAACTTTCTTTTATGTAGTATCTCTCCCAATTAGATTATGAGATCCTTGAAAGCAAGTATTATCTTGCTTTTTTCTAATGTATCCCAGAGCTGAACATAGTGCTTGACACATAGTAAGTACTTAATATTTTTCTTATTCATTGATTCTTTGGGTATCATTGTTAGTTGAGGAAAATTTAAGTTACTTTATGTTTTGTTATGTTCAATTATTGACTTAAAAAGTGATGTCCCAGAAAATTAGTACAAGATCTAATGAAAAATATCTTACGATTAGGGACATGTGAGCTTTCCTTTTTGTTGCATGTTGCCATGGGGGATTATTGTGTTCAGGGCCATGCTGCGAATTTCCCTAGGTTTTTGGCACATGAGGATTTGGCCATAATGAATCTATGCCACCAGGTCAACAATAACAAGACCAGACCATTTTAGTGACAGACTTTGAAAGTGTCTACGTATTCTAGTTAATAGTGTCAGTGTCATGTTCAGGTGTAGTGATAGAGCTGGTTGAAACTAGCTTGATCAGTGTTATGGCTAGCAATAGACAAAACTGGGCTGAGACTTATAACCATTGTGAGTGTGTGTAGCAGGAAGATTTAAAGGGCAGGGACATTTATGCCTCTAATTAGACTGACTGTAACTATGGAACCTTTTGTCTGATTCAGTTGTTGGTAAAGAAATCCAGACCCAGAGATGCCTTCAGGGCTCAGGAAGCATGTGATTGTATTCTTTGGGATGTCCAATCTACTTTTCTAATGTGGATGTTCCCCTGATGGGTCTCTCTCAGTATGTTGGCCCATGGGAAAGCAGCCAAGGAAGATGTGTGTTATGGTCATGCTTTCCCTGTCTATGTGCATCTTGTGTGGGGTGGCTTTGCTTGGTAGCAGCTGGTAGCTACATCTCAGTCTCATCAAACAGTTGAGTCTATGGTGATAAAGGCTTTCTGGGACAGCTTTGCTGCTATTTGTCCTTTGTTCTTGAAGAGGCTGTTGACTTTGCATAGCCTACAGCCTCAATTTCTCTCCAGGACCATATGGGTCCAGTGGCCAGATATGGATCAGGATGACTGGAGATGGCCCAGGATACAGTGCAGGACCTTGGCCTTTTCAAGCTAAGGTGTTTAACAAGTGTCAGTGTGACTGTGGCAGTGCACATTCAGCAATTAAGCCTTAATAAAATGAAGCAAAGAATGACCTCTTTTAAAAAAATAGATTTGGGAGAGGAATACCCTCAGGGTTTCTGGCCAAAACAGAAACAATTGTTATTTACATCCATTCTGAGTCAATCTGGGCTTAGTCTGGGACCAGAGTGACCTGGGGTTGACTGGTCTTTAAGAGGAAAAACAAAACAAAATAAAAAAAGTTTCAGAGATTAAAATTACACTTCCTTTGGGCAGTGCATCAGAGGGTTAGGGTGTGGTGACCTATGTGGAGAGAGAAAAAAAGAAAGAAAAGAGTGAAAAGAAAAAAGAAGGAAGGAACAAAGGAATGAAGAAAGAAGAAAAAGAAGAAAGAAAGAAAGAAGCCATGTTGGCTAAGTGAAAGTCCTCTACTCAAAGAGGTATATTCCAAGAGGCTGTGTGTCCTTCTTTCTGGAAGAGAACCATGACATCAGGGAGGTGATGTCATGACATGCAATTGAATTGGATTTAAATGAGGGAGGACTGTTCAAAGTCTGCAGCTTCACTTTCTCCTCCGGAGCCTTCTGGGTACAGTGGCCAGATACAGATCAGGATAATCTGTAGCAGCCTAGGTTGCATCCCCAAAATGGCAATATTGAGATTTTCCTCTTCCAACTCAGAGCAAATATAGTAGATCTGTATATACTCATCGTACCTTCAAGAGTTGCCTAAGGAGACAGCGTTTATCCAGATAAATAAATACAAGGTAATTCGAAGAGAACAGAAACACCAATATTTTGGGGTAGGAAATAGCACTTGAGTTGAGCCTTGAAATTCTAAGAAGGAAAGGTGAGAACCAGGAAGGCAACTGTAATGGTGTAGGTGAGAGGCGATGAGCATGAGAACAGGAAGTGGTAACCACCCTGCCCTGATCAGATCTCGTCAAGAGTAGTGTTCAGTTTGAGGTGCAATATTTTTGAAAGGACATCAATAAACTGGAGAGTGTCCTGAAGGGAATTTTGGACTGATAAAGAGTTTTAAGATGATACCAACTGAAGATTGTTTGGAGTAAGTAGGGATTTTTAGCCTGGAGGAGAAGAGATGTAAATTGGGGCATGATAACCAGAGATTAGATTTCTGCTTGGCCCTAGAGGCCAGGGGCAATGGCAGGGAAAGTGCTGAGGATTGGATTTTGGCTTGAGGTTTGGAAAATCTGAACAATTAGATCTACCCCAAAGAGTCAGGTGCTTTCTCAAAATGAAGTGAATTCCTCCTTACTGGAGTGTTCAAGAAAATAGTAACAGACATTCTGCATAGTCTTTAAAGTTTATAAAGAGCTTTATCTAACGCTATCTCATCTGAGCTACAAGCGACAGGTATTACTGCTCTCATAATGTACATAAGGAAAACTAAAGCTCAGAAGGACTGTGGCAGCTTCTAAGTAGCGAACACATCTTCCTGACTTGTAAGTCCAGCCTTTGGCTACTTTTGGTATGTATGATGGAACAATGATTATTGGAGCATATAATGGATGAAAAAGATGAAAAAGAAGGAGAAGAAGAAGAAAGAAGGAGAAGAAGAAGGAAGAGAAGAAGGAGGAGGAGGAGGAACAGGAAGAGAGAAATAACAAGAAGGAAGAAAAGTTTAGAATATATTCCTGGCCACTAGAAGCTTGAAAAGCGATCCGGGAAAGAAAATATACACACACGGATCAATTTTAGAAAAGAATTGGGGACCACTGTACATGATAAAGTGCAAAATCTCACAGTTCAGATAATTAGAAAATGGCAATATACAATAAAGTGCTAATTGTGTGGTACAGTGGATAAGTGAAATAAGGGTTAGAAAAAAAAAGATCCATGTGACTTTGGAGTCTCTGGGGAAGGCTTCACAGAGGAGGCAGAATTTAGGTTAGTAGTGGAAAAGTGGACAGGATTGATAAAGGAGAAGAGAAGTATTTCATCTCAGGACAGTACAATTTAAGTCTAGAGAGACAAATGAAGTAAATATGTGGGATGTACAGTAGGAAGACTGTCCCAAGTTTAATCTTATTATATTCATAGTGTTTTCATATATATATATAAATTCATATATTCATATATATCTGGAAATATAAAGGAAATAAAAGACATGGGTCTCTGCTCTCAAAAAGTTTACAGATACAGCTGAGAAATTAAGACCTTAAGACACAAAAAGACCAAAGACGCATCCCAAGCAAATTTGTAACTGTGATATAGACTGTATTAAGTTAGCATGTGGGGAAATTTAAACCAAGTGAAAGATCACCATGGAATTTGTTACTTCAGAAAGTCTTCATGGAGATGTTGAGACTTGTCCTGGCTCTGGAATAAAATTTAACAAAACAGTTCTCTGGATTATACTTATCCCCAGGTTGTGGAATGACTCTGGAGTCAGAGACCTCAGCTTAAATCCCTTCCCCTCTGATACTTATTACCCATATGACCTTGGCCAAATCACTTAATTTCCTCGGGCCTCAATTTCTGCATTTGTAAAAGAAGGGGATTGAAATAGATAGCCACTAGGTGCATCTCTAGATTCCTAATCCTTAGATGTTCTTCAAGCCCCAAACTAAGGCCAAGGACAGTCATCTTTTTTATTGTTGTGTCTCCAGTGCCTAGCCTTACACATGTTAAATGCTTAATAAATATTTTATTAAATTGACTTTCATTGATTAACCATGTCACACTTCCAAAAAAAATTTCCTTAATGTTCCATCATGACTATGTAGAAGTCATTGCATTTTCTGGCATATTTGAAATTTAATTCACTATGACAATATAGAAAAGAAGTTTAAAATTAACACAGTTCAGAAGGAACTTGCTATAAACAGATAACTCTTAATTATGTTCACTGATGAAGTGGACACTTGAAATGCTTAAGGAATCTATTCTATTCTGAAACAGTGAAGAAGCTTGGACTGGAGCCAAATCCAGATAATCTGAGTAACTGCACAATGGCATAGTTGATCTGGTTATTTTGTCCATCACAGTGACCCAGTAAAATGGTTCTATGATCTGTCTAGGCAACCACCATATGTACAATCTTGATGATAATTGAAAATGCCTAGCTGTACATGTTATAACCATTTTGGTTCATTTCCTGGACAAATGTATCATTTGCATTGGAGAAATGGCTAACCAGTAAGATATGTGGTCATTCTTAAAAACACCTAAGAGAGCATTTTCTTAAGAATTTAAAATGACCATTGAATTCAGAGGCAGGGGCAAATAAAGGATCCACCCCCATCCCCCCCCCCCCAAAAAAAGAGGCTGCATTGTGGACTAGGAATGTTATCCAAGCAGTGCAGCTGCTAGCTAATTAAACAACCCAGATCACAAGGCTGAACTTTTAGTACCACATTTATAGAATTAATTCGGAGAACATGTTATTAAAGTCCTGAATTTATCAGAAGTAGACAGATTTTTTTTTTTTGAGAAGCATCTTGAAAATTAACATACAGGATAAGCTTCTTATTAGAGACCCAGGTCTATGAGATTCCTTGTAAAGATGAAAAACTCAGCAATAACTTTCCAAGTGAAAATAATGAGGTTGTTATATTGTGACACTAATAACTAAAAATATTGAATTTGCTTTTGTGAGAATGCTTCCAAAAGTAAATTTCAATTCTTTCAGAAAATCATTTCCAAAGACCCTAAAGGACCTTTCTTGATGGCTACTAATATGTTGGTTGGTCCTTGCACTTCTCCTTGGCTTTGTGGCAATTCCAAGTTTAATAAGTTAAAATTAGTTCAAAACCAACAACTGAAATAGATAAAGGGAGATTAACTAAAATTATAATGCAATGTGCTATCATTTACTTTCTGTCTAATTAAACTTCCTAACTTATCTTCAAAATTCACACCTAGAAATCTGAACAGTAAAATAGAAAAAGAAAATCTTTTTTTCCCAACAGTAAGTGGTGAAAGCTATCATGATTTAGGTTATAGGAATGTAAAAAAAGGATTGCTCAATGGCTAGAAACTTAGTTTTTAGAATAATCACAGATCATTAAGGGATCTAGCCATGGTGAGGAAAAGTCCTTGTGGTCATTAGTGCTGCTTTTATTTCATTTGCGCAGTCTTGATTTACAATTAAAAAGTAGATACTCTTTCTCCCAGAAGATTAACTCTGACATAGTAGTTCCATGATATTTGCCTAGGAGAGACAGTGGTTTATAAAAGCCTTTTTAGACTATGTGGTGTTCCTTACAGCAGTAATTTGGAATTCATCAGATCTCACTTTCAGTTCAAACCATGGACATTCTCAGGTTACCAATACTATTATATCTATATAGCTACATCTATATATCTATATTATTTATACACGCATACATACATATATATATACACATACATATATATTGGGTTTTTTTTAATGTTTGTTCATTTAAAAAAAAACCATTGACTTGGTCAAACAAAACATAGGCTTTTAGGCTCTCCTTGAAGTATCTTTTAAATGAGATTTACAATGAGATTGTAAAAGGTTCTGTAACAGATTCAAACAGTTACCTTATTGAACAAGTTCCGGAATAACAATCATCTTGACTAAGGTTCTCAATGGTGTAATGGAGAATGCCCAGCAAGAAGTCAAGTAAATGAATTCTGTAAATTTGGATTTCTTGGCTTCTGGATGTCCTTCCATTGATTGCATCAAACCCTGGAAGACTATGAGGTCTATTCAATGAAATCCACATTTGCTTGAAAAAGATGGTGGCATAGCCATCCACAAGGACAAACAAAGTGGATACAAAGTATATTTCACATTGGTAAATTGAGTTGTCATTAATATACAGACATAGTCAAAGATTAAGGCATAAACCTAAAGGAACATAAAATCAGAGATATAAACAGATGTATATAGAGAAATAATTATAAATATGAATATAGGTTGCCATTATTTAATCTTTACAAAGTCTTGAAAGTAGAATAGATACCTCACAAGAAATCTGCCCGATTTAACATTCTCCAGAGCATTAGATCAACTGACCATATTATTCTTTTGGCATAGTTCCCAAAAACTTTTTCAGACTAGTTCATGTTCCTTAAAAGAGTAATTTTGAAAGTCATTCTTTCCACGTGATCACTAAGCCACAAGGATCTCTCTCTTCTCCAACCCCTATTGCTCTAATTCTCTGAAACACATGATCAAATGAGATAGTCTGTAAACAATTCTTTGCAAATCTTAGAGCATTATACAAATGCTGTTTATTACCGCTATTCTACTTCTTGCTTCATTGAATATTGTCATTCTCTAATATTGCTATATCTGTGAGATAGGGAAAGAAACTAGAGATTAATGTAGGAAGCAACGCATTATGTAGGAAATTAACTAAAACTTAGCATTAGGAACTACTAAATGAGGAAACTTGTTTTAAGTGGACTTCAGTATCTCCTCTACAGCTTAGCTTCTTAGAGAGTTGCCTAGAGGTCTGAGAGGTTCAGTGACTTGCCTAGAGTCACACAGTCAGTATGTATCATGAACAGAACTGAACCTAGAACTGCACGGTTGCAATGCTGCCTTCCTATTCATTATAACATACTGCCTTTGTTATCTATTCATAGCTACATCCATATCTACACCTATATCAATATCTTACCTATATCATCTGTAGATTTATATCAATATCTATTTATATCAATATCTATACATCATCCATTTCTATGGATGATGTATAGATCACATCCATATCACTCTATGTACACATCTATGGTGAGAGATAGATAATATAGATATAGACCAGGGGTGGAGAACCTATGGCCTTGAAGCCACATGTAACCCTCTAGGTCCTCAAGTGAGGCCCTTTGACTAAGACCAAACTTTATAGAACAAATTACCTTAATAAAAAGATTTGTTCTATAAAACTTGGACTCAGGTTCTCCACCCCTGATCTAGGCACAGACACAGTTCTAGGTTTCCCTATCTCTATGTATATAAATATCTATGGGAGAGGGGAAAAGAAGGGGAGAGAGAGAGAGAGAGAGAGAGAGAGAGAGAAATAGTCAACAGATAGATGGATAGACAGACAGACTGATAGACGTGATATAGTACATAGAGTGACATATTAGCTATGTATAAGACTTGAGTTCAAATATCACTCAGTTATCTTTTCCATATCACAGGAGTTAGGAGCATGGCACCCTATAATCTGGAAAATCCACATAAAAATTTTTGGCCCTCCTTTCATAACAGAGAAGGCTGAATTTTTTATTTTTTCTTGCATGGAGTGTTTACAGTACCTTATTATAAAATTTGGCTTGATATTATGGAATACTATAAATGTATTTTGCATATTTCTGAGTTTCTAAACTTTTTCTGTGTTGTCTGCTAGCCTTTCATGTTTTGACTGTGACTTCTGCAAAATTTCCCCCAAATTCCTTTCTAATTTCTTACGCTGACCCACATTATATAGAAACCAAGATGGGGAAAACTACAGTATGGAAGGACTAATTATAGTCATGTGACCCTGGCAAATCACTTAGGATTGTTGTGGGGTTCAAAGGAGATAACACAGTTTAAGGACTTTTTGAAACTTAATAAATACAAGGTATTATTGTTGTTGTTTTTATATCCACAACTATATCCATATGTTTATACCTACATCTATATCCTTATCTATCCATCCTTATATTTTTATCTATATATTGCTTTCTCTCTCCATAGCTTTACTTTTGATGGGTACAGGTAGATGTTGAACTGGAACTAGAATTGCAAATGAACAGGCAATCTGGTGGTATCACACCTGTGGAATTAGCTATTGTGGTCAACGAACCCAAGCTGCTCCCTTTATAAAAACCAGTATTTTACTGGTAACACTGAATATCTCCAAGTCATAGGGACACAATCATCTCAGAAATCATGAATTTATAGGTCAACCAAAGGGCAATGGAAAGATGGAATGTGAAGAGAGGTATATAAATAATTTTTACATGTTATTTAAGGTGATTTGTAGGCATAAAATACTATAAAAGACACATATCACTGGAAAACAAGATGAGTTGGTTGTTCATTCAGCAAAAGTGAGGAAGAGCACATGGACAGTACCAAAGAAACAGAAGGTCTCTATCATCATCACCATCATCACCTTCATCATCATCATCATCATCATCATCACCATCATCACCATCATCACCATCACCATCATCATCATCAATATCATCATCACCATCATCACCATCATCATCATCATCACCTTCACCACCACCATCACCATCACCATCATCACCATCATCATCATCATCATCATCATCACCACCACCATCACCAGCACCACCATCATCACCATCATCATCACCATCA
>CM053770.1:218111470-218228935 GCA_028658325.1 Potorous gilbertii
CATCATCTTCATCACCTTCACCACCACCATCACCACCACCACCACCATTATCATCACCATCATCACCATCATCATCATCACCACCACCATCATCATCACCACCGCCACCACCATCATCATCACCACCATCACCATCATCACCATCATCACCATCACCACCATCACCATCATCACCATCATCACCATCATCATCATCACTACTACCACCACAGCTATCATCATTGTCGTTGTAACTATGGGTATTTGTATCACAGTTTAAAGATCCTATAGCCCTTTTGTTATGTTATCTCAGAGTATCAGATAGATCTTTTATAGAGAAATATAGAAAAAAGTCTTAAAGGATTTGGAGTGGATGAGTTATGATTTGCACTGGAGGTGATGGAGGAAGTCCAACCTAGGAGAAGGTTGCTTAATTGCCCAAAATATAGAAGAAAGTAACCTATTTTGTGGTTCATTTTTTTATGTTCCTGTTAACACACTTAAATATGTGCTGATTTCGTTTTGCAACTGGAAACATACTTTTGCACATTTGAATAAGCTACAGTTTACTATTTCATTATTAGAAAGCAAGTGGAGTTTATTGGACAGCCTGTCCAAGATATATTGTAAATAGAAGGCTGTGTGGGACTCTTTCACTTAGGGGAAAAAAAAACAAAAGAAAAGAAATACAAAAACTTGTATCACAAAATGATGTTAGAGTGGAAATTGCTAGTGCACAGAAGCCAATCTTATGACATAAAATCTATGAAACACAATCTTCAGTTACATTTAAAGAAGTAGCTTTTTCAGATGAAGGGAAGTAAGGCTCCCTTTACCATATCTGGTATTAGCTTCTTAGTGCCACATTTTAAGAAGAATACTAATGAATATATATTATATATAATATTATAATATTATTATTACTATAATATTAGTATATCCAGATGAAGATGAATAGAATGGGCAGGGGCTTGGAAGTAACATCCTATGCTGAAAAATTGGAGTTGGGGATGGTTAACACATAGAAGAGGAAACTTAAAAGGAACATGATAATTTTAAAATAAATATGAAGGGTAGTTAGCAGATTCCATTGGTGCCAAGAGACCTCAAGAAAGGCCCCTAGTATGGGGCCTCCTGAGATGATCTTAAGGGAAGACATGGACAAAAATAGCTGAGGATGGTCAGGTATGGATGAAATGCAATCTACCTAGTTGGAGGAAATTCCCATAGATGCACTGAAGCATTGAATAATCATGTCAAAGGAATGCAGCTTCATTTTGTGGGCCACAGTGTAGAATTATAGGAATGGTGTGATAAATGTCCTAATGAGGTAGATTTTTTTCTCAATATAAAAAGAACTTTCTAGCAGTACAAACTATTGACAGTGAAGAAAACTGTCTTGAATAGTGACTTACCCAGTATTACAAGTATTCAGTCAGAATTTGGGTGACCATCAAGATAGCAGCACAATGGACAGAGCATTAGATTTGGAGACAGAAAACCCAAGATTAAATCCCACCTGAGATATTTACTCAGTGTATTATTCTAGGTAAATGACTTAACATTTCTGTGTCTCAGTTTCCTTACCTGTAAAATGAAGGAACTAGACTTGGTGATCCCCCAAGTTGCCTTACAACTCTAAATCTGTGATCCTATGATCTTTCAGGGATGGTGCAAAGCAGAATATAGGAAATTCTACTTGATAATCTTGATAGTAACTGTATTACTTTCATTCTTTTTTTTATTTTTTAATTTATTTATTTAACTTTTTACATTCATTTTCACAAAATTTTGGGTTCCAAAATTTTGTGAAAATGAATACTTTCATTCTTTAATAAAAAAAATTTGGCTAAGAATACCTGTAATACTATAAACAAATTCATTAACACATTAAATCAAAACATCATTTGCGCATAGAATATTAATTTTCTATAACTCACATTTCCTTAATGACTAAGAAGGGACTTACAAGTGATTTCTATTCAATTGTGCTACCTTCTAACATAATTATCACTGATGCAGACAAGTTAGTGTATGTGTAACTTGAAGAAAGTAGGGGGAACTAGCCCATGGAAATACAGTCCTCAGCATATTTTGGGGGCTTTATCTGGTGTCAATTGATGTGGGGGTGTAGGTGTTAGTGAGCCTACTTCTGAGAATGCACTAAGATGTGTTAAAATATTAAAAAGCTTAAAATTTGAAGTTCAAGTTCTTATAGTGATGATTGTTTTTACATCAAACCATGAAGATTTATGTTAAAATATGACTTGGATCTGAGCTGACATAAAGCTATATAGATTTAGACAGTAAGTCCATACCAACATGGAAGCTGTCACACTTATTCAATAATCATTAATTGTGATTAGTAAGACATGGAGCAGGAGGTGAAAAAAATGCCAAGTAGGCATAAACCACTTATTGAAAGGAAATGAAGCATTCTTGAATGAATAGGCAAACATGATCCTATGAGCAGCAAAAGTGGCCAGTTCCCTAAAATAAATAAGGTGAAAACAGAACAAGAGTCAATCTCCATTTTCTAGGTTGGCCCTTGAGCAAATGTCATCAGTGCCTCTCCATTTTGTCCTGCTCACTCCTGAGTTCTCTGTATTTCATCCTTGATGCCCAGTAGCCACATATTATCTACTTGCTGGGTCAGGGCTTTCCTGTCACACTCCACTAGGCCTAACCTTCCTGACATCACCTTATGCTCTAGACTTTTTTCTTTCCTGATTCATCTACTAGAATTTATACCCTATTCCTTTATATTTATGATCTAGCTAATCTGGCAAATTAATTCATGCTCAGTTATTAATGACTGTTGATGACTTAGTTTTTTGTCCTCTCCATTTTTTTTTTTACCGTGGTGAACCATAGAAATGACTCTTCAAAAACATTTTATAGATGACTTTTGTTTTTACATCACCTACGTGAAGTAAGAATAACAATGCAAATAAAAATTGTCTAAAATAAGCTTGAATTCTGAATAATGGCAGAAAAATTAATGAAGGTCCTGGGGACAAAAATAATGAAACATAACTCATAGCATAGAAATGGAAGAGCATCAGGACAGAATATTGTATAAATTGTCAGACATGATCCATGCACCAGATATTTATTTCAGCTTATGCGTTTTTCTTTGACAAAAAGTTCATTTTGAAGGAATAGGATGCAAAATGACTCTTATAGAAGGCATGAATAAAATGCACTAAATAATTAAATATAATAACAATAAATGAATGAAGGAAGAATACTTATTTCCCAGGCTATGACGTTCAGTTTGATGAGCAAGCTCATTGAATTAGTCCAATAGTACATATATTTAGAACAGGCACTATAGATAGGCAGCAAACTGGAACTGAACTGGAAGAAGGGGGCAAGATGGGTTGTTTTAGGAAATTTTATGGCACTTTTAAAGATCCCAGGTTGTTGCCTGATGTAAAACACATATTTTTAACAGTAATATTTTTTTGGTGATGCTATATGCTGGGAATCATGAAACATAACAATCTTAAAGCATCAGAGTTGTGAGTAAATCAAAGGGTAGTACACATATCATAGATTTAAGAAGGTTGCAGCATATGACCAGTGGTAGTTTACATGAAATAAATGCCATAAAACAAAAATTCAGGAAACATATGATTGGGATTGACAAAGGAGGTAAACTGTTTCCATACCAAGAGTCAAGGAGAGTAATTGGTCAGACAAGTCCTTCACTGTTTCTAGTATCTTGAACAGATCTTCTACAGATGATATATGAAAGGACTACATAAAAATTCCACAGCCCTCCCTCCCACTGGCTCTCCAGAGAAGTTGGCCTGGAGGGATTTTAGAATACCTACCCTGGGCTTGGGCTGACCTAATTGATAAAACTTCACCATATCTAGCACACTTCGGAATTTGTCATGTGTAAGGTTAATGGTAGGTGGGGGGAACAGTTAAAGATCTTTCCCACCCATTGATAGGCCTCAGATACCTTCTGTTAATTTCTTTTTTTAAATATATAGTTTATTTATTTTCAGCTCTTAATATCAACTTCCACAAGAATATGAATTCAAATTTTCTCCCCATCTCTCCCCACCCTCCCACCCAAGGACAGCATGCACCCCATCCACTTCTTCCTCCAGTCTCCTCCTCCCTTCTATTACCCACCCTTCTTCCATCCCCCTTCCCTCTATTTTCCTATAGGGTAGAATAGATTTCTATACTCCATTGTCTGTATAATTTAATTTCCAGTTGCATACTAAAACAATTTTTAACATTCAAACCACATTTCCCTCTGTCCTATCCTGCCCTCCATTTATTCCATTCTCTCCCTTGACCTGTCCTCCCACAATAATGTTTGCTTCTGATTATCCTTTTCCCCAATTTGCTGTCCTTTCTGTTATCTTCCCTCTCCTATTCCCTTCCCCTTTGCCTTCCTGCAGTGTAAAATAGATTTCCATATCCAATTGAGTGTGTGTTTTTCCCTCCTTAAACCAAATCCCATGAGAGTAAGGCTCAATTATTTCCTTCTATCTTCCCCCCTCTTCACCTCCATTGTAAAAGCTCTTTCTTCCCTCTTTTATGGGAGGTGATTTGCTACATTCTACCTCTCCCTTTCCCTTGCTCCTAGTACATTCTATTCAACTATAAATTTTTTTTTGGTATTCTCCCTTCATATTCAGTTCACTCTGTGCCCTCTGTATTTCTCTCTCTATATATATATGTATATAGACACACATATATGTATATATATATATACACACACACCCACACATCTATGTATGTATACATATCTACATATATATAATATACACATACATACCCATATCTACCTATATATATATATTCCTTCTCACTACCATAATACTGAAAAAGGTCTCATGAGTTACAAATAATATCTTTCCATGTAGGAATGTAAATTGTTCAACTTTAATCAGTTCCTTAAAGTTTCTCTTTCCTGTTTACCTTTTTATATTTCTTGATTCTAGTATTTGAAAGTCAAATTTTCTGTTCAGTTCTGGTCTTTTCAACAATAATGCTTGCAACTCCTCTATTTCACTGAAATTTCATTTTTTTCCCCTGAAGTATTACATTCAGTTTTTCTGGGTAGGTGATTCTTGGTTTTAATCCTAGCTCCTTTGACCTCTGGAATATCATATTCCAAGCCCTTGATCCCTCAGTATAGAAGCTGCTAAATCCTGTGTTATCCTGGTTGTATTTCTACAATACTTGAATTGTTTCTTTCTGGTTGCTTGTAATATTTTCTCCTAGACCTGAGAACTCTGAAATTTGGCTACAATGTTCCTAGGAGTTTTCCTTTTGAGAGCTTTTTCTGGAGGTGATTAGTTAATTATCTCTATTTCTATTTTACCCTCTGGTTCTAGAATATCTGGGAAGTTTTCCTTGATAATTTCTTGGAAGATGATGCCTAGATCATGGTTTTCAGGTAGACCAATGATTTTTAAATGATCTTTCCTGGATCTATTTTCCAGATCAGTTGTTTTTCCAATGAGATATTTCACATTGTCTTCTATTTTTCATTCTTTTGGTTTTGTTTTGCAATGTCTTGGTTTCTTACAAAGTTGTTGACTTAGATGCACTTCATTCTAATTTTTAAAGAACTATTTTCTTCAGTGAGCTTTTGAATCTCCTTTTCCATTTGACTCATTCTGCTTTTTAAAACATTCTTCTCCTCATTTACTTTTTGTACCTCTTTTGCCATTTAGTCTATTTTGGAAGATGTTACTTTCTTCAGCATTTTTTTGGATTGCCTTTAGCAAGTTGTTGACGCAATTTTCTTGCATTGCTCTCATTTCTCTTCCCAATTTCTCCACCTCTCTTATTTGATTTTCAAAATCTTTTTGAGCCATTCCATGACCTGAGAGCACTGCACATTTTTTTGGAGGTTTTGGATGTAGAAGCCTTGACTTTGATGTCTTCCTCTGATGGTATGCTTTGTTCTTCCTCATCTGAAAGGATGGAAGAAAATACTTTCACCAAGAAAGTAACCTTCTATAGTCTTATTTTTTCCCCTTTTTTGGGCATTTTTCCAGCTAGTTACTTGACTTTTGAATCCTTTGTCAAGTGGAGGTTATACTGTAGTAACCTGTAAGTTCTCACTTTCTCCAAGGTGGCACAATCAAGGGAGAGGAGTTTTCTTCTCTCTTGGTCTGTGCTGTTGTCTGTGAGCAACTACAAGCACTCTATTCTGCCCAGGATTGTGAGTAGGGTTCCCTCTCCACCGTCACCACCATCTTCACCATGCTGAGCTCCTCCTCACCCCAGGACTTCCACTCAGGACTGAGATCCAGATCAGCTGCTTGATTTCCTCAGGGTCTTTAGGTTGAGGACTTCAAAAGGGAATGCTGCTGCAGTGACTTCCTCCAACTTGGGGTCTGGGTTTGTACCAGACCTATGCCCCCTTCTTACCCAGGTGAAAGAACTTTCTCACTCACCTTTGAAGCTGTCTTTGGCATTTGTGGGTTGAGTAGTCTGGGAACTGCATCTGCTACCCATGATTCTGCTCCTTGAAGCCTGCTCCAGTTCTTTCCATGCTGTGCTGTCCAAGGCTGGACTGTGCTCTGCTCTGAATCTGGTGCGATAGAACTTTCCTTTCAGCTTTCCAGATTTTCTTGGGCTGGACATCTCTTTCCCTCTGTTGTTTTATGGTTTCTGTTGCTCTAGAAGAGTCATTTTTTACAGATATTTTATGGGCTATGGGGGGAGAGCTAGAGCAGGTCTGCCCTTCTTCTCTGCCATCTTGACTCCACCCTTCTCCCTTTTGTTAATTTCTAACGAGGTACTGGGCCCTTCAGCCCTGAAAAGAGTAAATATACTCTGAGGTGAGGTTTTGATTTGGGGCTTATTTTTTGGAAGAAGGTTTGTGTGCCATATGGCACTCTGGGCAGCTGTGCTAAGAAGCCCCTGGCTTTGAAAGTACAGATGTTGGTGCTTCTCTTTCTGATAAGAATATTTGTATTGTCTATGGTCAGATAGTTGAAAGCCCTGTCTGTTGGTCTTTCTGTTTGTAATTTCTGTTTGTATTTTCTCTGAAGTTCAGTGTTGACTTTTTCCCCCTGAACTAAGTAAATGACATATGTGCTTGATTAAAATAGATTGTTGACCCCCTTTCCTTTTAGAAAAAACATATCTAAGAACCTGCACAGCCTGGGGTCCTTGCTGTTACACCATGTTCTCTGGAACTGGTCATTTCTGACCTGCAGTGTCCAGTGGGCCCTTCTACTTTTCCCCTACTTCTTTAGCACCAAACCCCTATATATTCTGTCTCTTTCTATTAGGTTATAAACTCCTAGAGGGCAGGAACTACCTCATTTTTATATGTGAATGATCTGTGCTTAGCATAGTACCTGGCACATCCCTCCCTCACTCAAAGCAAAGTCAAATGCAAGTCATGTCATTATTTCTCTGATGGTGTGGTCTTCTTTGGCAACAAAAGATGAACACACACCTGGCACATAGTAAAGTTTGACCAATTTTTTTTTTCTGTTAATTTATTGATTCAGGATAGTTGTGATCTGTACTTCTGAAGTGAGTAACCACATTTCATGGATCAAATGAAGTATTCACATATGGATCAGTCATTTCTTTGTATCTAAGAGAATACCATGTTCTCTGGCAGAGTACTAGATGTTAATTGGACCATGTACAGAGTCAAGCAGAATATTTTGCTTATAACATAGGTAGCCTTTCTACTTAAATGGTAAGTATATAGTAATTTTAGGCCCCAGGCAATATCTACATATATGTACACATACATAGACACACATACACACATATATACACACAAACATATGTGTGTATATACATGTACATATATATCTTCTAAGGTAAAAAGCCATAATGGATTTTTTCTTTTGTTTTGTGGGAAGAGAGCATGTAGAAAGATTGTGCTAAGCACTGAGGTTACAAAAACCCACAAAAAATAATCCTTTACCTTAAGATGCTTCCATTCTATTGGGAAGAAGCACTCTAGCACAATGCCTGGCAAAAAGAACTTGATAAATGCTGGTTGATTGATTGACCAACTGACTGATTAGTGAGACATCCTCTTTAAGATTACATTTTTAACTAGTACTTAAATGGCCAAAGATACTAATAAGGATGCTTCAAAGTTCCAAATTTAAACTCACCATTTCCCCTTTTAAATCTGCCCCTCCCCCAAACTTACTATGTATGTCTGTTAATGGCATCACCTTTATATTATATATATAATTTTGTGTTTAGCTTTTCATGTGCATATTCTCTTCCTCTAATAAGATGTAGATACCTTCAGGGAAAGAACTATTTTCATTTTAATTTTTGCATTCCTAGTGCCAGTTAGTGCTTGGCACACAGGAATTACTGACTTGGCTTGAGTTGAGTATCCTAGCATATGCCCTTCGAATTGCCTCTGATTTTATACCCTCCCTTTCTCCACACATTCAATCAGAAGTTTGCCCTTTCTGTCTCAGCCTCTAGTCCTCTCCACTAGCATCTAAACAACCATAATTTGGCTCCTAGTCTCTTATTGAGCAGACAGTTAAATAGTCTCTTAACTGTCCCTCCCTCTTACTCTCTCCAATTTAATATCCATGCAAATATCTAAGTAATCTTCCTATTGAACTTATTTGAAAACTTACAGAGGTTCCACATTGCCTTCTCTACAATCAGGCTTTAGACTACCTGTCCATTACGGGCAGGTTGGGTAGGGGAGTCTTATATGACTTAAATCAATTAATAAATATCTATTAAGTGTCTGCTATGTGCCAAGCACTCTACTAAGTGTTGGGGATACAAAAAGAGGCCAAAGATAGTCCCTGCTCTCAAAGAACTTAGTCTAACAGAGGAGACAATATGTAAATATATATATGTACAATGCAAGCTTTATACATGTTAAATAAAAAATAATTAAAAGAGGAAGAGCACTGGAATTAAGAAAGATTAGGGAAGGCTTCCTGCAGAAGGTAGGATTTTAGTTGGAACTTAAAGGAAGCCAGGGAGGTCCGTAGTCAGAGCAGAAGAGGGGGAGGGTTACAGGCTTGTGGCCAGCCGGAGATAATGACCCTGAGAGATGGAGTTCCTAATTGGGGGAACATCAACAGGCCATTGTCACTGGATCGAAGAATACTTGTTGAGGAGTAAAGTCTAAGATGACTGGAAAGGTTATAAATAGCTTTGAATGTCAAATAGAGTATTTTGTATTTGATCCTGAAGGAATAGGAAGCCACTGGAATTTATTGTTTGGGGAGGGGTGTGTGTGGGTAGGATGATGTGACTGAGCCTGAGCTTTTTAGGAAAATCATTTCAGTGTCTAAATGAAGAATGAATTAGAATGATGAGAGACTAGAGGCAGCCAGACCCACCACCAGGTTATTGAAGTAATCAAGTGAGGGAAGGAGAGCCTGCACTATAGTGGTAGGCAGCAATGTGGGAGAACAGACTGGAATGTATGAGAGATGTTGCAAAGATGAAAAAAAAGAAACAGGCCATGGCAACAGCTTGGATATGGAGGAATGAGAGAGTGAGGAATCTGGGATAGCTTCTAGGTTTCAAGCCCTAGGGACTGGGAGGATAGTATTGCCCTCTACAGTAATGGGGAAGGTGTGGTGGGTGTGGGTGGGAAGGGTTTGAGGAAAACATAATGAATTCTGTTTGGGGCATATTGAGTTTCCCTTCATATATCCTACATTTTAGCCAACCTGAGCTACTCTCTGTTCTTTCTGTCTCCATGTTCTTGCTCAGTCTGTCCTTCATACCTTGAAAAGACTTCTCCCCCACTTCCACCCTCAGTCTCCAGCTAAGACCCTTCCTTCCTTCAGAGGTTGATAGGGGTACCATTTCCTGGATGGAGGCTTTTCTGACTACCCTGGATCAACATGATGTCTGCCATCTCAAATTTCCCATACCCCTTTGCCCGGATAATCTAATTTGCATTTAACTCATTTCCCTTAATAACTTTGTTATTTGTATATTTGTCCCCACCCCTCTGTAAGATTATAAACCCCTAAGGGGTTTCCAGTGCTTATGGTGGTGCCTTGAACAAAGGAAGTACTTAATAAATGTTTGTTGAATTGAATTTCCAATTATACTGCTACCCTCTCACACTGATATTTGTGACTGCAGCAGAGCTCACACAGTAATATATGAGGGCTCATTTTTTCTTTTAGTTTTTAAATTAAATTTTCTTTTTTTTTTTCAGTGAACAAGCATTCATTTTCTCTTCCACCTCCTCTCTCTACTTAAAAAAAATAAAAAAACCCTCTAAAACTCTTGTAATGAATATGCATAGTCAAGCCAAACAAATTCCTACATTAGTCATGTCCAGAAATATCACATTCTTCACCTTGGGATCATCACATATCTGTCAAGAGGTGAGTAGAGTTCTACATCATAGGTCCTCTAGAATTATGGTTGGTCATTGTTGATCAGGGTTTTTAAGTCTTTCAAAGTTGTTTGTGTATTTTATTATTTTTTCTCTATATAAATTGTTTTCTCTATATAAATAGCTTGACTTTCTTTTCAATTGTAAATCAATGGGCATCCTAAACAAAACCAACATGCTGACCAAATCTGAAGAGAGTGACCTGCCTGAGTTGTGTTTGGGAAATTGAACATAGCACTTCTATTGAGCCCAAGTTGCTTCATGACACAAAAATTTGCTTTTTTCACTCTAATATTCTTTCTGTGGGGCTTATATGGATGTGAATCAAAGAACATCAAAATTTCTAAAGAATAAAAGCTATAGGTGACCCAAATGGCAATAGAGATACATATCATGGGCATAAACAGGTTGGAGCCCATTACAAATGAAAACTTTTATGTCAGAAGGGGCATAAAACCTAGTAAGTGTATGATCCTAGAGGCAGTTGAGTAGGCCATGTAGCAAGAGTGAGGGGTTACAAATGGACAGCCCTCTTGTATCCACGAAATATGCTAAAATAATGTGCTCATGCACATAGTGAGAGCAATAGTATAGTAGATAGAGTGCTGTCAAGAAAATCTGAGTTCAAATCCTGCTTCTGACACTAGCTCTATGATCATAGACCAGCCATTTAACATCTCTTGAGTTTAACCTCAGCTTTCTCTTTTGTAAAATAATGGGTTGGACTAGAGAGGCTCTAAGTGTCTTATGGTTCTAAGATCTCTGAAAGCTATAACAATGGGCTAAGTTTATTAAAATTTTTTTTTTAAGCCCCAACTTATGGCATGTATCAGTGGTGGAGGGCACACTCGGTGATAAAAATTTCTCTATTAATGCCGTCAGGAGCAGTGAGAGGTTAAGTGATTCTCTCATAGCCAGTATGTCAGAACTTGAAACCAGGTTTTCCTAATTCTCAGGATAGCTCTCTATAGACTATACCACACTACTGATATAATAGGGATAAACAATGTCTTACACTGGAGTCTAATAAATCAACTCCACAAATACAGAAGAAGAAGAAGAAGGAGGAGGAGGAGGAGGAGGAGGAGGAGGAGGAGGAGGAGGAAAAGGAGAAGAAGAAGAAGGAGGAAAAGGAGAAGAAGAAGAAGAAGAAGGAAAAGGAAAAGAGGAGGAGGAGAATAAGGAGAATGAGGAGGAGGAAGAGAAGAAAAAGAAATAGAAGAAGAAATAGAAGGAAGAGAAGGATAAGAAGGAGGAGGAGGAGAAGGAGGAGAAGGAGAAGAAAGAGGAGGAGGAGGAGATGATGATGACAAAGATGGAAATAGCCAATGTTGAAATACGAGTGCACGGTTGGTGGAGCTACGGATTGTTTCAACAATTCTGGAGAGCGATTAGAATTACAATATGTGAAGAGAATGACAAAGATATCCATGTCCTTAGCGCAGAGATGTCACTGCTAGGAGCATATCCCAAGGTGATCAATAAAGAAAGGCTCTGTAGAAACTAAAATATTTATTAGAACACATTTTGCAGTAGCAAAGAACTAGAAACAAAGTAGCTGCCCATTAATTGGAGAATAAATAAACAAGCTATGGTGCAGAAGGTAATAGGCTTTCACTGTGCTGTAAATATGATGAACACAAAAAAGCCTGAGAAGACATATATGGCGATGCAGAATGAAATAAACAGAACCAAGAAAACAATATACGTGATTACAGCAATGAAAATGGATGGTTACACCAATGAAATAATTAAAATTGAATGCTACAAAATTAAAATGATTAAGCTTGGTTCCATAGAAGAGGTAGGAAACTACACCTTCCGCTGTGGAGCTGGCTGCAGAATATTGCATGTAATATCAAACTTGTTTGATTTTATTTAGTTGAATAACCAAACTATTTTTCCCCTCCTTTTTTTATTCTTTCTTATAAGTGATGACCTTCTAGGAGGGACAAAGTGGAAGGTTGCAAGGGGAGTGTAAGTGATGTCAAAAACAAAAGTTATTGGAAAAAAAACCAAGATAGGGAAGATGAGTTTAGTAACAATAGTATGCAGCATTTATATAGTACTTTAAGGTTTGCAAACCACTTCACCTATATCTCATTTGATCCTTCCAACAGCCCTAGGTGGTAGGTGATATTATCATTTTCATTTTACAAGTGAGAAAACCCAGGGTCACATGGCTAGTGTCTGAGGTAGGATTTAAATTTCTGACTCTGAATCCACTGCTCTAACCTCTGTAGCATTGAGCTGCCTATAATTCTTTAGGCCCTGTCATTGGACCATATCTAAGCCCACATAACTAAAGGATCACCTTGTCCATAGCTCTTCATCTTAATGAAAGAGTAGCAAGTTATTAGCACTGACTTTGTCCAATACCTGGTTAAAATGCATCCTCTAGAGCATTTTTATTATTAACTTAGTAACCCTAACAAAAAACAGAAATTAGATTGGTCTGGCACAATCAAATTTTGTCCAATCATGCTACCACTTTTTTTATGAATATTCACCGATCGATTTAATAAAGCTAAAGTTTACTAGCCTACGGTCCACAGATTATTCTTGCTTCCCTTAAAAAAAATCAGACCATATTTACCATTATTTAGTCATATGGATAAATTTCTCATTCACATCGACTGTAGGATGTGGTTCATTTTGTCCTTATCTCTTGGGCTCCTTGAGGTCAGCAAGGTAGATGTTTTTTTCACATTTGCTTCTCACCATCTCTCTTCCACGAGTTCTACCAAGTGTGTACAGCTATATTGCTTCTTGCTTCCCCTCTCCTCATGATTCAATGACTTTTACGTTCTCCCTTCTACTTTTCTGAGTTTGAAATCTATAATGCTTGATATAGAAAGTAGAATCAAAGTCCGATTTAGATAATTCTGCCTTTCCTCTTGACCAACTGCTGACCTAACCACCCTAAGTAACGGTCATGTTTTTTTCTTTGTTCTCTGTTCCCAACATACAACACTCCATTTATTCTCTGTACTTTTACTCTGGCCATCCTGAATGCTTGGAATATACCCTGTTCTTTTCTCCGTTTCATGGAGTCCTGCTCTTCCTTTAAGGAACAGCTCAAGCACCGCCTTCAGCATGAAGCCATTTCTGATCCTGCCAACAACTAGTGCCTTCCCTACCAGACTATCTTGTGCGTATGTGTGTGTGTCTATATTTGTGTGCACACAAATACACATGTGCGCATTTATTCACTTCTTATTTAAGTTGTATATATGTCTACATGTACTTCTTATCTCCTCTATTAGAATGTAAGTTCATTGTAAGATCAGAAATTGATCCATTTGTTGGATCTCATGCTTCCTTAATGCTTAGTACATTGTTAATACTTGTTGATTGATTGGTTCCTCTTGCCGTATACAGCCATAGCCAGCCACAGTATATATCTCTAAATCTCACATCTTAATATTACTCATTTAGAATGTTAGCTAACTGTGACCTTTCTTCCCTGCCTCTCCAGCCAAATTAATTCATTAACAAACATTTATTAAGAGATTATTTTGTTCCAGCCACTATAATAGGTTTCAGGGATACAAAGACAGAAATGGAACAGCCCCTGTCCTCTGGAAGCTTATGTTTTACTGAGACACTACATATAAACAAAATGGTACATAGGAGAAGGAAGAGTTCATTGGCAACCAAGGGAATCAGGAAAAGCTACCCATTAGCCACCTAATTCTATCAATCAGAGCAGTTCATCCTTAACCAATGTTGACCAAGTAGAAATCACTTGGGAGGTTTTAAGGAGTGGACGGATGGGGCAACAAGTTTCCTCCATACGATGCCCATGGTCATGGTCACTTCCTTCTCAGACATACCCTCCTCTCCTTGAATAATTTAAGGATCAAATGAGATAATAATTGTGAAGAGCACAGCATTTGACACATAGTAAGTGCTAAATAAATGTTAGCTATCATTAATTGTAATTAAAATGAAAATCACAGCAAGAAAGCAATTTCTTGCCCTTTCTTCTAGAGGGACAAAGGTGGAAGGAGGAGTCCCCTCCCTTCTCCTTTTTACTTTCCTTCATCTCTCTTCCTTGAGATCTCCTAAGAGTCTCATAGCTACCAACCCTCCTGCTTCCCCTCACTCAACACTAATCATGGCTCAGTGGGTCTTCATGGTGGGAGACCATGGACAGAGGAAGGATACTGAGGAGTCTGAGGGGAATAGAACCTTTTCTCCTTTTACAGCAGGAATTGCCATTACCAGAAAACTCCTAAAGCAGAAGAGCCTCTTTGGCTGTGAAAACACACTTCTTGCCTTTCCTTCAACTGTATCACACCAGCTACCAGTCTCTAGTTGAACCAACCTCATCATCAAAATTGTATCTTTGGAAAGAAATGAAGTTAAAGCAGCTTGGTTAGTTGATGTCGATCTGGTTCTTCCTGTCTCAAAAATAAAACTGGCCCATCTTCTATTCCTATTAAATCAGGGTAACTAAGTGGTGCAGTGGATAGAGCACTAGCCTCTAGTTAGGAAGACCTAAGTTCAAATACAGCCTCAGACACTCACTGAGCTTTGTAACTCTGGGCTTAACAATTAATCTCTGTTTGCCTCAGATTCCACATTTCTAAAATGGGGATTAAGAATAACATCTCCCTCCCAGGGTTGTTGTGAGAATTAAATAAAGTCCTTAGTACACAGGAAGCGCTATATGAATGCTAACTCATTATCATTTTCCTATCTTTCTTCTATTTGCTTCTTGCCTTATATCCTTTGATGAACTTTCTGCCACAAAAGATCTTTTTTCATCTCTTGAAAATTTCAATCAGTTTCCTTCGGACTCTGAATGGATGTTTTTAGAAAGGTTTCTTCTTGTTGTCTACTATAGTTAAGAACAGGGACTCGATTTTTGCTTTTCTTTACATTCCCAGAGTTCAGCACAGTGCCTGGCACATGGTGAGGGTGTAATAAATGTTTTTTTGATGGACTAGTTGTGAGTATGAAATTGAGAGGAGATAGAGAGCTCCCTGGGGTGGATGAAAAGAGGTGATATGATTGGTTGTGGAGTGGAGTTGGGTGGGGCCAAGCGTCAAGACTGTGCCTTGGTACTGCAGAGGAAGGAATGCTGGCTTTGGAGTCAAAGGACCTGGGTACAAATCTTACTATCTGTGTGACCTTGGGCAAGTCACTTGTTTGCTCTGGGCCTCAGTCTCTTGATTTGTAAAATGAGGGGATTGTTCTCATTGGTCTGTAAGGTCTATTTGTCCTGTCCTAGATCTGCCATTACTAGCTATGTGATACCGTTGTTGGACCTCTGATGTCTTCAACATCGGTACTCCCTCCAACCATGACAAAGATAGCCCATTTTCATCTGCTCATTCTTGCACCTCTTGTCTATAGGCTGCTGTATATCTGTTCTTGGGGATCCACCCAACTTGTTGGGGGCTTTCACTTTGTGTGACCATGGATGGCTTGGAACAGGAGAACTGGATTTAGGTTTAGGAAGATTGAGTTTCAATCTTACCTCAGACTCTTAGCAGCTCCATGGTCCTGGCCAAATCCTTTAACCTTTGAATATGTTAGTTTCCTCCTATGTAGAATAAGGGAGTTGAATTGAATGACCTCCAAGGTCTCATATGATCTGATGAAATGACTTAATCTCTCTGGGCTGATGTGACATCGTTTGGAGTAAAGTTCTTTCTAGTTCTAAAATTCTATCTTCCACTTTTTAAAAATTCTGGTTTGTCTCTTGAGCTTTCTCTTCTTCCTTCACCCTGCTTTCTGAAGATCCACCTCTTTCCCCTTGCCAGTCTAAGAGAAGGACTTTGGAAATGGCAAGGTGACTTTGACTTTGAGGCATTCGCATCTTTCAGTTCATGAGATGAAAACAGAGGCAGTATTCAGAAGAAAGCACATCTTAGTAAAACTCAAATATCAATTTATCAATAGATATCAATTCCATATTCCCCAACAACTTTGTTGGTGGCACAAGTGGTGATGTGAATAGAGCACAAAGCCTCCAGTTAGAAATACCTGAGTTCAAATCCAGCTTAAGACATGTACTAGTTGTGTGACCTTGGACCAGTCATGTAGCTTCTCTTTGCTTCAGTTCTCTCAATTGTAAAATGGGGATAAAAATAGCATCTACTTCCCAGAATTCTTGTGAGGATCAAATTAAATAATGTTTATAAAGTACTTAGCACAGGATCTGTCACAGAGTAGGCACTATAGAAATGCTGGCTATATTTCTTTCTTAAATGTAGTCTGATTATTCCAAATGACTTTTCTTTATTGCTGACACAATGTGCCTGCTGAAAAAAACTGCAAAAATAAATGGGTCTCCCTACCCCCACTCACCCTCTTTCCTTTTTTCTTGATAGATGCTAACCACATTTTAGCACTGTGGTTTCATGTAAGCAAGTCTACAGAGTCTTAATGTGCATACTAGAAAAAAAAATGTATTCAAGATATGGAAATAGATGAGCAGGGATACCCTGTACTTGAGAAAACATGTATTTAACCACTCAAACAACCCTGACGTTCCTATGGTAACACCTGAGGTCACGGATTTTCCTTTACAAATGCTCCAAAACGATTTCCCATGGCTACTTCCTCTCTAACCCCGCCGCTGTTCCAAAGCAACGTCTGTTTGTTTGGTTGTTGGGCAGTTATTATATCAATGCTGCTCTTTAAATCTCTATAAAGATTTTTTTTTAAATTACATTGATCCAATTTGTCTCAGATCGATTTTTAATTGCAAAGACTAATATCAAAATGGACCTTGTCACTTCTCACTTGACTACTTAAACAAACAAAAACCAAACCAGATAAATACATGAATAAATGAATGAATGAACAAATAAATCAATAAATAATGGTAAAAATAATGAGGGATCTATTATCAAGCTGTTAGAAGAGAAGAAAGCAAAGATGGAAAGATCATAGACAATGACATGATTATTTTTACGTTTTTATTTATATTATTATTTTTTAAAAAAATTCGATTAACTACCACCCACATGCCTACTTTTCTGTTTTTACAATGATTGAAAGAGAGAAAAAGAATTTATTAAATACTTTCTATGTACTAAGTACTATACTAAGCAAAGTAAGTCATGCTTCTCTGTTCTTAAGGAATTTATATTCTAATAGAAGAAGACAATACATATCAGGGAATGGTAGCTAATGAGGAGAGAGATAGATTAGAGTGAATGGTGATTGAAATGAGATGGTAATTGATTAACACAGATTTACTGGGAATTATTTTATTCTCCTAGCTAGTGTTGAAAGGAGCTGGGGAGGAGGTAAACACCAAGGCATGATGTGAAAATGACCAGGAAATAAGTATGGTGAACCTGAGACCTGGACAAATAAGGTGAAATGCTCACCAATTGGAGTCTAGAGTCACAGGGATGGGAACTTCAGTACCCCAACATTGTGGAGGCTGGAAAATATGAAGTACTGTTCAGAGATGGCATGTCTACAAAATATTTATGAAAGTAATATAATCAAGTATGGGCAGTATCCTTGATGAAAACGAACAGAAAATGAGTAGGCATCCTCAAACACTATTCTAGAGTAGAAAACGTGATTGACTGGAAGGTATAAAAAAATGCATCCCGTTGTGCTTTACTGTTTGCTGACTATAGAAATAATTGAATCGATAGATAGTTCATGCTTATGTAGGCTTTTAAGTTCTGAAAAGTGCTTTTACATTTCAGGGTATCATTTTACATCCTGCACTGCGTTAGATTAGGTCCTGTTATCATTTTATAGGTGAGAAACTAAGGTTCAGAAAGAGAGTAGATATTAAGTGACTTGATGTGGTTCTCACAACTAGTAAGTGTCTGATGTAGGTTGCCCAGGTCTTCCTGACAGTTTCTATCAGTGTGATTAAATACCAGGATGTAATTTTCAACCTTTTCCCTGCTACAAGCATCACAGAAACTTAATGGAAACTTTATGCTTTATTTTTTGTCTGAAAGCAAAAGAAAAAGAAATCTGACCTTTATTTAAATTTGCTTTCCTGACCCCAAATATCAGTGTGCATGCAATTTCTAATGCATTTTAAATAATGGACTTCCAGGCAAGTGATATTTTATGCAATAGGATTAAGAAACACTCTTGTATTTTTACATTAAGAGCACTTAATATTTCATTTTAACATCCATATATTAATCAGCTTCATGACTCAGACGCCTTGATTATCTGTAGTTTGATTTTGAAAGCATTCAGTCTGTCTGAGGCTTTGGAAATTCCAAAACTAATAGAAAGCACTAGCAACTGAAATCTGTTGTGTTCCCCTTCCAACATCTGGGAGCCGTATCTTTGGAATTTCACATCTTGGTTAGAAAAATACTTAGCAAAAGGTTTACTGCAATTTTATTCAGAGGAAACCGCTATGTCATGGGACATTTTACATTGTGATGTTTTTTTTCTGCCAATGAAATCAGAGCATGTGGGATGCACATAGCCATCAAAATGTACAGGAAACTGACAAGATGTTGCAAATGACAAGGAAAACTGGGAATGTCAGTCAGGTGCCTTATGATATTCCTTCCAAGAGAAAAATAAGTCAATTTTGAAGATCTTTCCTGGTGTGGGTCTCTGTATTATTACCACATGCAGGATAGAGATGAAGGTATCAGGCATAGATAGTCTGCACTATTAAAGTCAGAGGAAAATGTTCACCAGACATTAGTCATCTGGGAAGGAAGGCTATAGACAACATAATACCAGCCAAGTAAGCGCATGCTGTTTATGTCAAAGTCATATGTCCCATGTGTATAGACCCAATCACCTATCTCTTTCTTATTTTCTAGTGTCTTCCTCTTAGTATTTTGCTTGTTTTTGGAAATTGGGTCCTCTCTCTCTCTCTCTCTCTCTCTCTCTCTCTCCAGAGAGACCAAAGCAAAGATGGGAACCCATGTCTTCTGACTCAGGTGGGAAAAAGAAAGGAGACTTGGAAGCATTATATTTAAACTATTGACCAGAGAAGTTGATTTTGAGTTAATAAAAGAGGAAAAACTCATGTTGGCATCTCATAATCATTTCAGCTTTCTCAGATCAGCTGATCAATAAGAAAAAAATGTATTGAAAACAGTACTGAGTGCCCAAGGATTTCTTTGTGTGATTTCTAGCCTTTGAGAATCTCTGGAACTCCTGAAAGAAATAAAACAATGGTTGATGAACACCTAGACTTTTTGTCTGCCCGGTGGCCAATATCTCTGTCTCTGACAGAGTCTTTCTGCTTCTCTCAATGTATCTCTGGATTAGGGCTTAACCTTTTTATTGTCATGGACTTCCTTGGTAGACTGGTGAAGCCTATGGACCCATTCCCAAAATATTTTTAAATGCATAAAATAAAATATACAGGATTACAAAGGAAAGCAATTATATTGAAATTTGGATGTAGTGTCTTCCCCCAAAATTTACAAACTTGTCTGAAATCTATTCATGGACCCTTTGGGCAACTGAAGACACCCCCCCCACCTGTCTGACCATGGACAAGTCATTTGATTTTTCAGAATCTCTCTTTTCTACTTCATTTAATGGAATTAATAATACTTGCATGATCTATCTTACAGAATGACTGTGAAAAAGTAAAACATTAAGTACTATAGTGTCTTTCCCTCCAAGGTTATCTTGAATCTACTTTATATTACATGATTTTATATATATATATATATATACTATTTATTTTATAATTATATGTTATATAATCATACAATAGTAAATACTATATAGCATATAGTTATTATTTATACTGTTTTTTGTATATATAAGTATATTAATATAAATACTGTATATTAGATAGATAGATAGACAATCTCTCAAGTTAGAAAATAAGTTTCTTGAGGACAGATCCTATTTTCCTTTTGTCTTTGTATCCTCTGTACTCAGTACAGTACCTGGTACATAGTAGATACTTAACAAATGCTTGTTGATAAGGTAATTAATTCATCCAGAATTTCTCAAATGTCTAATATGCCATGCTATTGCCATTCATCAATTCATCAGTCAGCAAACATTAAATGCTTATTATGTGCCAGTCATGGGGATGAGAAGAGAGGGAAAATCAGTCCTTGACCTCAAGGAGCTTGTGTTCCAAAGTGGGAAAACATGTTTACAAATAGGTCCATGCTGGTTATATAAAGAATAGGTAGCAGGTAATCTTAAAAGGGCAGGCACTAAAAGATGTGGAGACTGGGAAAGACCTCCTACAAAAATTAATATTTGAACTGAGCCTTGAAGAAAACCAGCGATCCTAAGAAGCAGAGATGGAGAACATGCTATAAATGTAGTCATGAGGCTAGGAGCTGGAATATCGTGCAGCATTCTTTTGGTGAATGGATTGGGCTACATGGCGGATGAGGTCCCTTCCAACTTTTAAGTTCTGAGGCTCTGTGATGGCAAGTAGGTCAATAGGACTGCTCACAAAGACTGGAATGGACCAAGTTGGGAAGAACTTCAAATGCAAAACAAAGGATTTTATAGTTGGTCTTCAGGGTTCCTGAATTGCTTCAGTTCCTTATCTAGAAAATGAGAGGGGTGGATCCTTCTGATGAGTTGTATGGGTGTAGGGGACCCCCAAAATACCGACAGTCCGAGTCATGCTTGAATGAATTCGACTCAAGCCTTCTTAAAGCCAAAGAAAACAAAATTTATTAAGGATTCGCCTAACTGGGTTGCCTCTTAAGGAGCCTAAGCATTCATGACACTTGTATTCACAAGTGGGCTGGATACAATCCCAGCTAGACCGAGTTGGAGCTGGATTGAATCTGAGCGCCTTCTTGGAGGCAAGGTGGGACTTAAATAAAGAAAAGAGTATAGGATGAATGTGGGGGGGGGGGGGGTTGGTCTGGTATTCCAGGGTTATGAAAGGAGGGGTTTAGGAAGTGTCTTGAGGGGAAGTCCAAAGAGGGTCAAAGGCTGGGAACACCTGGAGGCTATCATGATAGAGACAGACCAGGAGGCAGACTAGGGCGTGCCTAAGTGGGAAGCAGGTGGGACAATCCAGAGATCTTGATAGGGGAGTATGAGAATGGATACAGATCTTGATGGGAGTGGTGGGCAGCCTGGGACATGGGGTTTTGATGGGCTCAAGGGTGGGGAATGGGTTTACTGAGACTGCCGGAACCAATAGGAAGATTAGATTTGAGTAAGAAAGGCCAGATTAAGTGGGAAGATTCAAGGGGAGCTCACGGAGGCTCCCAGAGTCTGAACCCCATCACTTTTAGCTCCAAATCTATGAATTCTATGATACCATGAACAAAGTACCATGAACCGTTTAAGGGAGGAAAATGTCTCTGAAGTCCACCAGCAGAAATTTCCCCTGAATTGCAGGAATGGCCGAATAGTTGGTGGAGAGAGCAATTCAGTTCACATCCAACTGGAAATTGGTGCCTGGTCCCTGAGGTTTCCCATCTCTCTAAACAGGTTAAACCAACAGTTGATCAGACATAGGGCAAATGGAAAATTGAATTGAATTGACTCTTTTGCAGCTGAATTTCCATGGAGGCTGAGGGAGAGTTACATTCAAAGGTTGGGTTGGTTTGCATGTAAACTATGCCTGGAATTTACCACTGCCCAACTGCAGAGCAGATTGCCTGGAGGTGTGCATAGCTAGGAATGAAAGCCTTTTTTGTAGTCCCCTGAAGCAGGGCTTTGCTCTTCTTGGTGGTCAAGTCCTTCTTATCGGGGAGCACATTTTTAAAGTTTCTATTGCAAAACCAGAACTATTTCTGTGCTGAAGAAAGCTCACTAAGGGACTATTTAGAGACTGTTTATAATTTTATGGGGGAGCCACCAGTCAGTGAAGAGCTCTACTGTGAATTATTTCTTCTCCAAGATGCAAATCTGGACAGAAATAACTCCTACCTGTTAAAGAGTTTTAAAATGGCCCATTAAAAAAAGCTGAGCTGCTTTGTTGGAGAGGGTCCCTATTAAGTAACAACTGAGCCCTCAGAAGAGGTCTTTGATTTTTTTCATTTTGTTTTCTCTAAGGCTGCCTGGGTAGGGGTAGAAGCTCAAAAATTTGTTCTATGGACAAAGGGCTGGACTACAGCTCTTCAGGATCAAAGCATAGAGCATGTAAGAGAGGAGAGCTAAGAATAACGTTCTTTTTTTTTGTGCAGGAAGCTGCATAAACAGGAAGGTTTCTTTTTTTCTTCTAATAGTATTAAGGGCAGAATAGAATGAAAGGTAGAACTGGAAGGAACTTCAGAGGTCATTTTATGCTCTAGTGTCTGACCCCTCCAAAACACTGATGGCTGAGATCAAAGAACTCACCCCTAATCTGGTCCAGATTGGGAGAAAAAAAGATCAGCAGTTACCTACCTGTCAGTTAGCCAATAAATTTTTATTATGTGCCTACTATGTGCCAGGTACTGTGCTAAGATTCAAAGAAGGGCAAAAGAAAGTTCCTATTCTCAAGGAGATCATAGTCTCACAGGGGAGGAGGAATGAGGAAAGAGACAACATGCAAACAATTATGGAAGAACATGACATATACAGCATAAATTGGACATCATCAACAGAAGGAAGGCATTAGAATTAAGGTGGGGTGAGACTGGCGAAGGTTAACTGACTCACCATGGATAAATTTCTGATCCTAATTTTCCTAATCTATAAATCTGATCCTAATTTTCCTAATCTATAAATTATGAAGATATTGTCATATATAATGCTATTTCTGGATTCACCCTGCACATAGTCACCTAAGGAATTTTAGGAGTGCCTCTAGGATAAGGCTAATAATTCCTCTATTTGGAATTTTAAGCCTTTTTCAATCTTATTCCAGCCTACCTTTCTATAGACTTCTGTAACTTCTGTAAGTAGTTAAACCAAAATAGGCTCTTGGGTTTCTATCTCTACCTGTGCATCTTTCTTGTCTCTCTCTTCAGAAAGGAAGTGCCTTGAAGGCAGGGATTTTTTTTTTATCTATCTTTGACTATTCTTTTATCAGCATAACAATTGGTCCAGAGTGCCTATCTCCCAAATCAGGAGTGTGTGTATGTGTGTGGATACATACACACATATACATTATACACATATACACATATATGTGTGTGCATGTATGTATTATGTATATATGTATACACACATATATGGGAAAAAGGAATTTCTCTCTATAGAAATATATATTATATATTTCCCTATATAGAAATATAGAACATATATTTCTATAGATAGAAATGCAGAATGTCTATTTCTATATAGAGAGAGTGTATATTTCTATATATAGAAAGATAGAATGTATATTTCTCTATAGAAATATAGAATGTCTACGTGTGTGTATGTATGTAGGTATGTAAGTATGTAAAAATTCCTTTCTCTTTGACTCCAACTCAAATGCAGTCTCTTTGTGAAATCTCTTTCTCCCATTCATCAAGGGATGTTTGTTCAATTGGTATTATAGAGATAATATATACTTGCTAAAAGAACATCATGAAAATAACTCACTGGATGGGCCAACATTTGTTGCAGAGAATGACATGATAGAGAAATACTAAAAGGAACTCACTAAGATACTATAGGTTGAATCAATGGGCACTTGAATACTGCAAAAGCAGATGCAGGAGAAGATGGTGAACAATATATTGAAAAACATGGCTCTAGATTAAGAAATTAAAGAGGTCAAAGGTCTCTACACTGATGCCTTATGCTCATTTATCGTCAACGCTTTCTTCAGGAAGTGAGTTGGAAGGCACTAGATATGGGGAACACCAAATCATATCACAACAGTGAAATTGATCATTTTATTTTATAACTTTTTAATTGCCACTTTTGTTTTTATATATCACATTCATGTCCTCTTAACATTGGTGAGTCTCTCACCTCTTCATAGAACAAAGAAAACTTTAAGTAAAGCCAGCTGATGTGGCAACTTCATCTAACAGTAGACCTTGCATTCCATATCCATAGGCCCTGCCTCACTATTTGCCCAAGGGTTGGACATGTCCTAATGGCATAGGGAGGATTCAAAGCTAGGTCTTCTCTTTCCAAATCTGTGGCTCTTCCCATTCAGTCCTATCTATTCTTGTTATCTGAGTCTCATTTTTTTTCTTGCCTCACTCATACACTTGATAGTCACAGTCCTCTCATTAACTAGTTCATCCTGAAATTGTTTTTGCCTCTTGAATCCCTGGACCCCTTCCACTGTTCTTCCACAGAGGTAGAAGTCAGAGTCAAACACAAGATTTGAACCTGGGCCCTTTGATGCCTAAAACACAAAAGGGCTGAGCAACTTGTCAAAGATCACACATAGGATCATTGAACTAGGGCTGGAAGGGATGAAACAAAGGCCCTCAGAAACGAAATAACCAATGATCATTCTAATATATCATCTTGCCCCCATCCCAGTTCAGTCACAGTCCATTTCCATTTATACCACCCAGCAGATGAGTAAGACAGGGAAGAAGAGGAATCTTTATCCCAACTAAATAAGGGGAGGTAGCGTGGTGGACAGAGCACTGGACTTGAGGTCAAATTCTACCTCAGACACTATCTGTGTGATCCTGAACAATTACTTAACCCATTCTGGTCTCGCCTTCTTTTAAATGAGGGGTTTGGATTCACTGATCTCTAAGATCCCTTCCAGCTTTAACCTTATGCCCCTATGGAGTCTATCATCAATAATGAGGTTATCTTTGCCATCTGTCTTATACACTTCTTCAGAAAAACTGACTGTTGCTACAGGAAGTCACATAAACATGCTGACTTATTATATTATAGATTCATATGATCTGATCTCAATTTGGCCCCTGTGGTGACATGACAACACTTTTATTCATCCTCAAATGAATTTATTTTTTAAAAATACTTTTTATTGCTGTCTTTTTATTTTAGTTCACCTAAATTTCCCCCAGTATCCTTCTTTCTCCTCTCATCAGAGAGCCATTCCTTATACTAATGTTTTTAAAGAAAAAGGAGAGAAAAAAAATCTGCAAAGCTAATCAATACATTGAAAAAAAATCTGCAAATATAGTCAGTGTTCCATACCTCTGGACCTCCCAGAGACGTCCTTCTTATTTCTCTTCTTTGAGGCCATGCTCTCTCCCTTTAAATTCATTTTCAGTCATCTTGTCATTGTTTTTCAATTTGTTGTTTAGTTGTGTATATTGTTTTCTTAGCTCTGCTTACTTCACTCTGCATCAGTTGATGGAAGTCTTTCAATGTTTTGTACTTCTCATATTCATCATTTCTTATAATTCAGAAATATTCTATAACATTCAAGTACTACAATTTATTTAGCCATTCCCTAATCAATGAGTATCTACTTTATTTGCAGTCCTTTACTGCCTCAAAATGTGCTGTTATAAATAATTTGTCATATATGGGTATTTTTCTTATCAATGCTTCTTTGGCATATACATATATATACATACAGAGTTGTGCTGGAAAATATTTAACAACTGGATTTCTACAGGAAAAATGTATGCATGATATAATTTTAAATTTAATCTGCATTGCTGTAATTTTCTTCGTTACTTTCTTAGTCTACACAATCAAATGAAAAGTGAAGCCTTGATATGTAGCATTTGTTGATTTCTGAGGTATAAATGCTCAAAAGAAATTTGGCAATTGGCTCTTGAGAGCTGGTATGGCCTGGGCTAAGCACATCCTTGGGTGCACACAGCAATATCTACAACTGGAGAGGCACTGGGTCAGCTCCACTGACTTTTGTGCCCTTACCTAGGATCATAATTCCAGTTTTAGAGCTGGATGAAGAAATGAGACTCAGAGAGTAGGTTTTGAGATAACATAACCCTGGGTATATGCTTACCAGGGGAATTACTATCAAAAGATATAGTAATTTTAGTCACTCTATTTGCAAAATTCCAAGTCATATATAATAGACATTAAGGAGGCAATATGGTTGGACCATGGTGTAACTATCTGGTTGACTACCAAATTCAACCCTCTCTTGAGCTCCAATACATCGCATCCAACTTTAGACTCAACATATATAATGCTAAATTTGTCACCTTCCTCCCTCTTCCAAACTTCCTTGTGTGAGGATAAAAATTATCCAACGTACAATAAGAGAAACTGAGGTGGAGCTGGAACTTTGTTAAACGGTCCATGGTCTCCTTTAATGGAGTAGACCTTATATTTTCCTCACAGTCTGAGGTGCCCCTTCCTTTCTGGGCACTATTTTTATAGGGTTAGATATGTAAACATTCAAAAACAGTTATTCCAGACATAGAATAATTTCATTGGTTGCCATATGAAACATAAGCTAAAATAAGCAAAGCAATATATCACCAAAGTCACACGTTGGGCAAAGCAAGGAATATCTCCATTAACTAGGTGATCGTCATAAGATGGGCACCTGTTCATATGGAACAAGAGAGAATTGTCCGGAGTCACAAAAATAATTTTGGGTGATTTTCCATGTAGTTGAGTCACCTCTACCACACTGGGCTTGGTCACCACAAGGAAAAACAAGGGTGGAGGACCTCCAGCCAGCTTCCCATGATTGCGCAAGTGATCTTACCATCTGCAGCTCACAGCTCTGGGGCCAAATATACAGAACTTACAAGCATATCAAATGGATTGATACTGATTGGAACAGAGGAAGGGTCTTCAGTGAATCAGCTTCCACCTCTATCCTCCCAGTCACCCAGGACTATAGCCTTAGACTTGTCTTTGTACCTTCCCTCTCTCTTGCCATCTACCCTATCCCTTCTGTAGGCAATTATTTGATAAATCCAAATGTTTTTATTCAATCTGAGAACCATTTCTCTGAGGGCTACCATTCACTTTCCTGAATAGTCTGCCTGCTTCCTGTTGCCATTCCACTCTTGGCATAGCTGCCAAAACAATCTCCCCATGGGTCAGATCTGGCCATGTCATTCCCTAGCTCAAAAGCCTTTTAGTGACTCTCTATTGCTTTTGACATATTAATAAATAATACCTTGCATTTTATATAGTGCTTTAAAGTTTTCAAAGTGCTTTACAAGTATTATCTAATTTGATTCTCATAACAACCCCAGGAAGTAAGTGTTTTGCCGTTGTTCAGTTGTTTCAGTTATGTCCAACTTTTTGTGATCCCATTGGGATTTTCTTGGCATAGATCCTAGAGTGGTTTGTTATTTCCTTCTCCAGCTCATCTGATGGAGGATGGAACCAAGACAAACAAGGTTAAGTGACTTTCCCAGGGTCATCCAGCTAGTGAGTGTCTGAGGCTGTATTTGAACTCAGGTCTTCCTCATTCTAGGTCTAGCACTCTAACCACTGTGTCATCTAGCTGCTCCTCCATCCAGTAATAAGACAATACACCATTGGACTCCAACCTACCTTCCCCGTATCCTGTCACATTACCTTGTCCTTCTCTCCTTCTAGGTACTATACATTTCACACTGGACTCCTAGCTGAGCCCTGAACTCAATACTGTTACACCATTTGTGTAAGCCTTTCCATATGCCTGGATTGTACTCCCTCCCTTTCAGAATCTTCTCCTTCTTTTGACCTTGAGTGGCTTCTTCCTAGGAAGACTTCTTGATACCCTAAAATTATTAGGGGTCTTTCTCTCTTCACATTTTCCTAGAGGACATTGCCTGATCTTTCTCTCTTCACTCTTTACTTAGTGCAAGTTGTTTATCCAAGGTTGAAGCTAAACTCCTCAGGATCATAGGATCACCAAATTGTAGATTTAGGACTGAAAGGAATCTTAGAAGGGCACTGAGTCCAATCTCCTTATTTTTACAGATGAGGAAGTCAAGGTACAGAGTGGTAAGTGATTTGTTCTGCCTCAATGTCTGAGGCAGAATTTGAACCTTGAACCTTTCTGATTCCAAGCCCAGTCACTTATCTACTACCCAGAGACTGGTTCCTTTTTGCCTTTATCTCTGTGGGGATCAGCAAAATGCTAGTTCAGCCCTAAGACTGAATAAATGTTTGTTAAATTGAATTAAATGCTATGTCTCCCAAATTACAGATTCATCTAAATAGGAGACTTTAAGGGAGGTGATCTTGACCTAGGGTCCATGAAATTGTTTTCAAAACATATTCTGATAGTCGTATTTCAATGTATTTGGTTTCCTTTCTAACCTTATTATTTTGTTATGGATTTAAGAATATTATTGTGAGAAGGGGCTCATGGGCTTCACTAGACCTCCAAAGAGATTCATGGTCAATGGCTCTTGCTTTAAAGCCTTAATTTAAAGGATTGAATAAAATGAAAGTTCAGACATTGTGCTAGGATTTCTGGTGGAGATATGCATGTAGCACCCAAGAAGATTTCAGCCTCTTTATAATCCTCTCAAGGCATTGAGAAATCAAGTAACTTGTCCAAGGTCACACAAACTAGTGTTTTCCCATTTTAACTTTCCATTTTATCATCAAGATCTCCATGTTTCCTTGACAAATGTCAGTCTCCAGAAGGCTAACTTGGTATGCATTAAACAGAAATGGCATAATTTGTTCAGTAAATGTAGAAGAAAGGAATCTAAAGGCTAGAAAATGCAAAATAGGAACTATATTCATAAGTCAAAAGAGTAGATTGTGAAAAGACAAGGATCCCAAGTAGAAAAATTTGTACAAGGTCTTGTACCCACTACTTGCAGTCAAGAGGAAGGTGAGTGGTCCAATACTAAAATTGAAAATTTCAAGAAAGACGTTTAGTCTGGAAGAATTTCCTTTTTTTCTTTATCTTTATAACAGAAACCACTGAAAATGTTTAAACCTTCATTCTTTCTGAAATATCAGGTGGAAAGCAAATTATGAATATTTTTACACCTCCTCCATGGGTTTCCCAAAATAGTAAACCCTAGCTTTTTTATTTTTCCTTTTTTCTTTTGGTGGAATTTTGTTTAACTCTCCATTCTTAATGAGAAATCTGTTAAGCAGTTCCATTCATTCTTCTTTCTATTTTTATTAAACATCAGGGAAAAATTTACACTTAGCAGATGGTTATATCCAAGGAGCAATATCAGAGAATCCATACATGTCAACAATCTTCTGAAGAAAGTATACCAGAGAAAGCTACTTCAGGTAGTAATGGCATTTCCATGGACAGTAGAGTGGTCTAAAGGAAAAAGCTTTGGCTCTAGAGACCAAGGATCTAAATTCAAATACCATTTCTGGTTCTTTCTGCTTCCATGATTTTGGATGAATCACCTGGGCCTCAGTTTCCTCATCTGTAAAATGAAGGCATTAGACTAGATGGCTCTGAGACTCCTTGTAGCTCTAGGTCTATGAACATTTCTTAAATAAGCAATGTAGCCTTCTAAATGCAAATCAAACTGTCAGAATAGGTTTTAGTGTTTTAAATATTATTGGGAGGAAAGTTACAAGCCATTTAATATCCACAAATAGCTGCACTTGACAATATTTTGCACTTGAACCAAGTCGTTACTGCTTTACAGTAGAGTTCCACATGAAGAAACCTATCCTCCCATCTAAAGTGGATTCTTTGGAATCATGACCTTCCTTGAGGTTAAAAGATGTGTAAAGCTATCTATGTTTTTTTTTTTGGATGTATTTTGTTAAATTTTTCCCAATTATATTTCAATGTGGCTTGGGCCCCATTCAGAACATATGGCCCATAACCACATATTTGACACCTCTGTTTTAGATTATTTGAAAAGCTAGCATAATATGGTGATTATTAGAAGCAAGACCCAGAAAATAACATGAAACTTTTCCTTACATGCAAACCACTCACATAGAACTTTATTGGGCATTCGTGTCTAAGACACCATTGAAAACTTGAAAATTTCAAAAAAGATCACAGGATCATCTAGCTAGTATTGGAAGGAGCCCCAAAGGATACTTCCTTCAAAGCCCTCATTTTAGAGAAGAGGAAATGAATGTAATAGTTATATTAATGAGAAGAGTAATAGCTCATATTTATATAGTACTTCAAGGTTTACAAGCTTCTTTACACATTTAATCTCATCTGAGCTCATAATCTGAGTTGGGGAGGTAGGAGGTGTTATTATGTATGATAATGAGGAAATAGGAATTCAGAAATTGAAGATTCTTATCAGATGGGTTTAAGATTGGAAAATTAGCACAAATGAATAAAAGTTATTGGAATGGAATTAAATATTTTGATCAACAGATGATCTAATTAGATGTATTAGAAGACTTGAAAGATTATTAGAAGCAGGTGGCAATGGTGACTCTTTACTGAATATATTAAGGGCAGAAAAGGAAATGATTCAAAATTGTAGTAAGAGAGATTTTAGGTTAGAAAACAGGAATAATTCCCTAATTAAAAAAAAAAGACTACTCTTTGCTGGAATGAATTACTTAAAGGAAGTCAGAGAATATCTTTCCTTCTACATCTTGGAAATTAGCTATTTGCCCAGGATGATTTAAGAACAGAGTTATGGAATCTTAGAGTTGGAAGAAACCTTACAAAGGCCTAGTTCATTTTTCTGAGAAGTGGAATGAATTCCCACTGAGGAAATGACTCAGGTTAATCTTTCCCAGTTGGTACTCCGCCCCCCCACCTTAAAAAGAAAACAAAACATTTTATTGATGACTTGTTTTTTATATCATTGTCATATACCAGTAAATATACCCCCCTACCCTTATCCCCCACAAACCGTATAACAAAGAAAAAGAGTTTGGCCAAACCAACCAACACAGAGATGTCAACTCTGACAGACAATGTACGCAAAAATCTCTATCTACAGCCTGTAACTTTTCTGCCAGGTATGAAGTATATTTCATCACTACTTACTTAGAACTGAAATTAAACCTTGAGTATAAGCTAAATTTGGATATTTTTTAGTATTACTTTTTTCAATCACTCTATGTCTTTCTCTTAGAGGTTGCTTTTTTTTATTCTGCATCTGTTCATACAAGTCTTTTCTTGTCTGTCTGAAGTACTGGCATTCATCTTAGCCACTTTTCCTAGGAAAGGAGGCAAACCAATGACAGATTCAATAATACTCAGTCATACTTTGTCACTAAGATCTACGCTCTTTTAATGTCACTTTTAGGTCTAATTTTTAAATTCTATGTTTCTCTAATTATGGTTTATCAACCAAATTGAGTAAGAAAGATAGCCTCAAAATAACTTGAGTAAGTGTTCTGACTCCTGAATACAAGAAGTTCCAGAAATCTTAGTGTAGTTTTAAGCTTTAATAGTATAACCATGAATTCTCCCCTCCTCCCTCCCAAAGAAAGTTCCATGTTGGATTAAAGAGATAAAGGAAAAGAAGCATGACATAGCCATCATCCCGATCAAAGATACAGGCCACCAAGAAAAACAAAATTTCCCATTTTATACAGACTGAGTTGCATACAATTGGAATTGAATTTACTGATTGTCAAAAATGATAAATTTAGACCTAGAAGGAACCATACAGATTACCAATTCTGGTATCCTCATTTTACAGATGAGGAAATTGAGTCTTGGAGAGGTTAATTGAATTGTTCAAAGTCACACAGGCAATAAGTAACAGAGCTGGAATTCAAACCAAGGTTTTTTGAGTTCAGATTTCATAATGTTTCCATTGGACACACACATTGCCTCTTAGGTCTTCCCTGGGTATTAAGAGTTCTTTGTATTACTAACAACCAGCAGGAGTAAGATTTGAAAGTGAGGCTTCAATAATTCCAAATCCCTTTTAAAGTTGATAGGATCATAGATATAGAACCAGAAAGGACTTTAGATGTTATTTAGACAATACTCTCATTTTATAGATAACTGAGGTCTTGACTGGAACTCAGATCCTTTAACTCCAAATCTAAAGCGCTTCCCATTGTACTGTTTTTCTTCTTTCTAATTGCAATTGTATCTGAGGATGTGAAGCAGAAAATATTTATAATTAGAGTAAAAAAAAATGCTGAGGTACATAGCATACCAGATATGCATATGTTATTCACAAAACATACACGATGTCTCCATATACAATGAGATTGCCATGTTCGTTTGGTTAGTTTGTTTAATTCCCAGGAAAGGTGAGCATAGCTATTTCTGGAAGAGGCAGGTATCCCTTGTTACTATCTTAACTCCTTTTATATCCAGCCATCAGAACCTGACACCACGTCTCATTTTCAAACTCCTCTTCTTTGTGAGGATGAGCTAAGTGAGTTGATTTATTGATTAGCACACATGCAACTAGTTCCAAAGGCAAGTTGAGTATGCTGTTAATAGTTTGTGTTCAAATGTGTTTTTTCTTAAACTGGTACTAACATATGCTTTTGGTGAATTAAGAGTTAATATGTAAGAAGCCAAAAAAAAGTACAGTTACATACACGTGAATTCAGAGTTCAAAGCTTTGAAAGTGTAAACATTCTACTGGTTGAGACATTGGAAAAACATACAATTCCTCCTCATACATAGAGTGGGAACTCAACGCATCATATTTATTGGGTGTGTAGTATGAGAAGAATCCACTTTTCTTTTTTCTCTTTAAGAACATTAGAAAAAATTCTGAACTCAGCAAACACCAAACAAAACAAGCATTTCCATATAAATTGTAAAATAGAAAAAAGAAGCTTGTATATGAAACTGTAAGACACTCATATGTATCTTTCTTTTCTTTGAAATATAATATAATCCATTAACCTGGGTCAGATGCATGACAAAGTATTCATATTTTCTCTACATCATATTGATTCCTTTTAAGGATATCATAAATAAAAGGATGATAATTCATTTCACATGTAACTTTCAAAGTGTCATCCTTGCTTTAGTTTTGTTTTGACCTTTCTTCCTTTTGTGTAATTAAAAAAAAAGAGGTGCTTCAATGACCCTCTTTTTTCTTTCACATTCTCATCCCCTTTCTCCCTCCCATTTCACTCCCCCCCTCAAAAAATAAAGGAAAAACAAAGCTTTTTGTGACAAATAGGCATAGTCAAGCAAAATAAATTCTGCATTGGCAATGGCCAAAAAATATGGTAGACCTCATATTATATGACACAGGGTGATATAACTTTGAGGACTGCATATTTTAATATCTAGTGGTATAAAGAATCATGTTCTAACATAAAGAGAAATGGACTAAGACCCAGGACACTTGGATTCAAGTCTGGGCTTGTCACTAACAGGATTAATGAACTTAGACAATTCACCTAATATTTCTGAGCATCAGTTTCCTTATTTATAAACTAAGGGAGCTGCATTAACTTACTACCAAATCCCCTTCTAGAACTAGAATTCTACGTCACTTTACTTTTGTCTCAATGATGAATGAAAACCATCTTTTAAAATGTCCCAAGTCATTATAAGATTCCTTTTATTTATATTTATTTATAATATCCTTGTGGTACAGAGGAAATATATACTTTATCTTTCTTGCATCAGACCCAGGTTCAAGCTCTCACTCTCTTTTATGGAAAGAAAATTGCAAAGGCTACAAATTTCATTTCTCCCCTCAATTGTTTCCTATTGTCATCTGTAGAATAAATTGAGAGACTCAATAAAAACATGGTATTTTGACATTTAAAAAAATGTCCAGCTCATTGGGAAACAAGTAGTAATGAATTTAAATTTCCTTTTCTTAAAAAATGAAGCCAAGAGGAAAAAGTCACAATGATAAGACTCACATCAATCTCCGTAGTCTTTCTCCATTAACTCCCTGCATAGTAACTGTGTCTTGAAATTCATGTTCTTGAATGTCCTGGACTAGAGATTGATCTCTTAGCTATCCAATGACAATAAGAAAAACATTTGTTTATATATTTTTGCTACACTTTTTGTTTTTCTTTTAAAAAATTTCTTGGAATGACTAACTGGTCAGGAGAGAAGGCAGAGAAATAAATCTCTGACTACCTATGTGTGTTGCTGAAGATTAGCCTAGTTAAATTTTCATTGGAGATTGGGTCACCAGATGGTGATTGATTTTTCTTCAAGAATCTGTGATTCACCTGTTTGGTTACTCTTTCCACTGAGGCAGATCCCAACCCCTCCACGTCTCATAAATGAAGGTAAAAACAAAAGGTTCCAATAAAAGATACATCGCTGTTAGTCAGAGATGTCCCATTGGTTACCAAAAAGACCAGAGTTTCAACCATGTCATTGTCTCCTTGTTTATATGATGATATTACTATTTCTTCCTGAGCTTGAGCCATTGTTTTGAAGGATATGTCTTCAGGAAAACAAAGCCACTGGCTTTTGATATGATTGAGTTTTTCTTTCAACTGATCAGTTGTTAGGACAGCATGTAGGGACAGTTTCACTCTTTATCTTCATCCATCTAGAATTCAAGTAGTAGATTGTTATAGAAGTGTATGCATTCTTTTTTTTTGGTACGTACCTCTAGAAAGTGACACCATGGCACCATTGAGAGTGTTAGATTTGGAATCAAGAAGATTTGGGTTTGAATTTCAACTTTTGACACTTGCTATATGACCTTGGTCAAGTCACTTGTTAAGTTTAGCCTATGAGATTCAAAGAGTCATGTAGATTCAGTCTTTGAAATTTTTAAATATTACATAAGAAAGATACCTTTAAAGGGCAGGAGATACTATGCATGAACAAATGTTTATGGAAAAAGTGGTTTTACACTTAACTTCTCTGTGACTTCTCTGTTAAGCTATAGATGGATCACAATTTGCGTCAGTATAGGGAGTTCCCTCACCAAGAGCTCACAGATCCTAGATGTACTGACGCAACTCAGTAGGTGCCATGAGGCAATTGTGTTACATAATTCTTATATGGAATGTAGGTTTCTTAGGCACAATATACAATGAAAGTGTATGTAAAAAGAATACAATATAGCACTTTATTTTTTATCCTAATGTTGGCATTTGTTTAAAAAAAAAACAACAACCAACAGCAGGATGGGCCCAGCAAATAACACCTTTGGTCCTATTAAATTTAGAGTGTTTCACTGGTTTTAATTTATTTCTTTGTCACATGGCTTGATATTGGTGTTATTTCCTCTAATGAGAAATTAGCCCAAGGGGATCTGTAAATGAGCTGAGTATGATTTCCTAAGATTCATCACTTGGCTCTACTCCAGAAAAAAGAAAAAAATACTACTTTCATTTCACATTTGCTACAATTTTCTTTGAGCTGTATTTGGGTCATGTTCATGTGTTCATGGTTCTGTTCCTTATCTCAATATGAAGACCAATCTTGGTTTTCATCTCCGTGTGGTCTGAAAGGAACTGGAGAGTTCATTTTCCCCTTGAATTTTACTATTAGCAGTTTACAGGATTGACAAAGAGGAGATCTCAGAGGTCAGCCAGTCCAATTCATTCCTGAATCAAACCTACTCTTATGCTCAACATCGTGATCTCAAAGCCCTCCTTATTGTCCTTAGAATATGTTATTAGCTTCATTTATTCTGAGCTATCAAATGCTTAAATCTTAGATTGAAGGTTGGGAGGGACCTCAGAAATTACTGAATTATGAATGAGGAAAATGAAGCCTAGGAAAGTTAAGTAGCCATCCAGATAATGAGTCAGGGGCAGCATTTGAATTCAGGTCCTCTGATTCTAGAGGCATTGATCTTTTTAGAGTATCATGGACATCTCAGACTTGTTTTAAAATCTAAATTGGTCAGTGAGCATCCGCTGTGAATTTTTTATCTTTGTCTTTAAGCAATTTCCCTTTTTATTCTTCATTGGATTTTTTTTGGTATTTCAGTCTTCAAAGTTTCATTCTTTAGAGCTTCCAATTCTTTGGGGAGGGTTGTGATTTTCTCTATAGAATTCAATTAACCCCTGGGTTTTCACTATTTTTTCTCTAAACTCTTTGAAATTTGTTCTCCCAAAATCTAAGGTGTGTGTCAGACGATAACCAACTCCCTTTCTTTCTTTATCAAGAACTTGAAAGTAGAATGTTCATTTTCCCTCCGTGTTCATTACTGGGCAGAATTATGACTCAAAAAGCATTTTCCCTTTGTCACATGCTTTACCTAGAAGAAAAAAGTTATCCCTTCTTTCATCTCATGTCCTTTGTCTTAGTTGGAGATTTATTCAATTCCTACCTAGATATCTATGAGGTCACTCTTCCCCATAAACATATGTCTCTTAGTCAATTTGCGTGTGACATCCATTGTATTTGCTATATATCAAAATAGAAACCCTCTGAGTGTCAGGTAGACCCTTCCCACCACTCTATCTCATCCTAACACAACCCTGTGTCATCTCCATTTAAAAAAAAGTAGTAGTTTTACTTAGGGTCACATGAATAGTAAGTGATACACTTGTGACTTGAACCCAGGTATTCTGGCTCACATTTTTTATAATAGCTCTCCTTTCTATGGCACCTTAGAGCTACAAAACTGTTCCATGTAAAATTAAATAGACTAGAGAAATCTCTTTTCCCATAAATATTTGCTCACCTCTATATGTAACCCTCTAATCTTTTAGGCTTAAGTAAACATCAAGTCTACTAGCTTTACAATTTATTAACACTAAAATAGAACAAAGACACAAATAACTATTTCCAATATATCAGCTATGAGAAAGACCAAAACCTAAGTCTCCTTTATCATCACTAGAGCTGCTGTCTTCTCCTCGAATCGGAAAGCACAGTTCTAATCATTAGTTCTCTCAGGGCTCTTTAATTAAAGTCTCTTTTCAAGAATTCTCATCATGTTTCTTTGCAAGATGAGGACAGAATTCAGTTCTTTCAGGAGAGACGTTCTCTTAGTTCCTTTTCTTTGCTGTCTCTTCAGTTTTCACAGTTAATAGCCTGTGGTGACAGACATCACAACTGAGTAATAATAACAGCTAGTGTTTATATAGTTCTTTGGAGTTCATAAAATGTTTTACAGATATTATCTAATTTTGTCCTCACCAAAACCCTAGAAGGAGTTTTCTATTTGAAAGATAAAGAAACTGAGGCAGAGTTCAAGTGACTTGTCTAAGGTCATACAGCTAATCTATCAGGCTAAGGCTTGATTTGAACTCAGGTGTTCTTGACTCGAAGTCCATTACTCAATCCAGTGGGCTGCCTATCTGCCTCTCACTCCCCTCATAGACTCCTCAGAGAACGATAGTTTAGCTATAACTTTCCAAAATTCTCTTGCTTTTTAAAAAGAAACAGTAACAGTAGTGACAGACTCTAGGGAGAAGTCACTGAAGCTGTCGTTGTGTATCTTATCTTATTAGAACCCCACAACACTTTTGTGAGGTAAGCAGTACTTCTTTTATAGATGAGAAAACTGAATGTCAGAGGAATGCTCAAGGCCATATAGCTAGTGAGTGGCCCTTGAACCTTGGTCTTCTAACACCAGATTCAGTGTTCTTTTCACCATACTAAAGTTCATCATGCTACTGACTTACTCTAATACCTTCGACGGCTCACTGTATCCAGCCTTCATCAATTTGCCTGACTTTAAGGGTCTCTACAAATCTCATTCCTTCCTATACAATTTTATTTTTTGCTAATGTACCCGCTCCAGTCAGAGCAGTCTACCCCCTGTTCCACAAACATTCTATGATCATTCTCTTTATAACTTTACTTAACGCTGGTTTCTTTGTCCAGATTGTCCATACTCTTAACCTCTTATCTGAATTTTACTCATTCTTGAAAGCCTAGATCAAGTTCTCTTTCTTCTAAGGAGACTTCCAGGGCTCTGCATTCTAAATTCTTAACAGCTAAGTAGTCTATACCAGTAACCTTTAGGATTTAATACCATTTAACCTTGTATTGTTTGCTATTATTTCATGTGTGTAAGTTTTTTTCCCCCTTATCACATCGTTAACTTCTTGAAGGCATAGAGAATCAAATTTATGGATTATCCCATATTCCCAACACTTATATTCTATTTATGTATAACATGACACTGTTTATATCAAGCCCTGAGACACTGCAGAGACTCTTAAACAATAACCACAAACACTCAAAGGGGTCTTACTCTAGTTATCTACAAAAGAAAAACCAAGTGGATGAAGAATGTCTGTTGTTCATACCATAATATGCGGTTGGATGGACAGACCATAGAACTTATCCATCAGTAAATATATCTTGGAGGGACACTGTATATGGACAATGGGTTGGATTTAGAATTGAATATAAGGAGAGTGGTCTGAATTGCCTTTAAGAAATTGCAAAATTCCTTTATTGATCCCAAGCTTCTCTTTGAAAAGAAGGAGGGAGACTTCTTCTGCCCCTTTTACACCAATGTTCTTTTAGTGGGAGGTCATATGGCACTCCAGAGATAGTCTGGTATCATGGATAGAAGACCAGCCTCAGAATTAAGAAGAAGACTAATGATAGTCATCTTGGGAGGGGGAGAAAGAAAAAAAATTTACATGATAACTTTACTGTATATTTAACAGGAATAGCATGGTGTATATAAAAGATTTGCAGTTTCATGTGCAATCACCTTTTTTTTTATTATATTGTGTTATAAAAATGTTTATTTTATTCTATAAATTAAAAATAAAATTAAAAAAAATTAAAAGGGAGGAAGTTCAAGTCTCCTCTTGACACAAATTGTCTGTCTAATGCAAGAAAAATAATTAAATCTTTCATTGACTCTGGATGACTCTCTAAGACCATTACCTGAAGAGCAGATTCTGACTTGGATTGGTGCAGGTGAAGGTCCTCATTGGTAATCCCCTATAATACTGAAATTATAAATACAATTAAAAATATTATAGGGGTGTTTTATGCTTATGAGAGTATAGATTTTGAAGAACTGAAGTTGAGAATGACCCAGTGGATAGCAGAGAAGATGACAATAGGCACTAATGGGCTACAACATTTCATATATAAGGAAGTAGAAATGGGGATAAGAACTATGATTTCATTGGAATACAGAACTCCAAAGAAAAGAAATTCCCTCAGCAATACAGGTTGGCACCTTCTTTTCAACTCAGTCTTAGAGTCACCTACCAACCTGGCTTGTCCAGGGTCACATGGTATTGAAATTGAAGTTGAATCTAGATCTTTGTGACTTCAAGATCAGTTTTCTATCCATTAAACCACATTTCCTCTTAAACAAAGAATTATATAGGAAAAATGGTGATATGATAGCATTCTAGAAATTTATGATTGAAAAAGAAGATGAACTGTACATATAACATGAGCAAGGGATGGAAGCCTATACACTCCACTGGTATTCCTAAGGCATCATGAGACTGGATGATTCCTTGGATGTACTGATGGGAGCACATGAATGAGGGTTATACAGTATAGACATGAACGGAAAGTTTTCATCTCCAACCCTAGTGAGAGCCCAGATCCTTTGAGGTCATATAGTAGCTATCCTGATGGTCAATTTGTTAATTGTAGCCTTTAAAGAAAATTGGTCACTTCCAGATTTAAGACCTATCTATGGCGCTAAATAAGTAATTAATTTAGGTAGAATTGTCATTTTTATTATATTGACTCAGCCTACCTATGAACAGGGGTATGTTGGTAAATATTTAACAGCCAGAGTGGACCCTCAATCTCCCTTCAGTGTATTCATGGCACACTTTTAGGTTTAATATGCATTACTAATATTTTCTCCATCACTTTTTAGAGACTAGACAATAAAAAAAAAATAAATCCCACCTTATATTTGTAGTGTTTCCCAATTTCTACGGAATAAATTCTCACATTGAAAATTTAATAATTGGCTCATGGGGACTGGTATGAGTCAGTTTTAGAACACTTCTACCTATAACTATTAATGATTATGGACCATAAGAAAATAAATTTAGAGTTGGAAGGATCTTAAAGGCTCTCTAATCCAATCCTTTGATTTTACAGATGAGGAAACTAAAGCTAAAAGATAGAGATAGATTAAGTGATTTGCCTGGGTTCAAATAGTTAAGAGGTTTCTGAGGTAGTATTTGAATCCATGTCTAAAGTGTAGTCCTCCTTATAGTTCAATATGGCTGCATTTGGCATTATAAAGTGATGGGGTAAATTTATACTGAGTTTATATTCTTTGATACTTCCCTGAAAAACTTCAAAAAGGAAGAAAATTAGAATCTACCCCTGGAAAAGAGGAGCATACTTGAAGAGACTATATATAATCTATTCTCTGTCATGGTGTTAATGAAAATAAACACACTTTACCTTCAGAACTTGGCTAAGGAGGTGCCCCCCACTGGAATGTGGGCTGTGATCAGAGGAAAGCCCCAGCAAGTAGCACACTATGTCGACATCCTGTCTGATGAGAGAGGAAAGAAAGAATGCTCAGTTTGAGAATGAGGCCTGAGGTATAATGTTCGAGTAATGAAATTCCACAAATATCTACCGAGAGGATGTTCTTTTGAAAATGAATTTCACACATCTCCATTTCCATACTTGGGCATATTCTGCAAGCAGCTCCTGGACCTCAGCAATGATCTGCCATGTAGTCAGTACAACTTTGCTCTTGGCTAAGACAGAAATGATTGAGTTATAAGATAAAATATCCCAGGGCAGTTAGGTGATGCAGTGGATAGAGCACTGTACTTGGAATCAGGAAGAGTCATCTTCCTAAATTCAAATCCATACTCAGAAACTTACTAGCTGTGTGATTTAACCTTAAGCTGTGTGTCACTTAACCATGTTTGCCTCAGTTTCTTCATCTGCAAAATGAGTTGAAGAAAGATGTGGCCTATGACTACCCAAATAGAGTCATGAAGAGTTGGACATGAATGAAATGACTCAACCACAGAGAATATCCTAGGTCAGTTTAGAATATCAAAAGGGCTATTTCTCATCTAGAAGAACAATATTCTTGAGCTGTTTGCAGAAAGATATACACTATGAGTTCTTCTAGTAGTTGCAATGGATTATTTTGTGCTGATTGTGTTCTTATTTCTTCTTTCTCCTTTGATAAACGGCATAGAAAGAGGCTAGGCTAGTGTGGTAGTTCAGAGTTGAGCCTGGAATGAAAAGGGGACATTTATAAACCTTCTAACAGTTAATAAAAAGAGAATGATTGGTAAATAATATTGAAAGGACAGGTAGACAAGTCAACAAGCATTTTTTAAGCACCTACTATGTGTGTGTCAGGCACTGTGCTAAATGCTGGGTACATAACAAAGAAAGGTAAAAGATAGTTCTTGTTCCCAACATTCAGTGGGATGCTCAGCAAGGGAACAGCATTAGTTCATGCCCATCAGGATGGGGCCCCCTCATTTCCATGCAGAAATGCTCATCATCTGTGATTTACACAGTAATGGGACATGTATCACATTAGGGGAAGTGATTGACCTGGATTGGTCTCTTTATGCCAACAGGTGACCAGGAAGCCAGGTCACCTCAAGCTTTAGTCCCCGCCCAGACCAATGGAGTCTTAGAGAAAACTCTTGTCTTTTAGGGCAAAAAATGAGCCTAGTTCACATGATGGAGACCCTGGTAGATAATGAGGCTACTACAACTACCATGGATTACTAGAGCATTTTTCCTATGGGATATGCTTCCTCAATGCAGTTAAGTTGGGGAGAACTTGGATGCACAAAGGCTCACCATGGGGAAACAGTGTTTCCCCTTCCCCTATATAGGTGCCCTATTGGCAAGAAACTTGTCTCCATGACCATCCATTAAATTTTTCCCATGCAGGATTGTGCGGATAAATGCTTAACAATCAGCTCTGGGGAGAAAAAAATGTACCCATGGGTACAATGTGCCCTCTGGCAAAATCTTCCACAGGTAAAATCTTCCCTTCATCTTAAATCTTTTCTTCTCTCACTTCTTCCACCTACTAGCTCTTATTGAAATCTGGCTCCCTGCTGATGACACAACTACCTTGGCTACTCTGTCCAACACTAGGTGCAACTTTACTCATTCTCCTTGGGTCAATGATCAAGGCAAGGGAGCCAGAATACTTCTTGATCCTCCTTGCCACAGGTTCTCCCCCTTTCTTAATCACTCAATAACCTCTCTTCTTTTGAGGGTTATGCTATTTGCATCTACTACCAATTCAGAATTCTTTTAATTGTTGTCTACAGAAACTAAAGTCACTCCCTTTCCTGCCTTGATGAATTCAATACCCAACTCACAGTTTTTCTCTCCTCCTCAATTCTTGTCTTCATACTAGGGGTCTTCAACATACATATTAACTTTCCCTCAAATACCCTAACCAATCACCTCCCATGAACTACTCCTTCACCTAGCTTCAGCCACACACAGAAATGGTCATGTCGTTGATCTTACCATTATCAACGAATGGATCACTTCTGTTCAAGGATTTTGAAATCCCCTTATCTGTCCCTCTGTCTTCCCTTACAAAAACTCTGCTCTTTATCTTCACTATAACCTCCAATCTTTTGACCCCACAGTTTTCTCCCAGATCATCTCCCCTGTACTAACCACCCTTTCCTCTCTTCCTCATCGTGATGCCTGTTTTTTTTGATTCCCTAGCCCTATTATCATATTACTGATTTCATTCAGCTAGGCCTCAGTCTTGATCACCTCCATTCCTACACATGTGCTACTGCATGAAGGTGGGGAAAAAAATCACACAACTATTCTGAGTTCACTACAAATTTATGCTATACAACTTCAACTGGTCCCTCACTGCAGTTAGGCAATCCTACTATTTTTCCCTTATCAACTGACTATCCCACTCCTCACACTGGCTCTTCTAAAACTTTTCTTCCATCCTTAAACCAACCTCTGCTCACCCTCCCTTCCATTCTCACCCCCACTCTCTCAGCTGAGAACCTTGCTTCATATTTTACAGATGAAAAAATTGAGGCCATTCTCTGTGAACTCTTTTCCTCCTCTCTTCCTTATCTTCTCTCACTCAGGTGCTTTCTGACACGTTTTCCTCCTTCACCCTCTCACATGATGAAATACCAAGGCTAACCTATTGTTAGGAGAGATTGCTCAAGACATCACATTCCATCTAATCTTCAGAAGATTGTCCTTTCTGTCATCCTTACTCTTTCACTTATTTTCAATCTTTCCTAGTCTACTGGCTCATTTCCTACTACCTAAAAACATACCAATGTCACCTCTATCCCACTCAAAATTCTCACTTGATCCTTCCATTCCCCTATGAGTATTGTCCTATACCTCCTCTGCCCTTTGCAGCTAAACTCCACGAATAGGTCATCTATAATGGATGTCTCCACTTTCCTCTCACTCTTTTCTCAATCCCTTACAATATGGCTTTCAACATTCTGCTGAAGTTACTCTCTCCAAAATTACTAATGATCTCTAAGTTGTCAAATCCAGTGGCTTTTCCTTGATCCTCAGTCCCCTTAAGCTCTCTGTAGCCTTTGGCACTGCAGATCATTTTCCTCCTTGATATTCTTTTCTTGATAGGTTTTTGGGACACCACTCTGTCCTGGTTCTCCTTCTATCATCTGACCACTCCTCTGTCTCCTTTGCTAGATCCTCTTCCAGATCATGTCTTCTAACTTTAGTTGTCTTTCGTGGTTCTTCTTCTTTTCTTCTTTTATATTATTTCACTTGGTAATCATAGCAGCTCCCATTGATTTAATTACCATCTTTATATTGCTGATTCTCAAATCTACTACAAATCTACCCTGACCCCTCAGTTGATCTCCAATCTCTCATCTCCAGATGTCTTTCAGCCTTAATTGGATGACCAGTAGGTATCTTGAACTCAATATGTACAAAACAGCACTCATTATCTTTCCCTCTAAATCCTCCCTACCACCTACCTTCCATTTTATTACAGAAGACAACACCATTCTCCTAGTTCCTCAGGCTCACAACCTAGATGTCCTCCTGGACTCCTCAATTATTTTTCATCCCCTACCCTGATATCCAATATGTTGTCAAGGCTTATTGATTTCATCTTTGCAACATCTCTTGAACATGCCCCCTTCTCTCCTCTAATGCTGTAACCATTCTAGTGTAGTCTTCATCACCATACATCAAGTTATATGGGGGCTCCTGATTGATGTTATTGAAGTCTTCATTCCTTTAAGATTACTCCCCCAAACGAAGAAAAGAAGTAGTCAGTCACCCTCTGGGGACTCAACCCATCAATGCTGGTGAGAGGTAAAGAAGTAGTCCCAAAGGGGATGTGACACCTTGAAAAATCCACCTTTATTCTCTGAACCTTGATTTCCTCATCTGTAAGGTGGTTTGAAATTTCTGTTCCCTTCCAATGCTAAAGTTTCATGAATCAACTCCTGTGTGCTTACCTATCTTTCTAGACCCTCATTGTCTCATAAAAACATATTAACATGTAGTAGCTGCTCTTACTGTTGGCTTGAGAAACTTGTCTGAAGTACCCTGAAAGCAGCCAGGGCTAATTACACATCCTAGGGAACATGAGAGGGGAATAACTACATATAGAAATTCCCTGCTCTTCTGAAAGGGGCTACATATTCTCACTTCATTTAAACCTTAGAGAGGTCCTGTAATTTGTAGATAGAATAGTGGTCTTAGAGTCAAAAAGAACTAGATTTGATTCCTTCCTTGCTAGTTGGATGACCTTGGGCAAGTAGCTTAATATCTCTGAGCCTCAGTTTCCTCGTGTAAAATAAGAGAGTTGTATTCAATGACTTCTAACAGTATTTAAGCTCTAAATCTATCAATTGATGACCTTAGGATCAACTCTGGGCTCACTCTTTTTTTTCTTGGCAGAAGAATTAGACTCAGCATTATTGAAATCTCTCTACAGGAAGAGAATATAAGCTTGAACCATAGATAAATATTCCCTGAGTGAGAGGAAATGCTCCCTATTAGAAGATCCACTCAAATTGAATATACTGCTCACATTTTAGCATAGTTGCAAGCTTTTAAATAAGTATGCAGAGGGGACAGCAGAGAAGGTGTACTTAGTCACAATTTCATCCTTCAAGAGGTAGGGCAACCAGTGAGAGGTGAGTCTTCTTCTGGATCTGATTCTCACCAATAAGGAAGAATTGGGTTCTGGGATAGAAATCATGAGCCCCTTTTCAGGGATACAAAGGAATGACTCCAAAACCTTAGAATTTATGCTAGGAGGGAGAGGAAAGTCAAGTCAATAAGCATTTAAGCATTGGAGTATTGGACTTAGAGTCAGAAAGACCAAAGTTCAAATCCTTCCTCCTACCTTTGCTGGCTATGTGTCTCTGGGTACTTAATGTCATTTTGTCTTGGTTTCCTCATCTATAAAAATAGAGATAATAATTAATAATTAATAAAAATAATATCCACCTCATACGTTCAATTAACATATATTTAAAGAGATTGACAAACTTCGAATATTACTATAAGAACATTTCAGTGTCCTTTAGCATAGTACTTTGATCATAGTAAGTGCTTTTTCATTCATTCATTCATTCATGTTTTTTTCAATTATCCTACAACAATTGAGGAGTTCTAAAGTGAAAAATGAGCTGAGGCTGGCCAATAAACTCAAGGCTAACCCAAAAATCTTTTAAAAGCTGTACCAGGGAAAAGAAGAGATAGCGCCACAGCTTGGGTTATACAGGGTGAAGATAATGGGTGACAAAAAATACAGAGCTGTTCATTGACAGGATGACATCGAGCAGAGCGGCTTATTTTGCTTCTGGTTCCTGTGCCAAAGAGAAGGAGCTTTGGTCAGGAGAGCACAGAACAAAAAATGACTAATAGGAAATTGCTACCCAAGATGAGAAGATACAATAAAAGAGAACCTAACTGTCTTTAATGCGTTCAAATTACCCTGCCTATATGAATTACACACTTCCACACTGGAAGAATGGGTAGATGTGAGTCATTGTCAACATTCACTGAAAGATCACGGAGAATGGGATAAGAGACCACAGGTCTGGATAAGGACAAATGTTATCCCAGTTTAGAAAATTTTACAAAAGGAAAGAAAGAGAGATTTGCAAACCACAGATACTGATTTTGGCTATTGACACAACTCCAGAATGTCTTATGAAAGCTATGGTGAGTGAACATTTAGAAGAGGAAGTGTTAATTACAAAGAACCCACATAACTTCTGTGAGGTCAGATCAGACTCATCCCATTTCCCTTTTTTGTAGCATTTTTTTTCTTTCTTTCTCCTAGTAGACCAGGGGAATACCTATATTTTGCTATTTACCTAGTTTTTAGTAAAGTATTTGACAAAGTCTCCTGCTATTCTTGTGGGAAGGATGAAGAGATAGAGGCTAGATTAAAATTAAGTGGATTTGACGTTGGTCAAATGATTGACCTAAAGAATAATCGGGAATGCTTTCAAGTTGGAAAGGAATCGTTAGTCAAGTGTCTCAGGGATCTTGTCAGACTCCGTGCTGTATAAAATTCTTGTTGGTACATTAGGTAATGGCAAGGAAAGCATACTTATCTAATTTAATATTAAAAAAAAAAAGCTAGAGATGATAACCTACTTGTTAAATGGAAAAGTCAGATTCCATAAGGCCTTGACTGGTCTTGGCTGAATCAAATTAGATGAAACTTAATAAAGATAAATATTAGGTCTTACATTTGGGTTCAAAATATCAGCATCCCATATACAAGATATAGGAGGCATGGCTGCTCCTCATAAAAAGGGTGAGACAGGAGAATATAGGCTCAATATTTCATTAAAATGTGGGAACCCTTCTCTCCCTTCCATCTCTACCCTCCAAAGCCTAACCAATCAATTGGCCAAACAAACAAACAAATTGAAAAAAAAAACATCTAATGAGAAATATGGCTTTTAGAAGGCAAAGATTCCAGGGGCAGGAGAAGGCTTTGGAGGGCATGGACTTGGAACTATCCTGATACAATGAACCACTGATATTATTTATCAGTTTGGAACTATGCCCAAAGGATTGTAAAACTGTACCCTTTGATCCAGCAATACCATACTAGGTCTATATCCCAAAGGGAACAGGGAAAAAGATCTATTTCCATAAAAAATATTTATAGCAGCTCTTTTTGTGGTGACAAAGAATTGAACATTGAGGGAATACCCATCAATTGGGGAATGGCTGAACAAGTTGTGGTATATGACTATAATGGAATATCAATGTGCTATGAGAAATGATGAGCAGGAGGACTTCAGAAAACCTTAGAAAGACTTGCCTTAACTGATGCTGAGTGAAGTGAGCATATCTAGGAGAACATCGTACACAGTAACAGCCATGCTGTGTGATGACTGACTCTGATGGGCTTAACTTTTCTCAGTAATACAATGATCTAAGATAGTTCCAAAAGACTTGTGATGGAAAATGCTAACTACATCCAGAGAAAGAACTATGGAGTTTGAATGCAGATCAAAGCATACTATTTTCTCCTTTTTTGTTTTTCTTTCTCATGGTTTTTCCCTTTTGTTCTGATTCTTCTTTCACAACATGACTAATGTGGAAATATATTTTAAAAAAAGAAATTATCAGAGAGGATGGAGAGGAGATAGATTATATTGTCAACAGTATTTTAAGAGAGGGCAGACTTCATAGCCTTCCTCTGAATATATTGACCTAGGCAAGGCTCCCAACCTTTCCATGCTCTAGGCAACTCCCTAATACTCTGAGTTTAGTACTGACCTTTATTAGTTGAGGGCATTTCCTCATCTGGGAATTCCCAATATTAAGGAAATCATGAATCCAGGTCCTATCCTTAGCTCTATAAATATCAATTTGAAGAAGGCAACAGTAGAATGGCTACTGTATTATTCTAACTTTTATGAAGCTTTTAGGACATCTTTTAGGAGATGAAAGAGCTACTATCTCTAAAGAACTCATATCCTGAAAAGACAACTGATCATATATACATTCATACATCTTTACATGTATGTGTGTGTGTTTATGTGTATTTATGTATATATAATTTGCCTCTTTTATGGCAAACATAAATATATATCATCTATTTTACTCTTTCCAGTTTTTCAAATAATTACTTCTTTTGATGGCAATATCTCCATGAGTTGGGAAGGAGCTATTGCCTCTATTTTATAGATTTAAAAAAATGAGATTTTGTAAGGTTAAGTGATTTGCCCATAGGTTTAGGACAGAACAGCTATATATGGTACAATGGAAAGGGACATGAGTTCTCTTAGCTCTCCCAATTATGGCCTGTGTGACCTTGGGTAATTCATTTAATCTGCTGGGTCTCAGTTTTCCTGTCTGTAACTAAATGATCTCAGGTCCCTTCTAACTCTGCAGCTGTGATCCTGGGAAAAAATGCTTGTAATGCAAACTATATAGCAAAACTATAGGATAATTATTACTACATATTGGCAAAAATGATAGGGAAGTACCCCTAGGTGGCTCAATGAATAGAGTGCTTGGCCTGGAGTCAGGAAGACTTACCTTTATGAATTCAAACCTGACCTCAGACATGTACCACATTTGCCTCAGTTTCCTCATCTGTAAAATGAGTTGGAGAAGGAAATGGCAAACCACTACAGTGTCTTTGCCCCAAATAGGGTCATAAAGAATCATTCTGGAAACGATGGAAGAACAAAATTGACAAAAATGCTCTCACTAATTTTCACTCACTCATAGCCCATGACACCCTGAGACTCCAGGCTAGCATGAACTGGGTGGAATTTTGGAGGATAATTCGCCCTTTCCCCCAACAAGAATCATTCTCTATTTTCAACTCATTGCCCTAGAATTGCTCAGAGAAAAGATCCTTCTCTATTAATGATATTTAAACTTACTATAACTTTCTCTTGGCAGAGGGATGTACTATTTTCCATCCTTACAATCGGTAACATGGACCTGCCTGCAGAAAATATATGATCTGAGAGTCTTTAGAAGTGAAATGAGGGTGTTTATAGCTGAGGGTGCTCTCTTTCCTGGTCTTGTCTGTTGGTAAGTTTCATGCACGTAGAGATGAAAATACCCAGGTATTTTCTCAGGATGCTCACATTGGGGAAGAGTCCTGCTTCTTTATGAAGAAGGACTTAGAAGTACAGAGAATCACCCATGTTGATGTGTGCCGCTGAAGAGGTTGAGGGGTGTAGGGGGACCCCAAAATACCAACAGTCCGGTCATGCTCGAATGAATTAGACTCAAGCCTTCTTAAAGGCAAAGAAAACAAAGTTTATTAAAGATTTGCCAAACTGGATTGCCTCTTAAGGAGCCTAAGCATTTGCAATGCTTGTAATTCACAAGGGGGCCAGATAGAATCTCAGCTAGACCGAGTCTGAGCTGGATTGAATCTGAGCGCCTTCATGGAGGCAAGGTGGGACTTAAATACAGAAAAGAGTATAGGAGGAATGTGGGGGGGTTGGTCTGGTGTTCCAGGGTGATGGGAGGAGGGCTTTAGGAAGGGTCTTGAGGAGAAGTGCAAGGAGGGAATCCAAGGAGGGTCAAAGGCTGGAAACAGCTGGAGACTATCACGAGACTGACTAGGGGTGCCTAGGTAGGAAGCAGGTGGAGCAATCCAAAGATAACAGACAATGGTCACAGATTTGAGTAGGAAAGGCCAGATTCTGTGAGGAGATACAAGGAGAGCTCAATTCGAGCATGAAAAGCCAGATTCTGTGAGGAGATACCAGAAGAGTTCAATTTGAGTATAAAAGCCAGGTTAAGTGAGGAGATTTCAGGGGAGCTCAAGGAAGTTCCCTGAGTCTGAACCCCATCCCCCGCCATGCCACACTCTGGGTCCCTATCCTCTGTCTCCCTTTGTTCTCCAGGGATCCCTCCCCCTGCTGCCACCCTGGCATGACTCGATCCAGATTTATTCTTAACAGATGAACATATAAAGCTTTAAACTCCAATTTTTTTCCTCCTGAGTCTTTTGTCCACAAAAGTGTTATGTAACATATGATATAGACACTTCCCCCTAGCTAATCCCAATGTCTACTCAGCTGAATTTAATTCTATATTCCATCATTTTAATGATATGAATTGCAAAGCTGATTTGACATGGGTTTTCTGCTGCTCGTGGTAGGCACCTACATTTCTGGTTAATATCCTTGTCAATGATCATGTGGCTAGTAAGTGGTAAAGCCAGGATTAGAATCCAGATCTTTGGATACCAAACTGGATTCCTACAGAAAAATTTTCCTTAGGGCTTCCAGTGTAATCATGGGGAAATCTGAGCTCTAAATGAATGCTTTTAAATGGAGAAGGAAAGGGCTCTAAAAACCATAATTAAATTATAGGTGGCTCCCACATTGCAAAGTGATAGTGTTGCAAAAGCTTTGGATCACAAACCTAGGGCTGCAAGAGAAGGCCATTTCTACTTGCTTTCTTGAGACTGAGATTTCTCCTTTTGCCCAGTTCACTTCTTGAGTGATATGGATGGAGATTTTCCTTGCTTCAGGCCATTGGTGATGGCATCCCACCTGCAAGTGGGTGGTTGTTTTAGGTAGCCTGTCCTTGGGAAGTAAGTTGTAGAGAGAAGTGATCTGTCTACATTCTTAGAAGGAAAGAGCCGAGCCACTGGGTCTCCTGGCGAGTATAAGCCTCTGGGGATACTCAGCTATCGCAGTAAATTCCCTAGTTTCCTCTTATCTTTTATTCCACAGCCCTCAGAAATACAATAAGGCCAGCCCCTTTTCTTTTCACTACTGTTATGGTTTCTGACTTTACTCATTCTCCTTCTCAGGCCCATTGAGGAAAGTAGCATGCGCACAGACCTGAAAAATTCTCCCCTCACTTTATTACTAGTAAACACTTATACAGAATTGCTATAATCTGTATTCATGTCTTTTTCTGCATCCAGTAGAACATCAAATTCATGAGGGAAGGGCTTCTTTTTCCTTTATGTTATTAGAGACATTGTATAAATTGTTGCCATGATTCTGCCTGCTTTACTTTGTATTAGTTCATACAATTCTTCCTAGGTTCCTAGGAGTGCTGTTCACTTCTAATTTCTTATGGCATAAGGAGGAGTTTTTTTTTAATTTCTTTCTATGTATCCCTTGCACCAAGCCCAGTGCCAGGCACATGGAGTGCTTTATAAATTCTTATCGAATGAAATCAATTTCCCATTTTTCATTGTTAATAACCTGCTTAAATGAGTCTAGAGTTATGTTTTTTTTTTTTTACTGTCTGACATGGCTTTTTCTCATTTAAGAACATTTCTTCTATATTTGTGTTAATTTTGATCTAATAAACAGAGGAGGAAAAGGAAGGATAAAAGGTTTCCTTCTGCATTCTTGCTTTCTCCCTACCCCCTACCCCAAGCCACAGATGCCCCTTCCTGGAAAGACAAAGTCACCCACAGGGTGCCAAAATGGAACAGAAAGGACTAAAGCAAGATGTATTTACACTTCAGAGGGAAATACTCTGTCACAGATGGTAAAGACTCTGAGATGAGGAGCAGGTGACTCTGGGTGAGGTTGGATGGTGCCTGGGGATGCTCCTTCTGAGATACATGCTATAATTGAGGGACTCAGTGGTTAGACTAATAATAGAATGAAATCACACTAACAATAACAACCCACATTTTTGTAGATCTTTAAGATGATCAAAATACTTTTTACATCCATAGTAGAAGATAGTCAATATGTAAGATCTACGTGGATATGGATGACTATCCATAAGGCCTATATATTTTTATCCATGTGGCATATATAGATATGATATGGGATCTGAGCAATCCCAAAAGAAGTTGTGAGTATCAGGAGTACAGTAATGCAGGCACTGACAGTAATCTATTGGGAAAGGGGAAGGAAGTATCCAGAATCACACTCTCCTATCTCTAAAAGGAAAAAGGGAAGCAATCCACAAATCAACAATGTGACAAATTAATAAACCAACAAATTAATAAATCAATAAATTAAAAACTCAAGCCCTAATTTTTAGTGTTTGCTGATTTCCTAAGTGTAAATATTCGCACTGAAAATTGAATAATCTGCTCTCAAGAGCTGATAGGAGTTGGTTCCATCAAAGTCCTTGGACATTTAGCTAAAGTTATATGTGCCTTGCATATTTTTGCTCCAGTGGTAGGAGAGATTCAGAAGAAAAGGCACTTGTAATTGTTCCCAAGGGGACAGTAACAGTTACTTTTCTCTTGATAGCTTAGTTCCCTCTCACAGAACGCTAGGTATACAAAAGATCATCATGTGTAACTGATATAATAAACTTCTCTGTCAAATTGAGTAGTAAATAGAAATTATAGAAGTTATACGGCTTAGAACAGACCAAATTATACACAAGAGAAAGTGTGCTCTTTGGGAGCAAGATAATAGCTCAACTCGGCTAAGAAGAGAACAATCCTGTGAAGAAAGAGGGGTCTGTACTTAGCAGTCTCTAGGGTTGCAGGTATCAAGGGATGTATGAGGGTGGGGCAACTTCCCTGTATTACTGCAGCTCAAGGAATGTTTCTTATCCATCATCGAAAGTTCACATTTGTCTTTCCTCGTGACCTCTTTACAGCTGGTTCTCGGGAGCGTGTCCATCTACATAGAGCCTCGGTTCACATTGGTCTCCATCGATCACGAGTCATGCTCCTTTGTACCTACAGAATACAGTATGCAAAGTCATAGGCTCATCCTTCATGAAACTGCGCAACCTGTGAGGAATAGAGTGGATATTTTTAGAGTTATTAACTTAAGGGTGAGAAGTTATGTGCCCCAGTGGATAGAGTACTGGGCTTGGAATCAGGAAGACTCGTCTTCATGAGTTTAAATCCAGTCTCAGATACTTACTAGCTGTTTGACCCTGGGCAAGTCACTTTACCCTGTTTGCCTCAGCCTCATCTATAAAATGAACTGGACAAGGAAATGACAAACTACTCTAGTGCCTTTGCCAAGAAAACCCCAAAATAATGTCATGAAGAGTAGAACAGGACCAAAATGATGCAACAACAACAACAAAACCTAAGAGTGGAGGGTCTATCAGTGACCTTCCCCACCTCCATCTGAGACCAGTCTTGGGATGTGATGAGAAGCAGAGAAAAGGGATTTGGTGAGGAGGAGGATGACCCCAGGTAGAAGCTCGTGTAGAATGAGAGGAGATAGAAGACAGAGGAGGGAAATTCCAATCAATATTAATTAGGATGAAAAGGGAATAATTGGGCATGCCTAAATTTCCAAGTTTACAAGGGACATGTATAATTTGGGTAGTGCTAAGTCAGTGATTGTCTGCACTACTATAATATAGTATTTCTATATGAAAGAAATGGTGAAAGCCATGTGTGAAAACAGGAAGGATTTTGGTAGGATAGGGAACATCCCTTTTGTTAGGATGGGAACACACATCACTAATGTCAAATCACAAGTCCAAGGGAGTTGCCTGAACCACAGAAAACTTAATGAAAAAACTCCCGGTCACACAGCTAGTTCAGGTAGAGGAGGGAAGGGACACATATTTATTAAATACCTACTATGTGCCAGGCATTGTGCTGAGCACTTTATGGATATTATCTTTACAAACATTATTTAATAGTAAATCATAGGATCATAGATTTTATAACTAGAAGAGAACTTAGAGGCCATTAAATCTAATCCTATCATTTTACAGATGAGGAAACTGAGGACAGAGTTTAGGTGACATTTCTAGAGCCATTCATTCTGACTCCACGTCCAATACTTTACTCATTACAATTGGCTGATCCCAGGAGCAGTTGAACTGGCTGTGTACTGAGAAAAAGGGAGACAGATGGACAGTTTAAACTGGTCATGTAGTGAGTGTGAAGGACAACAGATGGACAGTCCAAATCTGATACTTGTCCTCATGAAATGCAAAAAGACTTAAAGGAAGACCCCTAGTACTTTGGATACTGTGTAGCACATATAGGATAAGAGAGACAAAGATTGAACAAGATAAAAAAGTATAGATAGCTTTCTGTCTGCTCAGATGGAGGTGGGAGGACTACCTACATTGATGGGATTCTGGGTCCACAGTACATTCTAATAGATTTTATAAATCTTCGAACATTGCCAGTACATCTTCCATTCATTATTCCATTGGATGCCGATAGCGATGGCTGCTCTTTTTTTACAGATCTCTCACAGTCGTAGCAGCTGATTTTCTATAACCAGATAGTTTTTGCCTCAATAGATGTTAGCAGAGACAGAAGGCAATAATTTCCTCTTTTAAAAACACAGGACATGCATCTAATATGTACCAAATTGCCATGAATATAAAGATAATTGAATTCAGTGAGAATTTATTTAGTACCTAGAGTGTTTAAGGCATTCTAAAACTTTCATGCACTTATTCAACAAACATTTATTACACTTATTAAATGACTAAGCAGAATGATGTAATGGGAAAATCTCTGGACTTGGAGTCAAAAGACTTGACTGCTCTGATATGTACTAGCTCTATGACATAAAGGGAGTTACTAAAACTCCTTTGAACCATTGTTTTGGAATAGTAAGATATGAATCAGCTCATGCGGTTGTTGTGAGAAAGACAATTTATAAATCTTAAAGAGCTATATAAATATAGCTACCCATCATCTGTTAGAGATATGATGAACTGGAGGTGTAGAATGAGACATACATTTTAAAGCATGTTCATTGTGTGAATTTGATTTGCTACAGAAGGCACTTTTTGTTTTTGATAAAAAAAAAATTGGGAAAAATTTGGGAGGTGGATGATGATAGTATTAGTGATGTAACAAAAAAGAAGAAAAGAAAGAAAAGAAATCATTAAAATAAATAATCTCTCCAACATACTTTCAATTTTAGTTGTTTTGATAGTCCATACTTTACATTTTTCTCTATTTTTTTAGTCTTTTGCTTTTGGTTGGATGTTTCTTGTTGTTTCATGGAATCATTGAGTTCTGTTCACTGCATTTTATTTTTTAGGGATTCAATTACTTGTGCAAGGTTTTACATGTTCTAAGTTATTTGTCCTTCTTTCAATTTCCCTCTCACCTCCCCCATACTCTAATTTTATTTATAATTTCATTTTGTATCTCTTCATTCTTTCCAGTCTCTCTTGGGGTCCTTGTTACCAAGACAATTTCTCCTCCTCTCAGTTCTACTTCTTGTTGTTTTGAAGTTCTCTCATATTTTGTCTTTGCCTCTTGGGTCTCTCTTAAAGTATTGTGTCTCTCCACTGTGTTTGGTGTTTTCTTCTGTTTACTGATAGTTGAAAACTCAATTCTTGGATTGCTATTTTATGCTAAGACCAGTTTCCTCCTACTCTCTTTGTCTTCTTGTAGGAGTTTTTCCATCCCTTATTTGGGCCCTAGTTTGATCTCAGGCTTCCTGCACAATCCTCCTTTTACTGATACCTATCATTGAGTTGGTCCCATCTTCTGTTGTGGCTTCTGGTGCTCCTGGTAGGGTGTCACCTCATTTTCCAGTGACCTGTAGGATCTGATTCTATTATATCCTTCTGTTCTCGCAGGCCAGGGTCAGCATCTGGCTTCAGGTATCTGAGTATGGGAGCTGGCACTATTTTGTGGCATTTTTATTCAGAGAGCTAGCTGGCTTTAGGTGTGTTTGTGGGAGTCCAAGAGGGATTCCTCTTTCTGTCTTTTCTGTGTTTTAGCTTATTCCCTAGAATTCGGATTGATTTCCCTGATGTCCCCTTCCTATCATTCTATACCAACTTTTGGTCATTTTTTGGTGCAGTTCTAGACTGGAAAAAGAATCTTATTTCTGTTTCTGTTTGTTTTTCTTTATCAGTGGTCTTTCTGGATCCCTTTTAAGATATTTTCTGCAGTTTATATGGGAGAAATGGTCTTCTCTCTGATCTTACATATTTTCCTTCTTAGCCAAAAGACTTCAGTGAAGCCCCCTGAGGAAGTATAGGGTTTAAAATATCAAAGAAATGGATGATAGGAGAAGAAGATGGGTGGGTCATGTGGGATGGTGAGCAGAGAGCCAGAGCTCTCTATTGTTGCGCCCTTGCTGTTTCAGGAGAAAGCAACGTTGAGTGGATACCTGGTGGCAAACTTAAGAGAGAACACGGGCAAAAGCAACTTTAGATGGGCAGGCATAAATACGTATTATTGAAAAGAACTTCCAAATCAGCATGATCACAGATCTATTTAAATATTTCTAATTTTTGATTATATGCAGTGCCTAGGATGTAGTAGACAACAATTGCTTGTTGATTGGCTGTTGTGAAAAAAAGCAAGAAAAATAAAGAAAAAACATGCCTCTTTTTGGCTTCAATGACAAATTCTCTGTAGTTGAACTAGCTTACTTGAGTCTCACATCAGACTTTGTGAAAAGTTCTTTCTCTGACTCAATTTCTTTTCTCTGGCCAAGTGATTGATGCTGCTTCTACCCAAAACAACAGGTTTTAGAAAAGGGGACAGAAATGGGTGAAGCAACTAGACTAAGACACTGATTTTTTTTTTTATTGTCAACAGAGTTGGACCTTCCAGGTTTCAAAACTTCTCTTTTTTTTAAGGCAGCACCACCAGTGATCCTCAACTCTGACTAAGAACTTGGGGTATAGGAAATGTGATTTTTGTCTTCACTTATCAAGAGGAACTAAGAAAAGAGGTTTTGAGATTCCAAGAAAATGGATGACCAGAAATAACCATCCTGAAAGTTGTTGGAAGAACATGGGGAAAGAGCAAACGGTACTTTTATTTCTTTCAGGAATTTTCAGTATGTTTTACAGCCTAATTGAGAGACCCCATTGCCCTTTTGGTCTCTGTCTCCTTTCTGGAAACTTTTTGTATTTCTTCTTTCTGTCTTTTGACCTGAACTCTCTTGGGAAATGAAAGGAGCTCTTAGAAACAGCATTTCCCCTCACTTATCTGGCACCTTTCTAGTTGCCCATTTTCTCTCTTTTTCCTGGTGCCATCTTTCTGTTCTGATAGAGTAGCAGTTAACACGAAGATTGGCAATATAATTCCATGGTTTTTGTAGGAATGTCTGTGTCTCCATGCCTTTTGTATTATTGCTAAGAATTATTTCTTGTATCTAGAAAAGTCATCTTTTATAATTAGCTTGCTTGTATTAAATTAGACAGTTTCTCCCAATCCGTGGACTTGCTAGTACATCTCTCAAAGTTGTATATATTTTATTGAGTCAGAATCAGTCAACTCTCTGTTCAACAACTATTTTCTAAAGATTCCAAGAACTGTTGTCTGGGAAAGGGAGTCAATTTTACTTCTTCCTGGAGCAGAGTTGGCAACACAAGGTAGAGGATGCTGGCATAATGTTTTTACGAGACTGGAATTTTGCTAGACTGCTAGTAAGAGTTCAAAGATGGAAGGGAAAAAAAATCAAGAGCAAATTAATTATGTTGTAATATTCATAAATGACTGATGTTTCCAGGACAGTAAGATTTTTATTTTCACTATAACATAGACACATACATACATACATTATATATGTATATATGTTTATATACATATATAATATATATGTTTGAAAGAAGTAAATAATTTCAAATACAGAAGGAATAAGGTAGGCTAGTGATGATAACCAAGCCCCCTTTTCAGCTTACATCACAAAAATCATTAAATTTGGGGTTATTTGTGGTATTTGAAGAGTACATTAATTTAAATGAGCATGCTTATTTATCACCATTTTTGCATGATTTTTTCTATAGAAAATCCATTTTTTTGTTAACATTTAGTATTTTAAGTAAAGTTTGTTAGTAAGTGTGTGTGTGTGTGTGTGTGTGTGTGTGTGTGTGTGTGAGAGAGAGAGAGAGAGAGAGAGAGAGAGAGAAAGAGAGATCCTTTTTCTAGGTTGCCTAGAAGGTTCATCAGCCAACAGACAGAGTATAACATGAAGCTTGAGGATTGCTGCATTGAACTTGTCTCCTTGCTGCCAGGGTCATGATTTGATAGTCTGTGTTCTCTGGTTTATGTAAAATAAATTGGTAGTCTCAGTCCAATTCCTAATGGGATGGTGTTTATTTATGCTACAGCTGGCACTGATAGGCACTCTCAGTATAGATGCCAAGAAGAGCACCTCAGTAGAGCCTAAATTACTCTTATAGCCCTAAAGATGTTCCTTTTAGGTCAGGATGGAGGCCAATTAGTGGCACCATACACTGGAGTGGGCACTGCCACCGACCATATTTCTTTCACCTGGTCTGTGGATTAAAATGTATATCAAGTCCTGAAATGCTTGAAAAGAAAATACTGGAAAGAAAGATTCCCAATAGCTTTATCAGTCAGCAACAAGCATTTATTAAGCACCTACTATGTGTCAGAAACTGCTAAATGCCAGGGATACAAAGAAGGTCAAAAGATGGTCCCTGACCTGAAGGAGTTTATTGTCTAATGGGGGAGAGGACGTTAAAATGACTATGTACAAATATGCTATATGGAAGATACATTGGAGATCATTTCAGAGGGAAGGTGCTGAGGTTAAGGAGGACTGGGACTTTCTTGAAGAAGGTGGGACTTTAGCAGAGACTGGAAGGAGGCCAATTGGACAAATTAAGTTTTCGCATTGTCTGTTACTTTTAATCATTCCTTCTAACCCTGTAGTTTTCCTACGAGTAACTCATAGTTAACTGTGTATGTATGTACGTATACACTCACACACACACATATTACATATATATTCTATCTATCTACTTATCTATCTATCTATCATTTCTCTGTCTACCTCTATCATCTCCGTGTCTCTCTGTCTCTATCTCCCTCTCTCTCTTATAAGTAGAATCATGCAAGGATCATGGGAAGGAACCTTGGAGATCAGATGATGAAGCATATTCCTTCCTCTCAGTAGAGAGAAAAAGGAAGGTAAAAGGGGGTGGGGGATATGGATGCTGGGGTTCTTGTTTAGCTATTTTTCTTACAAGGTAAGGTTCAATTGAGGTCTGATTATATTCAAAAAGAGCCCATTTGTTAGAGAATGAACAGCATCAATAGAATAATTTTTAAAAAGAATTCACAATTAACAAAAATTGGAAGTGACTTTAGAGCTTCTTAATCCAATGCTATTATTTCACAAATGGGAAAAATGAGGCCCAGAAAGGCTAATAGATGACCAAAGCCCCATAGCTCTACAATTTTCTGCTACCATAAGAAGAGAGGGAGACAGAAAACTATTGAATGATATTATAATTTTGCTTGCAGGCATGTTAATAAAATCTACTGGCCTAAAATTTGTCAGTTATCTGGTTCTGTTCTTACTGATGATATACATGATGACTATTCCTGAAGGGCTTAGGACTAGTGTAACAGTAAGCTAGTTTTTCCCCCTCTTTTCATGAATATTTCTGCTTGTTCCCTGCCTTATTCCTTCTAGTTCTAGCCTAATTTCTTTTCTATAGCCATTTACCTGTAGCCCTATTCTACTGAGTGTGGTCCCATTATACAATATAGAAAAGTAAGTGAAAAAATAGAAAAGATCCTAATACTTAATGAACTTTGGACTCCCTTAAACAACCGTTTTCTTTAGCAATGCCAACCAACCTGGTGGAAAACCCTGGGCCTGTAGCTTAGCTTCCAAATAAAATGTAGTCATGGACAGAGGCAGAAAAGAGGATCAGCTGATTTACAGAAAGTTTTATTTCTGCTCTTGTGTCTGAAAATCAAACAGCTCAAAACAGAACAAAGGTAAAGAGGATACTTTCATGTTTCTTTAGACTTCAGTCTGATTCCTTCCTACCAGGATGAGAGATCCAGGGCTGGAAGGGAACTTATTGGTCATGTAACAACAACAGCCCTGATTTAACAGATGGGGAACTGAGGTGCAGTGAGGTTATGACATGCCCAAGGCCATACAAGTAGTTAAGTAAGTTTAAACTCGAGTCCTTTGACCCAAGTCAGACTTTTTCCCTCCACTGTACTGCAAAAAGATACTTTTCTGCTGAGCTGCCTGGCCTCGTCTCACTTCGACCAAGACAAGACAAACACAATATAGTCTGTTTTGGACTCCCCTCAAGAAAATGACAACTACCCCTTCCCAGCAAATGCAAAGGAAAAATAACCTAAAAACAAAAAATGAATCCATAGCTGTGACCACCAAGTTTGTAATTGGAAACAGGTACAGAGTCAAGAAAATCAATGTCATCAAAGGAGTGAAGGGAGGCTGCCTTGATGAAGACTACCCCAATGGTGCATGAGAGGCCTTGGAAACAGGTGTTACTGATCTGGTTCCAAGGGGAGAAAAGTCTAAATCTCATGTGGAGATCAACACTTTGGGTCAAATTGACCTGGACCACAGCTGTTCCACCTAGATCATAGATTCAGAGCTGGAATCCAAGTATCGGTAACAAAGCAAAAAATGAAGCCATTTAGGGGCTGAACACAACCACTGGCTCTTAGTAAATACTTATGGAATTAAACCACAGGAATATCGATACAGCTGTCAGTTTGGTTTCCCTAGATGAAGTATACATTGAAGCTTCTAGCTTTGAATTACTTTAAACCAGTGGTGATAATGCAGTGCTTGGAAATATGTTCTCACTCCTCAAAGGGAGCTGATGTAGATATGCCCTAGATTTTTTCTGCCTGCCTTATTTGTCTTATCAACCAGCCTCCCATCCAGTCAAGCTTTTAACTGGTGATAGATAGTGGGGGCCATTGTACTATAGGGGCCAGTTGCCAGTCGGACCCAGAGAACAGTCTGTCATTAGCACACTGCTGATAGGGAGGCCCCATCTTCCTCACTATCTCTCTCTGACTGACCTCTGCAGTTTAGCAAATGCTAAAGATTTTCAGGCCTAAGGACAAGATGTTTTATCTAACCCTGGAATTTACTTGTCCTGTGACACATTCAGCCTCTGAATAAGATGTTTGCTGCTCCTCCGTAATTCCAATCCTTCTTGAAAATAGAGGATTTTAAAATCATATGGATTTGAATAGAATTCTTTCTTTCCTAAAACTTACTATTTGCTAAATGAAGCAGAGCAAATTAAAAGTGGTCGGTTATTTTGAAAAGCCATTGAAAACCCATGACAAACAATGGGAGACACAGTCAAGAAGTTGTTGTTCAGTTGTGTCCGACTCCTAATGCCCCCCATTTAAGGTCTTCGTGGCAAAAGATACTTGAATGGTTTGCCATTTCCTTCTCCAGCTCACTTTACAGATCAGAAAATGGAGGTAAACAGGATTAAATCACTTACCCAAGGACACACATATATTAAGTGTCTGAGGCTGGATTTGAACTCAGGCCTTTCTGACTCGGGTCCAGCATGCTATTCCTGTGTCACCTAGCAGCCCTAGTCAAGAAGTCTTGGGTTTCAAACCTGCCTCTCATATTTTCTAGCCATGTGACCTTACTCAAGTCACTTAACATCTATAAATTTCAATTTCTCCTTCTATAAAATAGTGATGTGGGGAGGAAGGTGCCTGGTGCATGTGAAGACCTTATTAGCCTGCTCACTTGATACAACTTCCCCAGAATTACACTATCATTCAATAACTTTTCTCTCTCCCTCTCTTCTTAGGGTAGCAGTAGATTACACAGTCCTGTGACCTTGGGTGTAAATTAACTTTTTTGGGTGAGTTTTCCCATCTGTAAAATCATGAAAGTGAATTAAATGGCTTTTAAGTCATAGATCTGACAACCAGTGGTGAATCGAGACTCTGATTGTCTGCAGAGGCATTTGAAAGGCCTTAGGGAGTTTTAGCCCTGGTTTTCTGACTTCAATCTCTTGGATCTCTACTGATTGTTTCCACCTGTCCATCTTTGCTCCTTGGGGCATTGATGCTGGTTGGATGTGACATTCAATCTCAACTCCTAAATCTAGTTGTGTTTCAATCTCCTGATCTTTAGAAACTCACAAGGTTGGAGACTCTACTCACTTTTCCTAGAACAGACAAAAAACCCCCAAAACCCTAACAACTGTTTCTGAGGGCCACGTGGCCTCTCGCCTTACCACTTGATTCATCATTGGGTAAGGAATTGAACAACAAGGTGGTTTAAAGGACTGGGCCCAGAGCCATGACGGAAACCAAGGGCTCTTGGGAAGTCTGCAGACAACCAAAGAGCCCTCCTTCCACCAAGTGGTTAGCAGACCAGAAGTGACAAAAAGTCTATGTATGCTTCATAGCGTCTCCAAGGTATTGCCCTCACATGTCATCATGGTTCTCCTATAAACAAGCTGCTCAGATGCATCTGTCGCACAAACTGATTGGGCTATCACATGCCCAAGTTGGTTCTGAGATAAAGAGGGGCACGGTGCAGTGCAAAAGGATCTAAATTTGGAGTCGCAGGACATCATCTTTACTAACAAAGCAGGTTTTTCTTCTGGCTTTTTCTATTTCTGTTAATGATGTCACTATTCTCCTTGACATTAGAGTTTACCAAAACTAATCAATTAACTAACTAACAATATACTTGGTATCCTCTTCTTCTTTTTCTCCTTCTCTTTCTTCTTCTTCTCCTTCTCCCCATCTCTCCCTTCTTGTTCTCCCCCTTCTTCTTCTCCTTTTTTTCTTCATCTTCTTCATTTTCTTCTTCTTCTTCTCCTCCTCCTCCAACTACTAATGATAGCTAATATTTATATAGTACTTAATATGTGCCAGGCACTATGCTAAGAGCTTTGTCATTATTATATCATTTGATCCTCACAGCAACCCTGAGGGGGTAAATATTATTTTTCTCCCCATTTTATGGAAGAAGAAGCTGAGAATGAGAGAGGTTAAAAGACTTGCCCAGAGACATGCAGTTAGGAAAAGGACCTGAGATCAGGTCTTTCTGACTCAGACTCTAGTAGAGTCTAGTACTCTATCCACTACATCATTCATTCATTTAATCATTCACTTATTCAAGCATTCATTTACTTGTTTGTGCTTCTACGCATGGTTTCATTCATTTATTCATTTGTTCATTCGTTTGTTTATACTTATTTTTATTATTATAGATCCTTATACAATATTACTACCAATAATTAGCTTGAGTTTCCTGAAAGAAAATATACGTATATGAATTTCTAACTGTGGTCCATTGCACATCGTTTTGATTTTGGTCACCATTTTGTCATAAAGAAAGCAATGCCTTCTGGAGGCTAGAGCAAAGAATTGGAAATCATGAGTAGTACCAGGAAGAATGGCTTGAAATCAAAATATTATTTTATTGTTGTTGTCTCATCATTCTTCAAGAAAACCATATTTTTTAAAAATTGCAGTAGGAGGATATGGATGAAACACAGAGACTGATTAGAACCTAATAAATTAGATTTAAGAAAATGTAGTCTTAGGCTTTCTACCAAAGGATTTATTGTAAAATTGACCATACATCTGATAATTTATGGGCATTAACATTGCTATTCATAGTTTTCTGAAGCAAATTCAAGTGTGGTTTTCCCGTATTCAACTGATGTTTGTGGTCCCTAAAAGCTTTCCGTCATTTTCCCATAAGCATGGTTTTTCTTGTCTGGTATAATACTTCCATTACCAATGGCTCCATCCTTAATCCCTCTGAATAGTCTTATTTCCATCCTTTTTTTCCTCTTTGACAAAAAACACTTGCTGAGATTAGCAAGAAATTAGAACTAAGTATATGGGAAACTCTAGGAGTTATCTTTTTTTCTTTTAATTTGCTTTCATTGGTCATGGTGATATGGCCTCTGCAGAATGGAACATAATTTAAGACTTGTTTTTAAAATTTGTCCAATATGTTAATCTTTTACAGTCTTCAGAAGAAAAATGTTATATGTGAGGAAGGGTCAATGATTAAGGTGAATTTAAGTACATCTTCATACTCATTTACTTTAGAAATGGAACAAAAATGTTGCAAATCTTACGTTGCAGAAGTTCTAAGCATTACCATTTCAGATATAATGAAAGTAGGAAAAAAATAATGCAAACATAAATGAATAACATCTTTAAAAGTGAAAAGTCGCTGTTAGTTATTCACTTTCCTTAATAAATTAAACTACAGACATTATTATTGTTCAGCTGAATATAGGAGCTGTGCTCAGCTCCATGTACTCCATACACAGCGTCACTGTCGTCTTTGTTATGCTTTACACAAGACACTCCATCTCCCAGATCTGGGCACTTGCACTAACCATTGCCCATGCTTTTCTAATCTCTGCCTGCTGTCTTCCTTGAGGTCTAAGGCTAAAGTCTCACTTTCATCAAGAAGCCTTCATCAGTTCTCCTTAATAATTCTGCCTTTCCTCTGATGTTATTATATTATTGTAAGCTTCTTGAGGACAGGGCCTATTTTTGCCTCTCTTTGAAACTCCAGCACTTAGTACAATGCCTGACCCATAGTTAGTGTTTAATAAATGCTTGTTGACAATTTTTCAATAGAACAATATGTTACATGAGCTAAGAATTGTTCCAAGTTCTTAGATGCCACCATCTAAAACTTTTCTTGCATCTTTGATGATTACTAAATTCTATAATAGGATAAATTACATCTGTCCTCCATCAGTGATTAGCTTTTCCTACCTAACCTAAGGCAAATTATTCTTTTTACTAATTCATTTCATCAGAAAATGGGACAATATTTGAAGTAATTGCAGTTGTTTAAAATCTCCAGTCTTCCATGAATCTTCTGCTACTCCAATACATTTTATCCTTTATTTCTATTATAAGATCATACTTTCCTTGGGAACATAAGGACACTGCTCAGGAGTCTAGAATTACCCGAAGACAGGAATATAAATAATGAGAAAGGTTATAAATATTTGTTCCCCCTATAATTAATATGGAAAACATTGTTATTCGTTTCTCATCTTGAAGTTTCTGTCTTTGCCCAAATCATTCAGCCAACAATAGCATAGTAGAAGTACCAGTTTCCTTCCTACTAGAATGTCTGAATGGAAGAAATGTTTTCTGTTTTGGCCGTATTAAGAAGAAACACAGTGAGGATGATGAGGATAAGGACTGTTCTTTTAAAAACATTCCTTTCACAAAGTCAAATCTAAAAATCCAGAGGTTAAGAGACCGACTCTTGTATCTCTATGATGAATCTGTTGATCTGATGGCAGCATCAGAGCTTTAGTGCTGGAAGGCATCTTAGAGGTCAACCCTTTCATTAAATAAGCATTTCATGTACAAACAAGGGAACTGAGACCTAGAGAGGTTGATTTGCTTAAGGTCACTGTGATAGGACAAATATCTACCCTTTCCCCCCATTCTCAGTGTGGTTTAAACTAAATTTTCCCTAAAAGGGGACAAAGCTGGTATTTGATACAACTTGATACAACTACCTTGTAGTCTGATTGTGTTTATGTTTTTTCCTGGTCACCTAAGGATATGAAAAGGTCTACCCACATGGGATGACACCCTTAAGATATGATGGGTATTAGCAATTAACACATGATATCCTACTGATCAGATATTTTTCCATATGGATTCTGAGCTTCCTTGTTAAATATCTTTGCTATGTTATTGCTAAATATACCTCTTTTTGTGAGCTGTTCAATGACCCATGAATGCCTCGTCTCATTCCAACATCCAAAACTGAATGAACAGGATATCAGTGTCAGGCCTGCCCCTAGTAGTCACAAAGGATATCTGTTTTAAGTGAAATAAGTAATGCACATGACCTAAAGATTTTGCTATATATACTGACTTGCGGATTTGGCTGTTTGATTTTAGTCTGATGCCTATGAAAAAGAAATATTGTCAATGCATATGACCAAAGGAACGGCTTAGTAGTGGACAGATATGAAATACCATTGACTACCTTGGGAAGAGTGAGGACTTGCTCTGGAAGAGAAAGAAACTTTTCTCTTCATTCACTCCTTTAACTGCTGAATCAAACAACACAAATTTATTAAACTTTTTTTCTCATTGTTTCAGTCATGTCTGACTCTTTGTGACTCCATTTGGAGTTTTTTTGGCAAAGATACTGGAGTGGGCTCAGATTCAATCCAGCTCAGACTCTGTCTAGCTGGGATTGTATCTGGCCTGCTTGTGAATACCAGTGTCACAAATGCTTAGGCTCCTTAAGAGGCAACCCAATTAGGTGAATCTTTAATAAACTTTGTTTTCTTTGGCTTAAAAAAAAAAGATACTGGAGTGGTTTGCTATTTGCTTCTCCAGCTCATTTTACAGATGAGAAACTGAGGCAAGCAAGGTTAAGTGACTTGCCCAGGTCACATAGCTAGTAAATGCCTGAGGCTGGATTTGAATTCAGGTCTTCTCAAGTGTTCCAACTACTTTCCCACCTAACTGCTAGCTATTGTGGTAGGCTTTGGGGATAAGAAGATATAAATGAAATAATGAGCTACATATAAATGCAATAATATAAATGAATTAGGAATCAAAATAGAAGGCATGGAGAAAGTGAAATGTTTTGATTTGAGGAAAAATATAATTTACAAATAAAAATCTTCAAAACAGACTAATTCTTCTGGCTGGTTTAAAAGGAGATGATCTTCTGGAGAAGAAGTAGAATGAATGAAAAAGACTTACTCCTAGTAAACTCACAGAATTGGCAGGTCTAGTCATGTCCATGGTCAATTGAGAAGGAATTCATGCACTAATGACGGATCAGCAGTGAAACTAAATACTTTTGCTACCCAGGTTACTATCTCAGTGGGCATTAGTGCTTGCCTATACATGGGGAATGATAGGAGGCATAATTAAGCACATACACCTCAATGTAATTAAAGCTTTCTTTTGCCTAGCCAAGTCTTTTTTTGTAACTGTAAGCAAATTACTTAGCCTACCAAAGTCTCTATTTATCAGTTCATAGAGGGGGAATGGGAATTTCTTCATTTGGGAAATGCCTAGACTCTTGTTAATTTTGTGTTAGCTAGAAATTCCTACCACACAGTCAAGCCAATTTAGTCATATAGATGTTATTTCACATCAAATGAGATAAGATGTGTAAAGCTTCATAACCTTTTGTTGTTGTTTTGTTAGCTAATTGTGTTTGACTCCGTGAGCTTATTTGGGGTTTTCATGGCAAAGAAGTTGGAGTGATTTTTCTTCTCGAGCTCATTTTACAAATGAGGATCTGAGGCAAACAGCATTAAGTGTCTTGCCCAGGGTTACATAGCTAAGTGTCTGAGGTCATATTTGAACTCAGGTCCTCCTGACTCTAGTTCACTGCACCACGTAGGTGCCCCTTGCAAACCATACAGATCTCTTTAAATGTTGTTATTGATGTTTTTATTATAATTTTATACTATATAGCTACTTGGTAAATATTATTTGACCTTTTCGATTGTTGCCATAGAAATGGGTACTATTGTCAGTGAAACAAGAACACGTATATAACTTGTGCTGAAAATACCTTTCCAAAGACTTGAGACGTCTAAAAATAACTGACTTACCAAATTTATATTAGCCCCCTTCTAACTCAAAGAGTGCCTTGTTTTGTAACTCTTCAATGTATTTTTAAAAAATGCTACTGATGCTTTTTATTTCTATGTCTGAATATAGGTTACCACCCTCCTCCCCATCCCAGTCACATTGAACCCTTCCTTGTAAAAGAAAACAATTAAGTGAGGCCAAATGATACAGTGATTAAATCTGACAATATAGGTAGCATTCTGCCTCTGTAGTTGCCTGCTTCTCTGACCAAGAGGATCCTAAGGACATAGATGTACATTATTTTTTTTAACAGGAACAAGATTGGTTATTAGACTTACTCAGGGGTTAACGTCATTTTAGTGCTCTTTTCTTTTATTGAATATGCTTTATCTCTTAATAATAAGTATTAGAGTTACATGCTTAGGTCTTTTTCATCTTATAAAATGTGAGTTCCATGAAGACAGGGTCTGTGTTTTATCTAAACATTATATCTCCTTCAGCAACACTGTCCACAGTAGGCATTTAATTTGCTATGTTATACAGAATTACATTGTACTGTGTTGTGTTGTATTGCATTTTATTACTATTTTCTCTCTGGTTTTTATTATAATGTGAAGGTAAGAAACCAAACTATCTCCATGCAGTGGAAACACTCATAATTCTCCCCAGTTTCCTTGAAAACCCAAAGAACACACATAAGGATACTTTTAGACACCCGCTGTCTGATTTCCTTTTGGCTCACTTTGATTTCTTTAAGGTACTACCCATGGGGCCAGTGCTTATTCTCATGGCTCACATAAATTATGCATTGCAAGCTTTACAGTATTTAGAAATCCAAGTACTCGGTCCACTGTGGCTCTGTCCTTACATGGTCTTCTAAACACAGACATTAATGATAAAATAAAGCAGTGTCTGCTTCTCATTTATCAGAAAATGAATCATATTTCCTCCCTATCCTCTCCCCCACCCCTTAGCCTATAGCTGTGGTTTTTGACTCAGAGGTAAAGACAAAACAAGGTAACTCATCTCTTATTCAAAAGTCATCAGTGTGAGGCTTTTTCCCTTTGAAAGCTGAAAATTTCTTTCTGAGTTTTTTCTGACTTTGTAAAAATCACTTGCTTGTCTAATAAACACTATGAATCTTAGTCAACAAATCAATTAACTAATAAGTACCTGTTAAACAGATCTTTTGTGCCTAGGACTGCATTAGAACCTGAAAGTAGTTCCCTAAGAATATGTCTCTGCCTTCAAAGGCTCTTAATAATCTTACTGGGGAGATAAAACATACACAACTGTACCTGTGAAGCATACAACAGGTGGTAATATTGAATTTCCTTAATCTTTAGAGAGGGCTGTATTATTAATACCACTGAGCTTAGATTGTAGTGTTTTATTTTTTCAAAACCTTAAAGTGCTCACATTCAACATAAATGTTGGAACTAGGCTGCCAAACAAGGGTACTACCCTGACTTTACAGTCTGTACTTTTAAAACATATGCCAACATGTTCCTTTCCCCCTCCAGTCCTCCTACATAGCCCAGATGGCATCAATCCTGCTCTGTCTCAAAGTTCTGTTGGCTTCTTTTACTTTTGCATTCCAAACATCTCCTTCCTGGGTGTGGATTGTGAGGAGCTGAGGTGCTCTGGTAATAAACCCAACTCTAGACACAGGTGTTCAAATATTTCAAAATATCATCAAGTTGAACATGCTAACTTTGTCCTTTCACATCATTGAATGCTGGCATGACAGCACCTGCAGTAGACTGGGCAGGCTTGTTTATCATCTCCTTTGAAAAGCAGTTATAGGAAGTCACTACAGGAAGACAATACATGTATTTTTTGCATTGTTCTATATAGTTGGCTGTGATCTCTGAAAAATGGTATCCCTACCTGACTGCCAGTACCATTTAATGTTGTATCATCTTGACTACATTTTGACAATGGATCCAAAAAGATTAAAGCATCCTTTCAGTCACTGTTAACTTTTCAGTTCACCAACTGCTGAAAAGTAATGCAAAGATGAAACATACTTTGGAGTACAGTGGAAAGAATGTTAAATTTGGAGGCCAAAGGAACTCAGTTGCAATCCTGACTCTCACCTGTGCACTGCAAAATTGCAGAGAAATGGCTTAAACCTCTGGCCCTCAGTTTCTTGAAGGGATTGGACTAAGTGATGTCTAATTTACAAGTATACTGGAGGCAGCTCTAATCAACTTTTCAGAATCAGTTTCTAAATTTACAGTACCATCATTTGTACCTTAGAAATTAGCAAATGATACAAATCAGGACTCGATTTATTGCTTTGTTGATTATCTAGACGAGAAAAATGCAGAAAATGTTCACAACATAGATTAAACTTAAAAATGGATCATGTGATCTGCTGTGAATATTTTAACTGTTCTCAGTGCTACAGTGATCCCAAACAATTCTGGGAGTTATGAAAAATGTTATCCACCCCCAGAGAAAGACCTGGAGTCTGAATGCAGATTAAAGAATGCTTTTTTCTCTTTCTTTCCTTTGTTTCGCTCTCTCCTTCCTCGTTCTCCTCCTCCTCCTCCTTCATGGCTAACATAGCAATGTTTTGCATGACAGCACATGTACAACTTATACCAAATTGCAGCCTTCTCAAGAGTAAGGAGATGAAGGAGGGAGAGAATTTGAAACTCAAAATTTTAAAAAATGTTAAAAAATTTTGTTTACATGTAATTGCGAAAAAAATTAAAAAAGAAAAGAAAAAAGTGTATCATGCATACATTCCCCCCTCCCTGCTGGAAATTTGGTTGTTAAGCATTACTAGCACACTCCTGCCTCTGAGGTCCCTTCCAACTCTTAATCTATAATCCTAAAATGGTTCTTTTTGATAGACAGGTGTTGGACACCAGATAAGGAATGAGGCTTCACTTAATTGTTTTACTTTGTTACAAGGGAACTCTCACAAAATGGGAGCCATATAGAAAGGTTCGTAATTTAGAAACTTAAAAAAAAACCCTTTAAAATAAACTTAAATGAAAATTAAAAAACAGACAAAAAAGAAAACTTTCTTCATTGCTTCACTGATCCTATAAAATGTAAGTTCCTTGAGGCAGGGACTTTTTTTTTTTCATTTTGTCTTTGTATACCTATGCTTTCTCAATTGATCGGTATTTAATGCAGCTCAATCTACCCTGGCTTCAACTTATTTCTGAGGGTAAATTTTTATTTTTATCAATTTCTACTTAGATACTTCTCCAAATTTCAGTTAGTCAATATAAGGAAGATCAGTGAGTTTTTCCACAAATCAAATTTGTTTCTATCACTTTTTAAGAGAAAAAAAATCCTCAACTAAAACCAGTGAATGCTGAGGAGTATTTGTAGGACTAGGGATTTGGAAAGTGGAGACTCACATTGCTTCTGCTCAAGTAAGGACAAGCATAGACGAGACATCTGAAACATCATGCTTCTCATTTGGCTTTATCTTGGGGACTTCTGGGATTTGTCCAAAACACATGTCCCATAGACAAAAGAAATGATATTTAACTGCAAGATGCATTCAAGAACCATGACCACCAATTCAATATGAAAAAAATTTGAGCACCTCTTATGTGACCAGGCACTGTGCTAAGCTCTATGTATACAAATAATGTCAAAAATAGTCCCTATTCTCAAGGAACTCACAGTCTAACAGGAGAGACAATATGTAAACCACTGTGCCCAAATAAGAGATACACAGGATAAATCAGAGGGAGAGCACTAGAAGGGAGGGAAGCGGAAAGATTTTGTCTCAGTTTTTTTCTCTGGTGCTCTTTCATCCAGAAAAAGCCAAGTTTAACCAATGACCTCCTGGCCTAATATGAATGAAAAAGAATAAGCACCATTTTCCATAGAGAGACTTCCAGTTTTGGGTATATGGGGTGTGGGGGATTGGATTTTCTGGGACTCTGACAGAAGATGCCACGAGCCTTTTTTGGTTTTCCTTTGCAAATGTTTTTGGCTGTTTCTTGAGAGTTCAAAGGAATATGCAGGGTCCAGTATTAGTCACCAGAAGGTATTATAGGACAGGAAAGGCAAGTTGAAAATGTTTCAGTGGGCATCCTATGTCTTTAAAAAAAGCCTGGATGTGTGGTATTTACCACATAGTAGTCAAAATACCTGAACCATGAGGGGGAGGTGAATGGAACTCGTCAAGAGTTATGGTCTGAAGACCTTCCAATAAAGGTCACATTATTCCTTTTTACATTCTTTATGTCCTAACCAAATTCTTATTTTCTATTCCCCAAACTACACATTCCATCTCTCACCTTCATGTCTTTTTATGAGCTGCCTTCACCCTCATGCCAAGAAGGCATGCTTCCTTTCCTCTGCTTCTTACCATGATTACCTCATTTCTTTGAGGCTTGGCTCACATGATACTTCTTATAGAAGACTTCTGTCAGGGTCCTCATGACTCCATCTCTCTATCTCTTTTCCCCTTCATGGTTAAACTGTCCTAGAAAGATTTTTTTTTTTTTACAATTGGCATCTCTAGCTAAACCCTTTGACATCTAGCTTTTGGCTTCCTCATCTGTCTGAAATTGCTCTCTCCCAAGTCCCATCAATGATCTCTTAATTGCCAAATATAATGACCTCTTTTCAATGCTTATCCTTCTTCTTTGCATCTTTTGACACTGTAGATCACCCTTTTTTCCTTGATCTTCTCTCCTCTCTAGGTTTTCACGATACTGCTCTCCTGTTTCTCCTCCTATCTGACCATGTGACCCCTCATTTTCAGTATCCTTTGTTGTTGTTTTTTTTATGTAAGTCATTCCCACTCCACCATGGATGTCCCAAAGACTCTGTCCTTGGTCCTCCTCTCCTTCTGTTATTTTGCTTGGTGATTTCATCAGCTTCCATTTGTTCAATTATCTTTTCTATACTGATGATTTTCAGATCTATATATTCATCTCCAACTTCTCTCCTGAACTCCAATCTCACATCTACAATTGCCTCTTGGACATGTCAAAACTAGGATTCCCATAGGCACCTCAAACTCAATATGTTCAAAATAGAACTTATTAACATTCTCCCTAAATCCTCCCTCACTTCAAACTTTCCAATTACTGTTAAGGGAACCAGTTTCATTCCAGCGATCCAGGCATGGAATTTCTGTGTAACTGACTCCTCTCACACTCACTCCACATCCGTTCATCACCAAATATTATGGTTCTTACCTTTATAACATCTTTTGTATTTGCTCCCTTCTCACTTCTCATACAGTTATCACCCTGGTACAAGACTTCATCACCTCATGCATGGACTATCCCAATAGCCTGGTGGTTGTTCTGCCTGCCTCCAGTCCCTTCTCACTTCAATCCATCTTGCACTCTGCTGCCAGAGATTTCCCTGAAGCATACATCTAACCATGTCACCCCACTATTCAATAAATCCCAGTGGCTTCCCATTACTTTCAGGCTCAAACATAAATTCTTCTCTCATATTTAAGCCCTTCACAACCTGTCCCCTTCCTACATTTCCAGTCTTTTTATACTTCACTCCCCTTCAAGTACTTTCCATTTCTCTAATACCTGCCTTCTTGCATTCTCTCATACATGACACTACATCTTCTAGCTTCTTGCCTTTCCAAAATTTGTCCCTCATATTTGGGATGCTCTTCCTGTCTACCTCCACCTACTGGCTTCCCTCAAAATTCAGTTTAAATCCCACTTTCTACAGGAGACCTTTCCTGCTTCACTCCACTCCTGATGTCTACCCCTTGAAATGACCTTCCATAATAAAATATTAGAATATAAGAAAAAGAAATAACCTTCCATTTACTCAGTGCATATCACATGGTGATAATGATTTGTATATTGTCTCCTCAGTAGACAGTAAACTCATTTTTCTTTGTATGCCTAGTAGTTAAGTGCCTAGTACCCAGTAAGTGCTTAATAGATGCTCATTGACTGACTAATGATGATGTGTGTTAATACCTCCATAAGGCATTACTCTGATCAATCAAGCTTATGAAAAAGGAAAATTCACCTTTATTGTTGACAAATTTCTCCAATGTCTCTCCTGATAATATCTCTCATTTATATAAAATTTCAAGTTTTCAGGCTGTTTTCTGTAACGTTCTTTTATTTGGTACTCCCAACATTTCTGTGAGGTTGCTGCTATCCCCTTCTACAGATACAAAACCTATAGACAGATATCTGTCTATCTATATCTATAGATATCTGTCTATTTATCTACTGAGAATGAATGGTTTGCTCACATTTACATTTAGTAAATATCTGAGGTGGGGAGTGTGAAGGTGGGTGTTTCTACTTCCAAATCTAACTGATCCCTTATGTTATGCTACCCCTGCAATGAAACTTATTAGAATTTTAAAATAATTCCTCTCATTCTAAAACTCATTTATGATGGGTAAAATCAATTGTTTCCCCAGCTGGTTATTAAGCATCTAAGAAAGATTGTTTCATCTTTACCCTTCCTTCACATTTTCTATGGTTGCTTACTACGTGAAAAGGACTCTGACTTCTGTAACAGCTATTTTGGCACAGTCTTGGTTAGAACATGTGAAAAATGTGGCATCTTAAGCCATCAGTCAATTGGAACCTTTTCTCTCTGTCATACCTAACAGAGAAAGCAATTCAGTCTAACTGTATTCTCAGGCAGGGAAGCTGATATCATGTACAGTTGTTTCTCTAAGATAAGGTTTCATGCCTGTCTTTGGTATGGGATGAAGCTAGGTCTCACCAGACCTCATGGAGTTTTGTGATTTCTATAGCAGTTGGTTTTCAAAATGTAAATGAAAAGGATGGCAGGAAATCCAAAGGATGAGAGAGGAGGCATAGACCTCAATATCCCATTTACTTAAATAGCCCTTTTAAAAATTTAAATACTTGTTGGTCTGTTTTGACTGTTGGCAGAGTTGAGGCTTAAAGTGTATATAATGGAAATGTTAATTAGTAATTGGAGCAAGACTGAAGGTTATTTGAAAGACTCAAGATTTCAAACACTGCTCAAACAAACTGTGTACTCATTTACCTAAGCTCTGAGTGGGCTAAATGCAAGATTCAAAGGGAACGCTGAAGTCTGGACTTATCTTTAAGGATTGATTAAAAAGTAACTGCCATCAACTTAAAAGTTGTGTTAATTAGTGTCCAGGTAAATGGTGAGAGACATACAAGTAATAAGAGGAGTGAGGAATATATTTCTGTGATTTATTTTATTAAAACTATTCTCTTGGGGCTATTTGACTCCTTTTTTATATCTTGATGGTCCATTTTGCTCTAAAGAGTACTTAATTTTCTTTTTTTGTCTTTTCCTTATTTATGATTTGATAGTTTTCACTCAACACTATCATAGCCATCATAATAGCCAGAATGGAGTTCACCCATTCTATACTGTATGACAGTTACATAATATGTCAAGTAGATCCCTATTAAGCCTTGCCTATTTAATTATAATGAGTCTAACTCCTTGAAGAACACATGTTTCTGTCTCATGTAACTAATTAATGAAGACTGAAATAATTGATGGTGAATGTAACAGAAGTATTCCAGTAGATACTGACGTTTATCTCCCTTTTCACCATTGATTCCTTATCTGTGGTAATGATATTAATTGAGTAATTTGACAAATCAAGAGGTTTGTTTGCAGTTTATCCAAATGCTGAGCCATTTCTACCAACTTCTACTGACTACATAATTGGTGACTCTAAATTTCTTTTTTAAAAAAGGAAATCTGTGAATTCTGGTAGCATCAAATGTAGTAATAACATTCAATATAAAAATGGTCATTTTTTGAATCTCCTTCTTAGTACTTTAGATTATAGAATTCTATTTTTATGATTGAGAAAGTAACTAGATTTCTTGTTATAAATGTCCAAAGTAACACTTCATTTTTAAATGATTAAAATGTTTGCTTTCATTAAAGATGACATACAAATTGCATTGATTTATTTTTATGGAAATGGAATAACTTTCAGTTTCATGACCTAAGAATCTAAAGCAATGTGAGAAAATTCCCTTGTTCTCTTTAGTTATACTTTGCAGGAACAGAACAGTGCCCATAGCTTTCCTGAATCTATCTGGATCCATATAATAACAGCTTTGGCTCAGTTCAATAATGACTTTTAAGTAGTTTTGTTATTGTCTTTTGTCCTCAAAGTCATTCTCTCTTACACAAGTGCGTGCTCCCATGTAGTAAATACATACATACATACACACACATATGTATAAGCAAAATAAAACAATAGGGACCACCACTGATAGTACATGTACCACATTTTACATCTACAATCCTTGAAAGGATGAAGTCATGGTTCATCATGTCTTTGGGAGCTAAAATTGTTTTTTTAGGTCCTATTGACCTTTAGGGGAATAACAATTTGGGAATGACTGAAGTATAAAGGAAGATAAGAAGTTAGAACTCATGATGGCTAGATGGGAAAGAAGGTTGAAAGGAATGTTTTGTGGGCCAAGGAAAAGAATTGTGAAGTAATATTCAGCAAGAGATTTGGAAAACAGGAGTGTGTGGTGGGGGCATAGTTTCTTGTAGAAAAATGCAATAAAGATGATATTCTTGCTTATTTTCTACAGAACAATGAGAAGTCACATAGGTCAGTACTAGCAATAAGACCTCTGCTAGCAGAGCAATGTTATTCTGCATTTTTTGATAATTTCTCTATTGGTGAGAAACACTTCCCTCTTCCATATTTGTTTTTCTCCCCTCCTCCTCAACTCCTTTTTTTGATAGGAAAACCATATTTCCTCGGGGACATTTAGGCTTTCCAAATTCTTAGCCTATTGATGACTCAGAGTTTTATGCAAAGATGCCACATTATTACAGAAAAACCAAGATGCTCATCTTAAAATTATTGTATGTCATATTGGGATCTCTAACTTTTCTCACTATTAAATTGATTTGGATTTTTCAAAGCTATACAGGAATTTGAAATAAGAATATTTTTTATACAAGGAAAATCTTTTCAAAAGACCTTTCAGAATGATACTGAACTTTCCTTTTTTCCACATTAACACCTCACCATTTTGTCATATTGCTTTCCTGTATATTTTACTCTTTTATGAAAACTGATCAGTCTGTCTGTCTCTCTCTGTGTCTCTGTCTCTCTTTCTCCTTTATTTTTCTCTCTTTTTGTCTTCTTCTCTCACCATTTCTCCCCACTTCCTACCTCTCCTTCCCCTTCTTCTTTCTTCTCCTTTTTCTCCTCCTCCTCCTCCTTCTCTTCCTCTTCCTTCCTAGGAGAGATAGAAGAATTTCTACATTTGTTCCTTTCCTTACAGTACAAAGATGATGGATCATTTTTCCTAACTTCAGTTTTCAAAGGCAGCTAAGAATAAGTAGTCAAGGAAGTTTCCATTAGGCTCTCGTAGAGATATATGAGGATGCATGAATACATGCGTTGCGGAAAGCAATTGCTAAAATTAATTGCCACACTCTAATGAGAATGTCTAGTCGGGAAGAAAGTAAAGGAAATTCTACACAAGAGACTCACATCAAACTAGAATATTTACCTAGAAGTTAGATGGAGAAAGAGAGTCTGAAGCTTATTTCTTAGGTTCCTGTTCTTTAAATTATGTACAACAAATTGTGAAAACAAGGCAAAACAACACCAAACAACAAAACACAACAAAAACACAAGCATCAAATGCTAAATGAAGCAAATACTAACTGACCTCTACTATCTGGGCAGCTAGGTGGCAAAATAGAGAGAACTGGGTCTGCAGATCTGAGTTCAAATCTAGCCTCAGATACCTGTGTGACCTTGGGCAAGTCCCTTAACCCAAGTTTACCTAATTCACTTGAGAGGGAAATAGCAAATCACTCTAGGATCTCTGCCAAGAAAACCTCAAATGGGGTCATGACGAGTTGGACATGACTGAAAAATAATAACTTATCTGTGCGGTACATTGGAAAGGTCACTGGATTTGGAGTCAATAGACTTGGGGCTGAATCCTGGCTCTTACTACCTATTGGACCCTGATCTAGTGCACTTACTTCTCCCCATCTTGATTTTCTCACCTCTTGAATGAGGGATTGAGCAAAGCAGTCTCTGTGGTCCTTTCTAGCTCTACATCTATGATTTTATGGTTCCAAGGATGTGGTGACAATTAGATAAAAAGCACAAGAAACTTTAAGCTCTTTGGAGTTTCCCAACATACCCACATTTAATGACTATTGGATTTACACTTATATTCTGCACATGAATTCCATATTATTTTTAGTCCAAATTTCAATTCACACAAGAACTGTACACAGTGTCATGGTAGGTAAGTTGCCTGTTAATTTTTTTTTTCCAGATCAGTTTACATCCTGTAACCAAAGCTCTATTTTATCTACCTTTAAACTCAATTCACCCAACAGTAAAGGATCTGAACTGGTAACACTGCCTAGATAACTGATAAGATTGTACCTGTCATATGGTATAAATGGAGGCTTCATTCTTTTTTTTTTTTAAAGAAACCTCTTTAGACAGGCACTTGACTCAAAGTCATTTTTTTTTTCCCTTTTGCATGCTGCATGCCCAAGGCATAGAATATAACTTACCAGAGATAAAAATAAGTCATCTCAAACTGAGAAACATTTTCTCATGCAGCAAAAAGACTCTCTTTTATTCCTGGGTGAAATACCCTAAGGTTGGATTTCATAATCATACCACCCATCACTGTAGCCATCCTGGAGCACATAACATGGAGCACCAATCAATGGATGATGAGCAGTAGAAAAGGGAATAGAAAGCCAGTTAATGGGGCAGTGAGTGATGTCGACTCTTATTACACTGGTAGGGTGAAAAAAAAAAATCATGCTTTGTGATTCCACTGGAAAATCTCAAAGTGCTAGAGGGGCTTGAAGTTTCTCTAGCCTTGTCAACTAGGTAAGCAAGTTTATGTGTCTTCTTCCTTTGTTCTTGGTATTTTCCAGGGGAAGGAGATTATATATGGCAATTATTGAAAAATGACTAATAATCATAAATGCAAACATATGTTTTGCTCCCTCAGGAAAGGAAATACCATGTCAGAATTTGCATTTTATATTATGATTTTTGGATGGGGACCATCCATCATTTTATTTCTGCAGTACCTACCAGAGTTCAGTGGTTTGAGTCCACTGGACTGGAAGTTGACCTGGGCTGTCTCAAGTTCTTCCAGGTTGTTGTCAATTATAGTCAGTCAGTCAACAAGCATTTATTAAACACCTACTATGTGCCAGACACTGGGCTAAGAACTAGGGATACAAAGAAAGTCAAAAGGCAACTCTCCTGCCCTCTAGGGCAGTATGATGGAGAAGACAACATGAAAACAACTGCATATGAACAAGAGGTACTCAGGAAACACTGGAGGTAATCAACAGAGGAAAGGCATTATCAGTAAAGAAAATCAGAAAACACCAGTGGAGGTTGTCAAAATTGAAAAGTACAGAGATAGAGTCCAAAATTGGTATAGAAGCATGTGTTTGAGGTTTGTGAAGAGTCAGCATGGAGCTGTTGAAAGAGTCCTGACTCTGAAGTTAGAGGAAGTGGGTTCAAATCTTGCTTCTGATGCTTATTTACCTGTGTGACTATCACCTCTCTAGACCTTAGTTTCCTCAGCTGTTAATCAGGGTGTTACGCATATCTTAAGTTTCCTTCCAGCTCTGGATTTTTGATCCTATAACTGGGTTCAGATCCTGAATTAGTTATTTATTAGCTGTGTGACTTCCTATAATTTCTCTTGTCTCTCCAGGGCACTGAAATGTCTTTATCTGTAAAATGAGAGGGACTAGATGATTTTTGAAGTTCTTACCAGTAGTCTGTGATTCATGGGGCAGCTAGGTGGTGCAGTGGATAGAGCACGAATGCAGGAGTTAGGAGGAGCTGAGTTCAAATGTCACCTCAGACACTTGACACTCACTGACTGTGTGACCTTGGGCAAGTCATTTAACCCTAATTGCCTCATCCTGGATCATCTCCAGTCATCCTGATGAATATCTGGTCACTGGATTCAGATGGCTCTGGAGGAGAAGTGAGACTGGTGACCTGCACAGCCCTCCCTCACTCAAAAACAGTCAAGTTCAAGTCATGTCATTATTTCTCTGATGGCATGGTCTTCTTCAGCAATGAAGGATGAACACACACAGTCTGTGATTCTAATCCTCTACAATTAAAGTACTTAGGAAGTCTAGTTTAGCATAAAAATCTCTTTAGGCTCTGTCTTCCTTCCTTCCTTCCTTCCTTCCTTCCTTCCTTCCTTCCTTCCTTCCTTCCTTCCTCCCTTCCAATTGAAGGAGGAATTCAGCATTCTCTCCTCTATAGAGCTGTGCTACTTAATTCTACCCTTATATAGCCTTTATTTTTGCCAGTCATCTACAAGGATCATGACTTGAGGCAGAGGAGGGAGATACACAGATACATTCTGGTGCTGTAGGACCATTTATTCCCCCATCAGATGACAAGCATAAAATTGGATGGAGGGGAGAATGGCGAAAACCAAAAGAAGAATGCTTTTCTTGGAACCTAAGGGAGTAAATAATAAACAGCCTCTTTGTCTTCAAAGGGAGAATTTAGCTCACGTAGGCTGTGTGAGAGACTCAGCAAGAAAATCTTTGGTCTGCTCTTCACTTCAGTAAAGAAAACCAGTCAGTCCAGATGATAATCCTTGTGTGTATGTGTGTATGTATGTTTGTATTTATCTCTTTCAAATCTGGATGATGGATTTTTGGAGTGTTTTTTAAAATGAGCCAGCTGTTTTAGTATCTTGTATGTGGAGCCTAAAGTAACAGTAACCAAGCAAGGCAATATTTTGGGTTTTTTTGGATGGGATCTCTGATTTCATAGGTAAAAGTGATTCACAATGAGGAAATCCCTACTACCAATGCAGATCTATATCTGTACTTACAATCTTAGAATATATATAATGTTAGAGATTATAAATTAGCTGGTGTATAATAGTTTGTAATCTTAATTTCATAATCTTAGAAAACCGCTTGGGACACTCAGAGATGAAATGACTTACTCAGGGTCATACTGCCGGTACGTGTCATTGGCAAGACTTAAACCCAGGTCTTCCTGTCTGAGGCCAGATTTCCAAATGATTACACCCTACTGCCTACTTTAGTATTAATAGGGATGATGATGAATTCTCATTGTGGACCCCATGATGATCACTGACATTTATATTAGTATGCATTATTTTATTTGGTATTCGCCACAATCCTTTGAGGTAAATGCTATAGATGTTATTGTCACCCCCATTTTGTAGACAGGGAAATTGAAGTTAAGATTAGTTTAATGATTTTATCCATGTACTATTCAAGTGTCAGATAAGACATTCCATTTCGGGATTTCCTTCCTTCCTTGAAATTCTTTTTTTTTTTACATCATGGTAATTTCTCAGTGACTTCCTCCAACTCTCCCACACTTCCCATCACTTCCCAACTCTGATTTTCAACAAAGTAGGACCTTTAAGCAAAGCAGATAAGCTCTGTCTGACAAGGCGGGCTTCATTCTGCACCTGGAATCCACTACTTCCTGCTAAGAAGGGAGAAGCAGGTTTTACCTTCTCTCCTTTGAAATCATTTGTTTGGTCAGTGCTTTTTCAATATTTTCTGGGTCATTGTTGAAATTGCTCTATCTAGGTCTCTTTTCTCTCCATATTAGTTCAGATAAGTCTTCCCAAGTTTCTCTGAATTCATCATTTCCTATGGGGGAGGGGAAGAATATTGCACTCCACAATTTATTTACATGGGTCACTATTCACTTTCCTCACAGTTATTTACTGAGACAAAACATGCTGATTTAAATGCTGTTGAATCTTGGCGATCTTTCCCTATGTTTTTGATTTTCTCTGGAGAGATAACTAGGTGTGGCACCACTGTTATAATATAATTCCAACACAGAACACATGGGAAAAATAACTTAGGATTTAAAACTGAATGGTGGTAGAGCCAGATGAGGTGCATGCTATTCTACAGTTTCATAAATCTAGAAACCATGACATAGCTTTTCAGAATTTAAACAACCACAAGGCATTGCCCAACTTGCAAATGGGCTGTATTTTAAAAATTCATTGTCAAGTTCACTGATTGCAATTTGAAATGTGTTTTCCCATTGAAACCATGCTATAAAAGGTGGTTAAAGTCTCAGGCCAGCCTCCAAAAACCTAGTTCAACCTTAATGTAGTTGAAGTACAGTATCATGGCCATAAAGAAGAGTGGGAAATGATGTGGTGGCATGACTTTTTTCCTTTTTAACATAATAAAATTTACTTAAAGATAGAGATAGGCATAGAGACCTCCCAGATGAGGAAACTCCCTCTTCCATTGCAGGTTGGCACCTCTTCTGTAACTTACAGTTTCAGAGAGTTGTCTAGAGCTTTGAGAGGTTAAATGATTTGTTCAATTGCTTAAAAATAGAATATACAGAAATGTGATTAGAATCATACTAATTTCCATGCATGTTGCCATACTAATAATTTGATGAAAATGAAAGGCAATGTAATTTAATCAGAAACAGTTTTTAAAATGTTGAAGTGTTAATGGAAAAGCAAGTTTAATTAGGAGAGTGAGGAAGAAGATAAAGATGAACATGGACATTCTGATTGGAACTTCTGGTCACTTTCATGGAGTATAGAGGAAGACGTATCAATTTTCTTTCCATGAAATTTGGAATGTTTATTATTGTTAAAGGCAGTATGAGATAGCAGATGAAGCTTCATATTAAAGAACCAGGTAATAAAAAGAACCAGCTATATCATCATTTGTCTTCAGGCCGAATTCCTAATGCTTCATATGACTTTTTCTACCATACTCTCAGGGTAAGCCCCTTCATCTTCTTCCTTCTTCCCTCTCTCCCAGTCTCCCCCACCACTTTTCAACTCTCTGTGATGTTTTCTTATCCCATTTGAATGTAAGTTTCTTGACAGCAGGAGCTGTTTTTCTTTCTGCTAGTATTTATTTTCCCAGTGACTGGCAAACAGTAATCATTTAATAAATATTTGTTGATTTGTCTTGAGTAGATAGCCTGGCTTTTGAGTTAGGAAGATCTTCCACTGACACAAATTCACTGAAACTCTCATTGCCCCAGCAACTTTTGATCAGTCAATCAGAAAGCATTTATTAAGTGCCTACTAAGTGCCAGACACTGTATTAAGGGCTCTAAGATTAAAAGTTGTGTAAAAAATACCAAACTACATAGGTGAAGGCAGTTTTTCCATTAGGAATTCTAATGAAATCTTAGGTTCAGTGCAAAATAAAAAATGCAAATCTTGGTGCTAGGCACTAGGGATACAAAAATGAAAAAAAAAGTCAGAAAGAGATTATAGTTTATTATGGGATGGGGTAGATACTCAAAAAATGCCAAAATATTAGAGTTTGACAGTAGCTAATAGAAAGCTCCTTTCAAATATATTAGGATATAATCCTTTAGAAACTAGGGCTGCTTTTTCCTTTGTATTTGTATTCCTGGCTGGTTGGTTATTCAGTCATGTCTGACACCATTTGGAGTTTTTTGGATACTGGAATGGTTTGCCACTTCCTTCTCCAGCTCATTTTCCAAGTGAGGAAACTGAGGCTAACAGGGTTAAGGGACTTGTCCAGAGTCACGCAACTAGTAAAGTGTCTAAGGCCAAATTTGGACTTGGGAAGATGAGTCTTCCTGACTCCAGGGCTGGCACTCTATCTACTGTGCCATTGAGCTACCTACTTGTATCTGTGGCTTAGTGTGGTACCTGGCACATAGCAAGCATTCCAAATATTTGCTAATTGATTGACATGTGTTTTTCTTTCTTCTCAATGCAGAAATATCATCAATGCTTTTCTTCACACTAGTCATGCTTAATATAATGAACAAAAGCACACTTTTCTTCAAGAACACAACAAAATTTCTACCACCCTCCCAAAGCAAAACTCCTTTTTCAGTCTGTTTTGTGTTCTTTCTTTCTATCTGAGTTTGTCAATATTATCCCCACTCTGTGTTTCTCTCTTTGATTCAGTGTCTCTTGCTGAACAATAAAAATGAATGGTTTTGCTGGTAGCATGTCAAGGAACAAATGTCCTTTCCTTTCAGAAGAAGGAAAGATATTGTGAATTCAAGTGGTTTCCCACCTGGGTAACTTTAATGTCCTTGCAAAACTGTTATTTTAGGTCAGAATGTAGTGGTTTGGTTGTCAAAACTATCACCTCAGTGTTTTGTTGAATGCTGACAGAAGCTTGTTGTGTTTTTGTCCTGTTCTAACGTCTATGTATTTTTGTAGATGAAGTCTCCTTGAGGGCAGAAACTCATTTTATTACGCCTTTGTAATATACTTATACATAGTAGGTGCTTAATAAAACCTTGCTGGATTGTTTTGAAGGGGTTATTTTAACCAGATGAATTAGTACTCCGTTCCCCAGGCTAAAGCCTACACTTTATAGTTTCTAGAATGAAACTCAGCTGATGGAGATGCATATTCATTTTTATTAAGCTTGCACTTAATACCAAAGAGTCCCACATAGAGTGGGTAGGTGCCAAAAGATTTTTAATGCCCTTTGCCTGATGTACATGTCACTGAACCCTTTGGGTCAGAACTTGGACTATATCCATTACTTAGTCCTCTAGGATGGTTGAAGTAGGCTTTGGTCTGAAATAGGGGGCTCTGATTTTTACTCCTCCCATTCCCAGAGATATTAGTCTTCCAATTGGGAGAATGAAGAGGAAGAAGGTTAGAGCTCAGTCGGGTGGTTGAAGTGAATAAGCCTCATGGGCAACCAGTTAGCAAAGTTTCTCCCATTTAGCAAGTAGGGAGGAGCTAGGGAGGGAAGAAGGAAGAATCTTTAGGGGCAAGATAGGCAGGGACAGAGGGAAAAATTCTGTCATGAGATCTCCTAAGTGAGATATTTGGAACACTGAGTTTATTCTTTGATATTCTGGTATCTGTATTCTTATCAATATAGATATTTCCTTCACTTAAGCAGATTATGCTCCAGACATATTATTTTCCCTTACTATGTTACTCTTATCTATGTCCTCCCAATAAACCATTCAAAGGAAGTCAACTCAACCTGTCTTGTGAGATTTTTCTTGATTTCTTGGTATTGTGTGAATAGCAATGGAAACCACAAACTCTTCATCCATTATTCCATGACCATCTCACCTTCTTTTCCCATCGTACATCTTTCTGATAATATCTTTGTGGGCAATGTGCTATAAGCATCTTTATAGTCACTAGGCACCCTCCCCATTTCCTCTGGACTTAGCTGTTATTGTCTACATGCAGTACTTATCCAAGATAAATGTATTGATGGCCTACCTTTGTGGGCTGTCCATTCAACTGCAAAGCTCAACTACCTGGACATAAAAATGGAGGCTTCTGTTGTTCTCAGTACAATTATTTTTGATGGTCATCAGATTTAGAACTAAATTTTGCAAGGTGATTTTGAGATAAAATTCCACCAAATTGAAGAGATATATGCTAATTAGACATTTAACACATATGACATTACTGAAAACAAAATGTAATATGTCAACTAAGATTTATTTCAAATTTTAAAAGAACTTTAAAATTTACAAGGTGCTTTGTGTAGTTTCAGTTCAAAATTTGCCTGCCTCATTGAGGAGGCAAGAAATATTATACTTTCTCTTTCTCACTCTGTATATATATAATCATGCAAAACAGATATCTTTGTTAGCCATGTTGCAAAAAAAGGCAAGCTATATAAAGAGAAAAATACTACAATCTGTTCTCAGAGTCTTTTAATTATCTCTCTGGAGGTAGATAGTATTTTCCATCATAAGTCCTTTGGAATTGTCATGGATCATTGTACTGATCAGAATTGCTAAGTCACGTTTGATTTTTGTTACAAAATGGCTATTACTGTGTACAATATTCTATTGGTTCTGATCACATCAGTTTACATCTATCTTCCTAGGTTTTTCTGAAACCATCTCCTTCATAGTTCTTTTACAGCACAAAAGTATCTCATCACCTTCGTATACCATAACTTGTTGATCCAGTTGAGGGTTGAGACCATTCCCATGGTTTTCAATTCTTTGCTACCATACAAAGAGCTACTACAAATATTTTTGTATATATGGGTCCTGCATATATTAACTTATTTGACCCTCAGAACAACACTAGAGGGTAGATATTATTACCCGTATTTTACAATTCAGGAAACTGAGGAAAAGGTTAAATGATTTACCCAGAGTCACATAGCTAGTAAGTAGATGAGGCTGGATTTAAACTCATATATTTTCCTGAACACAGGGCTGCTAGATGACACAGTGGATAGAATGGAGTCAGGAAGACTCATCGTTGTGAGATCAAATCTGGCCTCAGACACTGATGAACTGAGCGACTCTGGGCAACTCACGTAACCCTATTTGCCTCAGTTCCTCATCTGTGAAATAAGCTAGAGAAGAAAATTACAAACTACTCCAGCATCTTTGCTAAGAAATCTTCAAATAGGGTCATGAAAACTAGGACAGGACTGAAAAATGACAATATTCCTGAATACAAGTTCTAGTATGCTCTTCACTATCATCTAGCAGTGAATGACTGCTATTTGGTTTTATTATTGCATTTTCTAGATCACAGGATTTTAGGACCAGAAAGGAATTTGTGTGTTTGTCCTTTGTTGCTGAAGAAGACCATGCCTTCAGAGAAATAATGACATGACTTGCACTTTTTTTTGACTTTGTTTTGAGTGAGGGAGGGCTGTGCAGGTCACCAGCCTCACTTCTCCTCCAGAGCCATCTGAATCCAGTGACCAGATGACTGGAGATGACCCAGGATGAGGCAGGCAATTGGGGTTCAGTGATTTTCCCAAGGTCACATAGCTAGTGAGTGTCAAGTATCTGAGCTGAGATTTGAACTCAGATCCTCCTGACTCCTGCACTGGTGCTCTATCCACTGCACCACCTAGCTGCCTCTGGAAAAAAAAAAAGAAATTTAGAGATTATCCAGGTATCCATTCATTTTATGTTTAAAATTACATTTCTTGTATGCAGCAAATTGTTGGCTTTTGTTTTCTCATCCATTCTATCTTTGCCTTCCATTTGATTAGATTTCCTTATCTATTCACTTTACCATTGAGATAGTTAGGTTCACTAGTTTTCTCCATTTGTTTCTTTTGTATGATTAAAAAAAACCCCTCCTATTTTCTCTTTTAAGTCAGTATTTGTCTCCCTGCTTAATTTTCTTTATCCTATTTTGGAGCTTCTGGTCTACTACACATGGCCTCTCACTGCCCTCTTCTCCCACCTCCTAATTATCTGACCTACTACAAGGTCTTTGAATTAAAAAAAAAACTCTCTCTTTCCATTTCCTTCCTTCCTTCCTCCCTCCCCTCCTTCTTCCCTGCTTTGATCTCCCCAAATTATTCTCCTCTTTTCAGAGAGATGGGATATGACATTTATAGAGAGCAAATAACTCATTCTCTGTTACAACAGACAGTATAGAGCAGAGCTGGAATTTGAACCAAGATACTTCAGCCACTGAAATAATCACTTACTCTGAAGGGGAATTGTATTCCCTACCAATTAGATCCCCACCATAAAGAAAATACTTACAGAAAAGGAAAGGTCTTACTGAAAAGTATCTATCAAAATCCGGTTTGCCTGAACTACAGCACTGTAAGAACAGGATTTATAGCTATCTAAACTTGTTTTGGCTTGATTTCATTTTTCAAGACTTACAGGATCCTTCACCAATGGGATCTATTCTTTTGGTTTTAATCTTGGATTCAGCTGCTATGGGCTCACATTACCTACTCAATATTATCTTTGTCAAGTTCAGAAAAACACTGCCATTACTCTGTTTTCTGCCTGAGGGAAGGGACTATTTCATTTTTGTATCCTCAGTGCCTTGCACAATTCCTGGCACATAGGGGATACTTAATAAATGTTTATTGATTGAATGATTGATTTCAGACTCTGCTTGCTACTGTGAGTTAGCCTTCAGAGTTAGAGTCTCTGAAACTTTGTTGATCCCATGAACAAGTGGTTTTTTTACTTTGGACTATATGTCCAGATTCCCTACTTGAAGTTTCTTGGGGGTAACCTTAATGAATATTCATTAAGGAAATCCTTCATTTCATTCCATTCATTTTAATGTAGCTTCTGGCCCAGCACCCCAGGTTTTGTGCTTACATGGACAAAGTCCTAACTTTGAGACTTCTTTTAAAAGAAATCTTTTCCCTTTGCCCTATTTTGCCCACACCTAGAATTTACTTTGGAATTTCAGAATATAGTCAATATCTATGTCCCCAAAGATGTGGGCAAAAGAATCTCTAGTTCCTAGATAAGCACCCAACGTAAAAGGACATATGTATTAAAGGATAGTCTTTATTCTATCCCAAAGAAAATTCAAAAACTATCTAAAGGAATCACACAGGTACTTTAATGGAGTTTTATTGATAACTTGCTTTCATATCTCTTTGAGTTCCTCTTACATCCCTTCTCTTCTCTTTCTCAGAAGGCCATCCCTTATAGCAAGATACTTAAAAAAAAAAGAGAGAAATGAGAACAAATTCAGCAAAACTGATCAAAGTATCACAAAAACTTATTATATAACAATGCTCTCCTCTCATGGACCCTTGCCTCTGCAAAAGGTTGGGTGAGGTGTCTTCTCATATCTCTTACATGAGGCCTCACTTGTTCTTTAGAATTTTACAATATTCAGTTTCAGGTTTTTTTGTTTTTAATTTACATGTGTTTGTGTAGATTGTTTTCCTGAATCTGCTCACTCCACTCTAAATCAACTCATATAAATCCATGCTTCTCAATATACATCATGTTTGTTTATTCTTGGGGTAGACAGTGAGTTCAGGGAGAATTAGCATCTCTGGCATGAGGGCTTGCCAAGTCTTTTTTGGGACTCCTCATCTACCTTTGGTGTCCACCTTTCACCCAGCTCTTACCTGTGGCTCCAAGAAGCTGTAGTAGCATGCACAGTGGCCACATTCCAGTAAAATTGTCTGAGCAGATGGGCTAAACCAGGTTGAGGGTAACCTATAACCCTCAAATCTGTCAAAGAGTTAGGGGGATGTTGATTCCAAATGTGAAGACTTCCACTGGCAGACTGGGCAGAAAAGAACAATTTGATCCGATAGCTATGACGGCAGCTGATGAAACACTGTGGAGTGCCTGGAGCTTGGTCAGACATTGAAGATGCCAAGATCATCCACTGTACCCTGGGCCCTTGTCAGTTATCTTGCCACTCGACTTCAATGATTCTGGAAGAGAGAGTGAAACTTCGTGCAACTATGCCTCACTTAAATCCAATTCACACACAAGTCAAGACATCATCCTGTGATGTCCCTGGTCCTCTTTGAAAACAAAGGATGAACAACATCTTTTTTTTAAAAATTTATTTTTAATTTATCAAATAAAACAAGCATTTCCCTAACATAATAAAAAGATGATTGCATTAAAATGACAAATCTACTATGCACAATTTGCTATTCCTTTCAAATATGCAACAAAATTATCATTTAAATTTATTTTTTCTTCCATTTCCCCCATCCCCTGCCCTAGAGATGTTTACCATTAGATACAAATGGGTATATATTTATGTAAAATATTCTATACACACTTCTATTTATCAGTTCTTCCTCTGGATTACAGAGAATTACATATTCCCTTTATAATTAATTAGAATATTTATAATAATCAAAATAACTTAGTTGTTCTTACTGTATATTGTTCTCCTCTTCATTTCACTCTTCATTATTTTGTGCAAGTCTTTCCTTGTTTTTCTAAAATCATTGAGGTTAACAGCAATGATAGCTTGACTGTAGTCTTATCCATGCTAGAAAAGTATAAAATTGGGGCAGTATTTTTTTTTCCAAAAAAATTTACAACTTCATTTGAGAATTGTTTGGTCATATCCTTGGACTGCCTCTCTATTGGTGACCACATAAATGAGGAAAACAATACATTACTCTCTATTGAGTCTCCTTTTTCACATGGAGCCTTACACAGTTCAAGATTCAGAGTGTTCCTCTATGTTTTATATCTCCTTCTAAGTGAAACAAATTTGGGGTATCACTCTCCCACTCCAACATTCAGTTGTGTCACTTTTACCACATTTAGACCTCCACTCATATTTTACTCCTTCACTTAAATCCAATTTACTTGCATGTCATGGCTTCACCTCCATGATGACATGGTCTTCTTTTAGAATGAAGGATAAACCACAACTGCTACTACTCTAGGGACTTGGGCTTTTCCCCAGGAAGAAAATGAACTTGGGATTGCTTAATTAGGCAACCTGCACCCCACAGACCTTCACTGTCCATACTGCTCTGAATAGCAGAGAGCAAAGTCCAGGTATTTTAATCCCCCATTCAAGGGCCATGCGCATTATCCTCTTTATGAACTCTTACTCCTGTTAGATGGTTATTTTCTGGAATTCTCTAGGAATTTTCAACAATGCTCCAGAAAATAGGATTTGAGGAACTCCCACCACTTGGTCACTTGGTCTCCCTCTCCATGGCTGCCAGCTTTTTGGTTGAAAACTTATTCTACCATCTCTCTCTAAGTCTGGGAATGGGAATTCTCCTTTTGATATATATGCAAGTAAAAAAAAATATTTGTTTACCGTATGCTTCTGCCCCAAGTCAGCCAATGATTCCTCTCAGAGAATGGGTTACTGTGAGTACACATAGACTTTCTCCCTTTGAGACCCAGGGCCACTCTTAGCACTGTTGCTCTTTAATCTCCCCCCAACCCAAATTGAGGGGAAGGCAAAGGACCCTACAATGAAGATTCTATTTTAGGCACCAGACACACAAGGGTTACTTAAATGCACAAACTTTGTGTCAACTGATCTCCAATCCATTCACAACAGCCCAAACCAATTATTTCATTCTCAGTTGATTACTCATTCTCAATGAGTTGTGGATATAATTCTATAAGGTTCAGTGGGCATGTTCACATTCCCCACAGGGAGAATCAAAGTCTTAAATAAAAGTGCACTTTTCCATAATGTCCCTTCTCCAAACACACTCAAATGCTTATAAATATCTAATACGTACAAGGTGCTCTGGTAAAGTTTGTAAATGGTAAAGACACTTCATTTCTGTTGAAGACATGTTTGTAACTATTAAGTTGCTCTCTTCGTGCTGGTGGATTCAAAAGGCAGAGCCTGAAGCTACTTTAGACATGACAACTTATCATTACTTGTGCAGAATTACCTCTGAAATATTGCTTCGTTCCGAAACCCTCGCTAACCGTGTCACATTCCTGGAATATCACACTCTACCCTGCATCTTGCCCTTTGTAATCTTGTAATGACCTTTGTCAAAAAAAGAAATAAAATTGGACCTGCTCTTTGACTGATGGTGTAGTGTAATGTAAGTGACATTAGACAGCTGACATCCAGAGAGAACTTTAGGGTTTACAACAGGCTTTGTATCATTCGGTGACACTGGCCTTCTTGCCATTCTCACACAGGACCCTCTGCCTCCTTCCAGACTCTGGGTCTGTTCAGTGGTTTTCTCCCATTCCTGAAATTGTTTCACACTTCACCTTTGCCTCTTAACTTCCTACAAGACTCAGCTCAAATCCTACCTTCCCCAGAGAACTCTTTCCAGTCTCCTCCCATCGCTGGTGTTTTCCCTTTAAGATTATGTTCCATTTACTCTGGATATATTTTGCATGTACTATACATACACACACAAACACACATCCACATTTACATACACAAATACATACATATATGTGTATATATAATATGATGCAATATATGATGGGTTATAACATAATATAGTATGTGGGGAGAGAGGGAGAGAGAGAGAGAGAGAGAGAGAGAGAGAGAGAGAGAGAGATACACATATACATGCACATACACACACACAGAGAATTATATATATAAGAGGAAACTTAGGCCAACCAAGTCATTATCCCTCTCCAAACCGCATCTCCATAAGGCAACATTTTTCTACCATGCCCTTTCAAAGAGTACTTTATCCACTTCACCCCTTTCAGTCCACATTTATATATTGTCTTTCCTCATTAGTTCTTTGAAGGCAATAATCTTTCTGCATATATCTGCATGAACATAGTGTTTAATAAATACTTGTTGACTTAACACATATGTATATTTGTGTACACACACATATATACACATAGATAAACAGAAGTGTATACCTACATATATATGTACATACATGTATGTATATTAATGTTGTATATAGTTGTTTGTGTATTTATTTCTCCCATTAGAACATAAATTCTTGAGGGAAAGGACAATGTCTTTGTCTTTCTTGGTATTCTGAGGGCTTGTCACAATGTCTGGACTACAGTAGGTACTTAATAAATGCTTGTTGATTATGAAGTTAATATAGTATTTGATAGGGCATCTAGGTGGCTCAATAGATAGAGTACTGAGACCAGAGTCAGGAAGACTCATATTCCTGAGTTCAAATATGGCCTCAGACACTTACTAGTTGTATGAACATGGTTAAGTCACTTAATCCTGATTCAGGATTGAATTGAGACCCTGCCTCAATTTCTCATCTGCAAAAAAACCTCGAGAAGGAAATGGAAAACCACACCAGTATTTTTGCCAAGAAAACCCCAAATGGGGTCAAGGAGAGCCAGACAAAATTGAAATGACCAAACAACAACATAACATTTGATATTGTAGTTTTCATTATGATGCAGAGGACCCACAGTTTCCAAAATTTACATCGTTGGAGCTCAGTCTTTCTCTGACCCAATCAGTGTGGACAGACAGGCATCTCTATTGACACTTTCTGTTAGTTGTCCAAAGACCAGCCCTAACAAGGCTTTGGGCTTTAACTTATGTCCAGGTTGACCAAAGTATGGTGAATTTTTTGGTTATAGCTATCATGGAAAATTGTTTACAAAGGCTTAAAGGCATTAAAATCTGTCAGTAGAAAGGGTGGTGAATTTTTCGGAACAAGCAACCCTCGAAAATATCTTGAGTTTTAGAGAGGTGGTAGATCTATTTGGTAGGAAATAAAATGGTGTATCCATATTTATGAAATGGCAGTTTTTTTTTATCAGTCAATAATAATGGTATGTAGCATTTACATAGAATTTTAAGAATGCCAAAGCACTTTGCAAATATTGTCATCTCATCCTCACAGCAATCCTGGGGGGAGGGGATAGCTGCTATTGTTATTGCCATTTTACCCATGAGGAAATTGGGTCAGACAAAAGTTACGGGCTTGCCCAGGTTCACACAGCTAGTAAGTGTCTGAGGCTGGATTTGAATTCAAGTTCTCCTGACTTACAGGGCCAGTGAGTGTACCATCCACCATGTCATCTAGTTGCCCTATCCATTTTACCACTTAGCATTTATTAAGACCCTAAGCACTGTTGTTAGACCTAGGATACCAATGCACATACACACATAATATATATAATACATATATGTAGGTATATGTGTATACATATATGCATACATATATGAGGGAGTATACACACATGCACACATACAATATGGATTTCTGAAGTTAGACATGACATTAGTACAGCACTGGACAGAAACAGTCAGAATAAATTGTAAAGGTTCCATGATATAGTAAGATAATTTACCTCTGAAATGATAGTCTCTAATGGCATCAGAGTCTGCCAGATAGGGAGCTGCTTGCCTTCCCAGCCATATATGTGATCTATTTTTTGAAACAAAGAATAATTTGTTTTCCTGACATGTCAGTAATAAAATTGCTCATTTTTGTTTTTCATTTGTCACTCTAAGTTGTCACTACCTTTGGTGGTTCTTGATTTGTCACACATCCCTAACTCTAAGAGCATTGCCAGCACTTTAGATATCCATATGCCAGCCACAAATCCCTGTATTTTAAAACATGACTTCTGGAATCATGAATTTCTCCTACTCTGAAAAAATCTCACTGAGATAGGAAGCTCCATTTTGTGTGACCTTTTTCATGTTTCTTTATTGTTTAAAATTTCAATGGACTCATCTTTTCAATGCTGTGGACATCCCTCCCCGTGGTGGAGATTGCCACCCACTCATACTTTCTCATTTTGTGTGATTCTTGCAAAGGTTCTTCCACAAATACTCCATAGGACATCTACCCAATATGCCAGAGGCCTTCTTCTAGATTTCTTTTCATTTTTGGGGGTACCAAGATAGAGCTTGGGCTATCTATCTGTTATTCCTGCCCCTTGTTCCATGACTGGTCCATATCATTTTTTCCAATAACTGATTTATTTGGATGATTTATCTTATGCCACTTACTCTATTTAGGCTGGTATAAAAAAAATGCTATAGCCCAGAGGTATCAAACATCCTGTCCATGCTTCATGCAGCCGCAACTCTTGGATGCTCCAGAAACCAGATTAAAATGTAGTTAAATTTTTAACAAAATAAAAATATAATAAAACATAGGTTGTATTAATTTGTGATTTTCTAAATTAATATGTATCCTACAGGGGTTTGTTTCTGTTTGAGTTTGACACCCATGCTGTAGCTTATTTATCCTCATTATTTATGTCTTCTTTGCCTTTTAGTTCACCCACCACTGTGATTCATTGGAGATTGTGCACAGTGACTGGGTCATAGTTGGCACTCAATAAATGGTTGATTGATTGTAGTGTTCCCAGATTTCCAACCATACACTATCAGAATCTAAATCCAATAGGACATAAGAGCTGTTGTGCTGTTCAGTTGTGTCTGACTCTTTGTGATCCCATGGACCATAGCATAACAAGGTTGTTCTTGGAGTGTTTTGCCATTTCCTTCTTCAGTGGATTTAGGCAAATAGAGGTTAAGTGACTTACTCAGTATCATATAGTTCTTAAGTGATTCAGGGTGGATTTGAACTCAGGTCTTCCTGATTCCAGACCTAGTGCTCTCTCCCCTGAGCCATCTATCTACCTCCTAAAGGAAGAACCAGGGAGCTAAGAGTGTCTTCCTTAAAATGTGAATATAATGTCCTGAACCATCATCAGTAGAACTGGTGTTAGATTGAGATGGTCCCATCCGTATTCTCATCTTGTTTCCCTTGTTAGCATGAGTATACATTTGCAAGTTACTTGGCCAGAGTCAAAAGCACAGCTGATGGTTATGAGGAGATAAGTTTTCCTTTTAGACTTCTATTCTGAATGTATTTTAGGAAAGATATTGACCAACTGGAATATAATTACAATAGGTCTACTGGGATGAGGAGAGACTAGAAGACCAAGTGAAGATCACTTGAAGATACTGTAGCTAGATATTTAGCCTGGAGAAGAGAATGGAACATGAGAGTTTTCTTTTTTGGAGGCTTTCATCTAGGAGAAGTATTAAATTTACACTCCAAGGAACAGAGAAATGGGTGGATATTGCAGAGGGGAAGATTTCTTCTCAATGTAACGAAAAGTAGAGCTGTCCAAAAGTGGAATGGGGAAGACCATCCCTTGATCAGGGATGATGTGGAGGCAATTCATTTTCAAGCATGGGTTGGACTAAATGATTTCCTACATCCTTTCCAACTCTGGTCTTCTGTAATTTAGACAAATGGAGATCAAACCTTGGTGTCATTAATACTAATAATAGATCACTTTAAAAAATTATTGATATATCTCATTTTAAAATCACTTACCTTCTGAATAGCTCCCTTCCTGTTCTACTACCAAGCAGTCTGCCCTTCATAATGTAGAATAATTAAAGAAAGAGGGAAAAAAAGTAGTTGAGCAAAATTTATTAACACATTTGATTCTGACAGTCTATGTGACATTTCATGCCCCTCACTACCCACTCCTACAGCAGAGAAGAGAGAAAGGTAGATCTTTCTCATTTCTTCAGGTCTAGATTGGTCCTAATTCCACAATATTCTTGTTTTCCTTCTTTTTGTTTACCTAGCTGTGATTATTATGTGTATTCCCCCTTAGTTTTGCTTTCTTTACTCTGTATTAGCTCATCTGTCTTCTCATGCTTCTCTGAATTCTGTACGTTAATCATGGTAAAGTTATATTCCACGGCATTGATGTCTCACAACTTGTTTAGCCACACTTATGTATTTATCTCACATTTATGTGGTGCTTTGTTGTTATAAAGGATCTTACTAATTTTTTATTATCTGATCTAGCTAACAACTCTTTAAGTAGAGAGTGAGACCATTATACCCATTTTACAGATGAAGCAAATGAGCCTCTGAAAACTCAAGTGACTTGCTCAAAGTAACACAATTGCTCTCTTTAGGAACTAAGATATGAATTTAGGTCTTCTGCTCCCCTATTCAGTGCACTTTGTAGGCACACTCCTTCAATTCACAAACTTTTGGTTCCTAGAGCTCCTTTATATTCATAAAATTTATTAAGGACCACTCCAGAAGTTTTTGTTCATGTGGATTATATCTATTGATTTTTCACAATAGAAATTACAACATCTTAGCATTATTATGAAAATCATCTGCACCTTAAAGATCCCTTGAAGAATCTTAGGGAGCTATAGAGGTCCCTAGAACACACTTTAAGAACCGATACTTTATACTATGCTGCCCCTCTGAATAAAAGGGGGTCAGGGAGAAAACTAAACCCTCTTTTCATTATTCATTTGTACATTTCTCCCATCTTATTCTGTCCTCAAATTCAGATACCAGCTCTTCTCAAAGGCAATGTAGCTTGGCAGATCAAATGCCAAATTGAGAGCTATGATCTCTAAATCTGTTTAGTTTATAGCTTTAGAAGGCAGCTCATCTGGAAAATAACAGCTTAGAGCTCTAATCCTGCCCTGGCCACTAATGTATTGTGTGGCCATGAATAAGTCACTTATTCCCTCTCTCCCATCAATCCTTTTAACTATAAAGTGAAAATCACAGTACAAAAGTTGTTTCTGGAATAAGAATCATTTTAAGCATTGGGTTAAGACAACTCGATTGAAAGTTCCTAGTGAAATGATTATGAAAAGTGATCAGTCTTTCAAGAAAGCAGAAGAAACCCAATAAGTCTATGCAATTACCAAATGATTGTTTAGAAACTACAACAACCATTGTGTTATAAGAAATGATGAACAGGTGGGTTTCAGAAAAACCTGGAAAGACTTACATGAATTGATGCTGAGTGAAGTGAGCAGACCAGGAGATCATCGTACACAGTAACAGCAATGTTGTGCGATGATCAACTATGGTAGACTTGGTTTTTCTCAGCAGTACAATGATCCAAGACAATTCCAAAAGACTCGTGATGGAAAACGCTAACCGTCTCCAGAGAAAGAACTATGGAACTTGAGTGTAGGTTGAAGAGTACTATTTTCACCTTTCTTGTTTTTTCTTTCTCATGATTTTTTCCTTTGGTTCTGCTTCATCTTTCGCAACATGACTAATGTGGAGGTATGTTCAACATGATTGTACCTATGTAACCTATATCAGATTGCTTGCTGTCATGGGGAGGGATGGAAAAAATTGGAACTCAAAATCTTATAAAAGTGAATGTTGATAACCTTCACATGTCATTGGAAAAAAAAATACTGTTAAAAAGAAAACAACAACAAATTTTTTGGGAATTGCTAAAGAAAGTGAGCATAAGCAAGGAACCCACCCATGCAATCTCAGAGATCTCATTTCCAAAGAGGTTTTTAAATGTCATATTCTGTGGATCCATGCAGGTCCTCAGGGGGATTGGTGTTTCATTTTAGAAAAGTGCTTTGTAAATTGTCAAGTGGCAGCCAAGCAGCTCTGGAAGATCAGGAAGACTTTAGCTGAGATCTGGCCTCAGACACTTAAATACCTGTGTGACCCTGAGCAAGTCACTTAAGTTATCTTTGCTTCAGTTTCTTCTTCTGGAAAACGGACATAATCATAGCATCTATCTCCCAGAGTTGTTGTGATGATAAAATCAGTATTTGCAAAATGCTTTGCAAACCTTAAAATGATATATAAATATTATTAATTTATTCAATTTAATACTCATTCATTAAACACATTCTTGACAAGGAACCTAAGAAGTAAGAAGAGGAGTTTACAGTAGAGGTGGGAGGAATTTCAGACATCTTTTACTTCTATCCACTCATTTTACAGAGGAGAAACTGAGGCCCAGAGAGAGGTTAAATGACTTGCTCATGGTCACATAGCAAATAAAATCTGCAGATAGATGTGAACTCAGATCTTTCTGACTGATTGAGCATAGACTCAATTCACTATGATTCTCAATAATGTGATTGTTCCTATGTGACAGATGATGAAATTGCAAGTGGTTGTGCCTTGCTAATATGTAGCAATACAGGGTTGGCAACTCATGTCCTTCCTTCTCTAATTTCACGGTGCTTTTTGCTATTCCAAGATGACTTTCATAGATATAGTACTAGCTAGGAAATAGAAAAAGGAGAATCTCCATCAAAATCTTATAGAAAAAGAGACAGGTTCTCAGGTCAAAAACCTTGACCGAAATCTTAAGCATCAGTAAGTGTTTAATATTGACTGGTTAATAAACCCAACTTTCCTTCTAAGCAAAATGTGATTGCCATAAGATATAGTAAAAAAGAGCATCTTCTAGGCTGTCCTGTTCAGTTGTTTTTATGTCATGTCTGACTCTTTATGACTTCATTTGGGGTTTTCTTGGCAAAAATATTGAAGTGACTTTCTATTTCCTCCTCCAGTTTTTTTTACAGATGAGGAAACTGAGGCAAACAGGGTTAAGTGACTTATGCCTAGGTTTGCATGGCTAGTATCTGAAGTTGGATTTGAACTTTTTTCTTTTGTACCATCTACCTACCCCTCTATATACTTTACTGCCTCTCAAACATGATCTGTAAGGATGGGATTTGAATCGATAGCATGAAGAGCACACTGTATTAGCAGCCCATTATTTTAATCGTGCAGTTACCTTTTTCCTAAATCCTCAGTTTAAGTGCCTTGATTTCCCTGTCCCTCACTTTCCTTGTTTGTAAAGTGAAGGGATTGGAGCTTCTCTAAGGTCCCTTCCAATTCTAACCCTCCACAAGTCTATGAGTCACAAAGTATCTGCAGAGAATAGTGGGTAGGGGCCAGGATGTCAGGGGAAGTGATGGAGTATAGCTTAATGATTTCCAAGTCAGAATACCCGCGTTGGTATCTCACAGACAAGTCACTTGATATCTCTGGGCTTCAGTATTCTCATTTCTAAAATTAGGCATTGGGTTCATTGACTCTCCCAAAGTCCTTTCTGGCTCCAAATGTATGAAACTATGAATCCATGTGACTTACAAGCAAAGAGGCTTGTAGAAACAGTAAGTAGAAGCAGAAGCAAATTGGAAATCTTTGAGATTAACAATTCCTCATTCATGGGGTTTCTCTTTTCTTTTCCTTACTCTCAAATTTTCCTTTGTAATATCACGAATGGTGTCCTTACAAATGGGTATTTACTTTTAGGTTTTCCGTTTTAATGGTGCTAGTGTATGGTATGCAACAAGCACTTATTAAATGCTTATTGATTGCCATGCAAAGATTTTCCCCAGATTTCTTGGGTGGAGACTTATGAGGCAAGAGAAATGAGAAAATATCCCAAAAAACATCCTCCTGTGGGCACGTCTGACATCTAAAGATAACATTAAAAATTGTAGCCACATATGTTAAATAACAAAAATCCACACAAAGTCTACTATTATCAACTTGACCTTTAAGGGGTTGATATTTTAGTTCATCAATTTCCCAGGTCCCTTAATTAAAATTACAAATCTTATAAAAATAGAATGTTAGATCTTAAAGGAACCTCAGAGGTCACCTAGTCTAATCTGCTCATTTTTCATTTAAGAAACTGAGGCCCAGAGAGATTGGAATCGTTATCTTAAGGCCAAACAGATACTTCATGAAATCACAAAGTCTGAGTGTTGGCAGGGACCTCAAGGGTCTAGATTAATCTAGATTAAACCATAAAGAATCTCTCTCCCTCTTCTTTCCTCCTCCCAGTAACCAATATACTGACTGGGGAATTGTCCAGTTTTTGTTTCTTTGTTTTTTAGAACCCAAGTGAGGAGGAACCCTACCTCTTTTGGAGAGTTGTAATAATTAGTAAGTTTTTTTTCTTTATAGGGATACTGTACTAATAGAGAACTCTGATAAAGAATCTCCTTCTTCCCATTCAGGTCATAAGTCTTGTGACTTAGTTTCTGAAAGTTGCCTAGAGCATTGACCGGTTACCAGGATCCCATAGCCAGCATGTGTCATAGGTGGGATTTGAACTCAGGTCTTTCTGGTTCCAAGGCCAGAATGCTATCTATGGTGCTATAGCTGTTTTTTTTTTAAATCAAATCTAAATCTGCCTTCTTGTAATTAGAACCCATTGTTCCTAGTCTTGTCTGTTGTCATCCTTAACTATTAAGCCCAATTAAGCCCTCTTTCACACACTATGGGTACTTCATATACCTGAATATAGTTACCATCATCCTAAGTCTTTCATTTTCTAAGCTAAACATCTTCCGTTCTTTAACCCAGTTGTCATAGCAAATGGACCCCATGACTGTCACCACCCTGGTAGCTCTCCTAGAGGGCTTTCATTTCTCCATCTGGGGATAGCATTTGACAAATAGCACCATTAAGCATTGGTAACTTCCACCTACACATTCAGCCTGTGTATGACACAATTTCTATCAGGGTTTTGGAGAAACAGGGGGTACAAAATAGTAGGGCTTCTAGATTTTACATACTGTACATTGAAGTAGATGGATCCAAGAGCTCTGTGTGGGCAGCATTGTGAGTGGGTATTTTAATTTGAATATTTCTCTAGTTGCTATAGTAATTGTCACAACTGTGTGGTTTATGCGGTCTCTGATGTGCTGAACACTTATTAGAAGCACACGCCCTGTAGTAATGTCTACTTCATGTATTTGTATTGCACTTGGAGAGGGGGAAAAGAACTAGGCAATCAGATTTTAAGTGGAGATTTAAATTCTAAAGGCTATTCACCATTTCAATTTATTTTCATCAAGTATTTTCATTTCAAAATTCTTTTATTTTAACCAGATTCTCCCCTCCCCCTTAGCTTAAATATAACTGCATAATCTCACTAAGGATGTGTTTTTTTCTTTTTTAAGTTGTTGTTTCCTCAAGAAAGTAAAGGCTTTAGAAACCAAGGTTACCAAACTCTTTATATTGAGAACAGGAAATTCTCCCTTCTCCTCTGAATGTGTCAAGTCAGCATCGATGCTGATGTGGCACTGAAATGTATGTGGATATGAAAAATGAGTATTTATGAACTACTGCCTTTTTAAACTGTTGGGTTCCCTGTGGTCACTGATCACTTATTTATTCCCTATGAATATCTTATGGGGTTAGTCCTAAACATGGCTTTCCAAAGGCTGAGAGGTATTTTTTGCTTCTTCATAATAGAAAAATCTGTAATTGTTTTAATATTTATCAAAACCTCAATGTCAATGGCTTAGGCCTGCTCTTCTATTAGATCTCTTCACAAAAATACCTAAAAAACTCCAACTGACCACCCAGCTTCATAAATTAAAGTGTATATGAATTATAAAATATTCACAATTAAAAATTACTGCTGCACTTCATTAAAGTTTTGGTTTAAATATACATTTAACTATTACATTGTATAGCACACAATTTAATAATTAAATATATAATGTATAATTATATGCAATTATATATGTAAAATTGTTCACTAGAGGCAAGTGTGGGAGGTAGAAAGTTCCTCATTAGATGCCTTCAAGAGAAATAGTCATTTGTTGGTTGAGATGGAGAAGAGATATTTGGGTTGGTTAAGTTTAGGACCTTTCCAACCCTGAGATTCTCTGATTGCAATTTGGAAACTGAAGTCTTGGTTCAGTGACTCCAGAGACTTGAAGAGAAATACAATGACAGAAGAAAAAACTGTGACTTTGGCCACAGTTTGGGCATCATGTGGGCTGTGCATGTTGTGGGATGGGCCCTGTGGGTTAGAAGAACAGAAAGCCAAACTTCCTGATTACTGGGCAACTCTTCAACCTAATTATTTTAAAGCATTTGGAGTATCAACAGCCTGCAGAAAGGGTGTGTAACTGATGAGATTTGTTCAAGTAGAGTTTAGATTACATTTTGCTAAATTCGAAACTTAGCTTATTTAGATAGAAATGAGATTTCTTAAGTGTGTGTACTTTGTTTCTGTTGGGCAGGTGTGGAGAGTTAACAGAGGTACAGATGCATGGGGGCTAATGCTAGATCACAAGAATTGCCTGTTGCTATAGATAGGCATTCTTTATACTTGAGTCTGTAAACTTTAAAACATTTTTTAATAACTGTATTCAGTATAATTGGTTTCCTTTGAAATCTTCTGTATTTCATTTTTTGCATTTAAAAATATTCTGAAAAGTGGTCCATTGCTCCTCCAGATTGCCAAAGGGATCCATGACTCAAAATAAGGTGAACAGGCCGTCGACAAAGGACTTTCATTCAAATCCTAACTGAACTACTTACTACCTGTGTGACCTTGGGCAATGTTCTTAACCTCTCTGGGCCTCAGTTCCCTCATTTATAAGGAGCAAGAAATATATTAGATGACTTCTAAAGTCCTGGATACCTCTCAATCTATAATCTAGGAAACTTGGGCATGCAAATGAAGAGACTGGCTTAAGATAATATATGTGAAGAATGTTGCTATCTTTAAATCTACCACATAAATATCTTTCATGACTAGGAAAGCCTCTTCTATACCAATACACTGGTATCTTGGGTTCTAGGTTCCTTTTCTTTCTGAGTCTTTCTTCTTAGTCTATGACTTGGTTAAATTATATTAGTTAGCATTTATTTATATAGGGGGAAGGAGATAAGCATTTATATAGTACCTACTATGTTCCATGCATTCTACTAAGCCCTTGACACATATACTCAAGTCAATCAACAAATATTTATTAAATGCTTACTAGGTAATGTATCACTGTGCTAAGTGCTGGGAATAGACATCTAAGTAGAAGAAAAGTTAGTCCCTACCCTCAAGCTTACCTTATAATGGGAGAAGATAATACACAAAAGGTAGTTGAAAAGGGGTGGAAGGGAGAAGTTAGCCCCTCAAAGGGATGGTGAAGAAAGTGGAGAGAGTCAGGAATGGGTCCTGGAGAAGAATGAATGTCATTCTTCAAATGATTACAAAGTGCTTTTAGTATATTATCTCACTACCCTCTCTTTCCTATATTATGAAGTGAGGAGACTGGAGGAGAAGGATTAGTTAGGGACTTGTACAGGACCACACAGTCAATAGGTGTTTGAGGGAGGATTTACACGCAGATCTTCTTAACAACAAGTCCAACTTTCTCTCCAGCTAGCTTCCAGATTTCCCTAGTATCTCTCTGGACTGCTTGGTTTCCAGGTATGGCATCCCCACCAAAAAGACTGTGCCATTGCTTGATTGACCAGTGCTTTCTGAACTGCCCACTTGCTGGCAATATGGCTACAATTCTTCACCCTAATTTTCTGATGGTCTGAAACACTTAGCACAGACCTTTGAATGTATTATGTTCTTAATTAACTATGTGTTGAACTGAATTGAATTTATAGCTACTGTCTGCCAGAATTTGTGTTCATAATGTGTTCTTTTTTTTTTAGGAGTGAAAAATACTTTGAAGTAAGAGAAGTTAAAGAAGAAAGCATGACGTAAAGACATGAATTTGAGGCTGGAGCTTTCACTTATTTTGTAAGTGACCCATCTCTCTGGCCAGGGCTCAGTTAGTGAAACTCCAAGAGTGTTGGACTAGGTGACCTTAGATGCCTTCCAGCTCTCATATTCTGCAATCCTGTGAAGGTCAATCTTCTTTTCCTAAGCAACTGAATTAATAAGGAATTGATTCTGCATTTGTAGGGAAAACTCATAGACCTGACTGTTTAGAAGAGATTTTCTGTTATTTTCTTGAAGGAAGGATTAAAGATTATTTCCATTCCTTCCTTGAACAACTGTAGCAAGAAAAATTGCACAGATTAGGTAAGGTATATTGTTCCAAAGATCCTCTTGGACTCAAAAAATAAAACATGAATTCAACAAAAATATGGGTAAAGGTATAACATAAATACTAAGTTTCCAAATGAGCCTTATTCTTTTCTAAGTGTTTATTTTTATTGATAAAGTTTGTTTATCATATTACATTCATTTTTCCACTCCCACTAGAGAACTATCTTTTATGATGAATAAAAGAAAAGAAAAACATCCAAAAAAGATGTTTGGAAAAACTAACCAACAAATTGAGTCTCCCGGTAGATACCATATCCTCCAGCAATGACCTCTTTCTTTGGAAATATGGAGAGAAGCTATATTTCTCATTGCATCTTTGGGTCCAAGCCTGCTTATTATAATCACACCATATTCAGTTTTGTGTGCACAAATAAACCATTGGATTTTTTTCTGTTTCCAATATTGAGGTCATTGTGTATATTATTTTGTTGGTTTCTCTCATTTCCTCAATATCACTTCAGAAAAATCTTTCTACTCTTTCTCTAAATTCTTCATACTTATCATTTCTTTTGTCATAGTGATCTTTCATGACACTCATATACAATAATTTGCTTAGTCATGTGCAATTGATGAACATCTCTGTTGCTTCTTTGAGAAATCAATCTATACCAGTGAGGAAAATCTTATACAAATGTGGCTGAGCACCTGGTCACATTCACAATTTCAGGAAGAGATTGCTATAAATACATTCCTCCTTTTCTAACATTGGTTCTGGTTATGGATATTTAGCTGACAGCGGATAGAGTGTTGAGCTTGGAGTTAGGAAGACATTCATTTGTCTCCTGCCTTTCATTTGCTAGCTATGTGGCCCTTAGCAAATCACTTAACATCTGTATACCCCACTTTCCTCAACTGTACTATGGGATTAACAATAGCACCTATTTCATAGAGGATAAAATAAGCTAGGATGTGTAAAGTGTTTTGTAAATCTTAAAGCACCATGCAAATATTTATTATTATTTTTAATGCAAGCTGACTTCAATGATGATGAGACGGGTAATGAAGAAGGAAGAAAAGGTGACCTGGATACAAATCTATGGGTATATAAGCAGGAGATTCTCTCTCTTTCGCTCTCTCTCTCTCTTTCTCTTTCTCTCTCTCTTCTTTTCTTCCCCCATTTCTTTTTCTGTCTTTCTCCACCCCACCTCCCTTTGTCCCTTTGACTCTTTCTCTCCATCTCTCTGTCTTTCCATCTCCATCTCTCTACATTGATCTGAATGTTTCTCTCTGTTTCTGTGTTTCCATCTCTCTCTCTCTGTATCCCTAGAGTAAGGAAATATGGGAGGGAATCACTGACATTACAATGGAAAGTGTGAATTTCCCATACTCAGGATTATCCAGTCTGGATTATTTTCCTGGAGGTAGAGATCAAAGAATTATAAATCTATATCCGAAAGAGAAATCAGATATCAGATCTAGTCCAATCCCTCTAATTCCTATCCTAAGGTCACTCAGGTAGTGAGCTTCAAGGGTGTTATGTGAACACAGGTCCTCTGATCACAGAGCTGAGCCCCTTTACACTGTACCACAGCACTTCTCTGTGATAGGGCCAATATTTACCAGGGTTCCTCCAATGGTCTTATCACAGTCCCCATTCATTCTTTTTCATCTACCTCATTTATGGATTAGGGAATGATTCAATGACTGCTGATACCTCAATCTCTTTTAAGGGAAACAGTAAAAAAAAAAAAAGATTCTTAAGTGTGTGCTGAGTTATTTATTACAAAGACTTGGAAAATATAATATAGATACTTACCGATTTCTAAAGAATGACCATGATTTAATGAGTCAGATTTTCGTGCTGGTTTGAGAAAATGAGACCTAGTTGGAATGTGGCCCCTTTTATCTACTTTTATATACTTAGCATCAAAAATGAGAAACCAATATTGGACATGGCACATGGGTAAGAGCACTAGGCTGACTTGGTCCACTATAAATTCATATTATCTAATCTAAAGTGGGCTTTCACTACAGCCAGGCAATCCTAATTGATTTTCTGCTCCACTTACAGCAGAAGCTATACTCTATCTTTTCTTTTTTCCTTTAATCTCCCTCTTCCTTCCCTCCTATGCTCTCAGGTAAGGACCTTGTTTTCACCAAACTGAGACTATTTACTGACACCTTCTCTTCCATTTCTCATCTCTGTGAGGCTCTAACATCATCTATCACTTTCTCCTCTTTTACTCCAGTCCCTGATGGAGAGGCATTGCTTTTCTCCATGTAAAAACCAAGGCCATGACAAAGAGGTATCCTTGACCCTATCCCCTCCCTACACTGTTCTCCAGCAGGGAGAACTGTGTCTGCCTTTTCTTTCAGTGTTCAGCATAGTGCATGGTACAAAGTACCATGTAAGTACATGGTACTTACAAAAGTAATTAATATGTCAATTAATTGGTTTGCTGATTTGGAATCATGACAACCTTGGTTCAAATTCCAGTTCTGTCATTTATGACCTTCATGGTCTTGGCAAGCCTCTTTGGGGTTGTTTTCTCATCCACAAAATAAGAGAACTGTGCCCTTTTAGCTCGAAGTCTATGAACCTATTTACCCTAGTGAACTAAATGACCTAGAGTATCTACATAATGAGCATCAAGTGAAGGCGTTGGGTATCTTAAGTTTGATCAAGAGAAAACTCAAGAAGAATATTAAATAACTGTATTCAAACAAGAGATTAAGCTTGTTCTGTTGGCCTCAGAGGGAAAATTGCAAACAGACTAATAATTTAGGCTTGAAGTCAGGAGAAACTTATGCGTTTGGTCTGTTACCACTTGGGGTGTGGTCATTTGGTCACAGTGGACAGCTGCAGGCATCTGAGTACAAGTGTGAGGATGTTACCAGCATGGGCCAATGTTAACTCACATCCTTCTCTGGTACCTCACCATCATCTAGAAGGGTTAGGTGAGGCAGGAAGAGGCTCCCACTCCAACAAGGAGAACTGTCCAAAATTGGAATTAGATTATAAGCTCCTTGAGGTCAGGGACTGTGTGTTGTCTCTTTTCATACTTTGAATACTTACCACAGTTCCCGGCACATGGTAGGTATACCTAGTATGCACGTAATAAATATTTATAGATTGGAATGTATGGCCTTAGAAGATAGTGGGTTCTTCCTCAATAGGGCATCTTTTAAGAGAGGCTGGATAAATGCTATATCCAGTATATAACTATCCCTCAAGTATGGATTAGTTGCTTAGATAGTCACTAAAGTCCCTTCTAAATCTAAACATACAGTGAAAAGTCTACGCTGGGAGGTACTTCTTTGAAGGATTTTGGGGGAAACATGGACAAGAACTAGAACAGGAGAAGGTATGAAGAGTTTCTGATCTGGCCTTGGTAGAGAGAAGGATGGAATCATGAGTTTGGAGAGAAATCCCAAAATTTTGAAATTAAAACAAATTTAATTTAAAAGGCATCCAATGTAGCACAAAGTCCAAGCACACCAAAGTTTACTTTCTACCTGATGCAGCAATCAGGGCTCTATCCCTGGAGCCAAGGAAAAATAGAACTTACGACACAGTATTATGCTGTAATTTGGCCTCCACTCTACTGGTAAATGGGGGAGGCAGCATCCTGATCCAAGCCTCAGAGAACTGCCCAGGCATTTTCAAATGGATTTGCCTCTGGGTAGCCGTTGGCCTTTTCAGTAGGTGTTGTTAAGTACTAAGATTTCCATCTGGGTCATTTTCCCAAGGCACTCCCATCTAAACAGGTCCAAGCACAAATAAAGGTATACAGCAGGTATTTATCTAGAGCTCATATTTTATCTGTACAGATGTACAATACTTTGGATTATTTGGATGACTGCCCATTGGTCTTCATTATAAAGTATATTTCCAATGAATTATGCTAAATTTAATTGTAATGGCTTCTCAACTGTACTTAAAACATCAGAAGAGGCAGCCATGGTATAGATAAACTTTACTACTTTTGAAAGTTGCATGAAAATGTGACCACATGCGTTATTCATGTATGATAATTATAGTTTCTTCTACTGAAGTCTTTTCAGATGCTTAAATATGTGTTTTGGGTGACTCAGGACTCTTGGAGGCAAAGCTCACGGAGAGCAAGTACCAGCAAGTCCTAAGAAACTGGAAGGTCTTCTCAAGGGCTTTAGGGAGTGGGAGTGGCCGTGAACTAGATGTGTATCTGTCCTAACCTTTACTGACTGGTTGAGGGGGTGAGGTTCTACGGAAGGCATGTTAGATTTCCAGTCAGAGAACTTGGGTTTAAATCTTGGCTTTACTACTTGAGTGATATCAGGCAAGTTCCTTCACTTCCATTGGACTCAATTTCCTTATTTGTAGAACCAGGGAGTTGAACCCAATTGCTTCTGAAGTCTCTTCTGGATTTGCACATATGGTTCAAGGAATATAGTCAGGAATTTTTCAGATGTAGCAGCTCATAGAAAAAGGTGGTAGAGGGGTTGCAACATCCATAGCAGGCTAGTGAAATGCTGAAGTGAAAAAGTTCATTTTGCGTTGGGAGAGGAATCACTGGGCAGTGTAGGTGGTATAGTGGATAGTGATAGAGCACTGACACTGGAGACAGGAGGACCTGAGTTCAAATTTGATCTGTCATTAGCAAGTCACTTAATCCTGATTGCCTTCCAAAATACATGTATATATATGTCATTCAGATTTTATATATATATATAAAATACACACACACACACACACACACACACACACACGTATATATATATATATATATATATACATATATATATACATATATATATGTATATATATATATATATATTATTTAGAAAAAGTACTTTTACAAATATTTCCTTGGATCCTCACAACTGAGTGAGAGAGGTGCTATCATTATTCCCTCTGTTAATGATTTCCCATTTATCTTGTATTTAGCTTGTTTTGTATCTATTTGTTTGCATGCCATCTTTCCTGTCAGATAGTCAACTCCTGGAAGTTAGGGATGCAAAAAGAGTTGCCTCTTTTGTATCCCCATTACTCAGCACAGTGCCTGAAATATTTGCTGTTGCTTAGTGGTTTCAGGTTGTGTCTGACTCTTTGTGACCCCATCTGGAGTTTTCTTGGCAAAGATACTAGAAGGGTTTGCCATTTCCTTTTCCAGCTCATTTTACAGATAAGGAAACTGAGGATTAAGTGACTTACCCAGGGTCACACAGCTAGTAAGTGTCCAAGCCTGAATTTGAACTCAGGAAGATGAGTCATGAAGGCCAGGCATTCTATCCTCATTGCTTCCCCAAATTAAACTAGCAAGCAAATAAACTAAAGAGTTATTGAAAGAACTGTTGAGGTCAGGAAGAGTCAGACATGACTGAAAAAGAACTGGACAACAAGGTTTAATTTTATCAGTCCATTGATTGATTAGTTCATCCAAATTTATTTCTTTCATTTGGCTTAATTCTACAATTTGTTCTTATATGGTGCTAGGGAAAGAGTGATAGATTTGGAATGAGAGAATCTGGCTATGAATCCTCTTTCTAACACTGTATGACCTTAGGAAAATACGTCCCCTCTCTGGGCCTCAGGTTTCTTCACCCATAAAACAAGGGGGTTGGACTGAGTGACCTTTAAAGTTCCTTTCAGCTCCAAGTCTATGATGTTATGATCATGAGATGCAGGAAGGAGGAATCTGCTGTAGGGAAAAGAGTACTGAACTTAGAGTCATAGATCCCCAAGTTCAAATTCAGGCTCGGTTACTTGTGACCTTGGTAAAGGTTTCAATTTCTTCCTCCATAAAATCAAAGTGCTGGATCATAATCCTCTCAGGTCCTTTCAGCTCTCAATCTATGACCCCATGCATGTTTAGTCTGGTGGAAATACATTTTTTAAAAATCAGACATCTCTTCTTTCTTCTCATGAGCTCACTTAGCCACTCCCTTTCTCATCTAAGGGGACACAGAAATAGAAAAAATGTATGTCAGTCCAGGGATACCATGTTTGCTGGCTCATCTTAATAATGGGGTGTGAGCTCTTTTAAAACTCTGGATACTTCTATCTAGTCATTCCAACTGATATCAGCAGGGAGACAAGAGAATTTGGCATATACTGTACATTTCATTTTCCAGATCCCAGAAATCTCCCCTTTCTCTTTCACACTCCACAGGGGAAAAAAAATCAAAAGAAAACAACATTGACATCCAAAAACAAGTCCCTTCCTCAAATATGCTGTCCTTGGTCTATTTCACTTGGTTCCTTATTTTTTCCCCTCCACTCCCCATCTCACTAGCCTAGATTACCAGGGTATGGGACCTGTAAAATTGAGTGGATTTTTCCTTCCTAGTTAAATTTCTCTGCCTCCTCTCTCACTCCCACAGCTGTACATTTGAATATTCAGAAGCCAGGCTGGAGGTGGGAGTGAATTATTTTGGGTGGGTTCTTTTTGCTTGAGAGACTCACTCAACTGAGTGGTGAGGGCAGAACTCTCTACTCTTTGGGGAATTTCTTGCTCAGTTACTGTTAGGGAGCTCCAAAAAGCTCTGAATTACTGTTCCAAAGTCTTCCACAGAAAAAAATACATCTCTAATGAATTATTCCAAATTAAATTTTAAAAGCTTCTAAATCGTACACAAGCACCCAGCACAGACTCAGTTTCTGTGCAGAGATAAACCCCATTAGTAAGGAAGATGGAAGTGTTGCTTTTTGTATGCAGTTCTCTCCTCCACAGCTCCTTGCAATGTTGGGGGAGACTTTTCAACTGTGTATGGAGAGGGACACGGTTCTTTCTTTCTACTCCTACTGTGTACTTTTTGTGTTCAGAGCAGGATTTTTGACTTGTCACTTCTCGGAAAAAAAGAAAAAATAAAGCAAAAAACCAGAAGTGTGAGCTTTCTGGGGATGTGAAAAGCTCCATCTTGCACATGCCCAATCTGGCAGCAGCTCATGTTAATTCAGCCCTCAGGAAACCCTTAGAGAGCTGGAAAGAGCTTGCCACCCCCACACTAAACTTACTTCCTCAGTTTAGTCACATTGTGAGGAGAAGCGCTGACACCCTCTGTCCTGGCAGGCCTCTTAGATACCAGAGAACATGGGCAGGGTAGGCCTGGGTCTTGGCACTCCCTCCACTGCGGTATGGTAGGCACCCTTCCCCACCCATTCTGACTTGTTCTTCTTGTTGGAGTGGCCTAATCCTTCTGGATGCAGCCTGGGTGTGAGAGAAGGGTGGGAGGGAATGCTGGGTGCTTCCCTGGACACTCTGGCGGCCTCCTCACACTTGTGGTCAGCTCCCTGTTGCTACCAGCTACTAGCCAAAAGACTACACCCCATGAGGTACAGCCCCAGAACAGCTGTGTAGACAGCCTATATGGTCAGACCCTGTCTGAATGTCTCCATTTGCCAAACCCCAGGAAAGCTGGAGTTTGGGTGGACACAAAGCCCTGTGGGTAAAGGGTGTATAGAGTGACATGCTTTCAGGACAGACAGCCTGTGAAACTCAGTTTTTGCCAGACTGAAGCTCTGACAAAAAGTATTCTTTAACCATATGTTTGGTGCTAAATTCCAGTCCTTTTTGCTATTTAAAATTTTTTCTTTTCTTTTTTTTTCAGCTAACAAAATTTTTCTCCCACTTCCCTCTCCCCAATGGAAAAAGAAGCATAAAACCTTTGTAACAAATGTGCATAGTCAAACAAAACAAATCCTTGTATTGGCTATGTTTAAAAACATTTTATTTTTGTGCCCTGAGTCCATGAAATCTCTGTCACAAGATAGGTCAGTATTTTTCCCAAGACAAATTTTTTAAAGTAAAGAATTTGCATCATATACATCTACAAATCACATGTAATATAGTGTCAATGTTGTATAGTGGGGGACCAGCTAGGTGGTACAGTGGATAGAGCTCTGAGTCTGCAGTCAGCAAGACAACTTTTTGAGTTCAAATCTGGCCTCAGACACTTCCTAACTGTGTGACCCTGGGTGAGTCACCTAACCTTGTTTGCTTCAATTTCCTCATCTGTAAAATGAGTTGGAGAAGGAAATGACAAACCATTCCAGTATCTCTGCCAAGAAAATCCCAAATGAGATCATGGAGAGTTGGACATGACTTAACAACAACAAAAAAAGAAATCATTTAAGTTTTCTGAGCCTTAGTGTTTTCCGTTGTAAATTAGACCTGGTAGAGAGAGAAAACATGTTGGAGAAGCTGGGTTTAATCCCTCATTTCCATATGATGGGTGACCCTAGGCAAACCACTTAACCTGTCATGTCCCTGGAAATTTTTTCAGACTATAGGTGGTGATCTGTATTATATCTGCACTACTTCCCTGATCAGACCACGGTGGGAATGTTATGTTTCCTGGGCACTACATTTTAGGAAGCTGGAGTCAGAGGAGGGCATTCTGAATGATTTAAGGCCTCAAGATCATGTCATATGATGATTGATTAGGACAGCCAGGGATATTGTGCCCTGAGAAGAGAATAGTTAGAGGGGACAAAAGCTGTTGTCAAGTACTTATGAGACTCTGGGTGGCAAAATGGAAAAAGAATTGGGCCTGGAGTCAGGAAGGCTTTACTTCAATTCCAGCCTCAGACACTTACTAGTTGTGTGGCCCTGGGCAAGTCACTTAACCTTGTTTGCCTGTTTCTTTATCTGTAAAGTGAGGATATAATAAACCCTACTTCACAGAGCTGCCACAAGGATCAAATGAGATGAAAAAGTGCACAGTGCCTATATATAAGTAGGTGCTTAATAACACCCTTCCTCCCTCCCTCCCTCTTTTCTTCCTCCCTCCCTCCTTCCCTTCCTTCTCTCTTCATTCCTTCCTTCCTTGTTTTTCTTGTCCAAGTAGGAACAATCCATAGACGTTAAGAAGACAATTTGGACTTGAGGTCAGGGAACACCTTCTAACAACGAGAGTCATCTGCAGGCAGACATGGTTGTTTGCAGTGATACTAGATCATTCCTCACTAAGGTCTTCAAGCAAAGGTTGGATAACCACTTGACAATTTTGTTAAACCCTGTGATTGCTTTAGAGCAGGTTTGGGGAACCTGAGGCCTCAAGGCCACATGTGGCCTTCTAGGTCCTTGGATATGGCCTTTAGACCAAGTTCAAGTTTTCCAGAACAAATCCTTTTATTAAGGGGATTTGTTCTGTGAAGTTTGTATTCAAAGGGCCACACTTGAGGACCTAGAGGACCATGTGGCCTCAAGGCCTCAGGTTCCCCACTCCTGGCCCTAGAGGACCAATGTGCAAAAGTTATAGAGGCAAATTTTGATGCAATCTAAGAAATACCTAAGTGCTAGAGCTGTCCAGCATGGAACAGATGTCATTGGGATCACTTAGTTCCCTGACAATGGATGTGTTCCAGGAGAAGCTGGTGGGAAGGGTGGATGAGTTGATTTCCATGAAATTCTACGATTCTGACTTAACTTTCTTTGTCTTTCAAATATTTTTATATTTAGGTCATGATAAATATCCAAATGCCTCTTTTACAGGTAGACTAGCAGTACCTAGCCTTTTCATTTGTTCACATGTATGAACTGACACAAATAGCAAATATCTTTTTGATGACCAGGAATAACAGTGTTTGACTCATCCAGAGAATTTGGGGAATCTAGATGACCGAATGGATAATGTTCTTCATGGGGAAATTTATAAGGCAGCAAATGGATGTTAGCAGGTGGCTAATAAATGCTCAAGCAATTTGTTTCTACGATACTCTGAGGTAGGAACGTTTATTCCTTTTGCCAGGGCCCATTAAAATTTAGCCAGCTGTATGCTATCTCCAAAGTTTTAACGAATGCTTTATCTTAGAATTTCTTGTTTTACAATGAAACTGCAGAGGAAGGGTTAGGATTCAGGTAAATAATTTACTTCCAGATAGATTTGAACTAATCTATCACTAGATTGAATATTTCAGAATGATTTTAATTTCACTAAAAAAGAAACATCTCTTCTCCATTAATGCAATGGTGAACACTATTGTCACTCCATAGAAGCTCATAGAACACTAATCAAATATTCTTTCATGATTTGACTCAGAAATAATCTGTTTACAGTTTGGCATTTGGGGAAGACCATGGAGGATCATTTATTCATTTACTCAATAACTATTGTTAGAGAAATAACTTAATACTTTGAATTATTTCCCTTTATAAGGGGGACCTGTCCAGAGTAGTATTGCAAGTCTGAAAAACTGAATAGGTCCACTTAATATAGGCACTTAAGAGGAAAGGGATGTTTTCACCGCTTAGTTTGTGTTCTATGTCTGAAGTTTGGGGCAAATGAAACTTGCCTTGTATTTAATTAATCTGAGTCTTTACATGGGAGGTGAGGACCTCTTTTGCTTTTGGGGTGAGGGTAAGATGGAATGATATTCCCATAAGAAACTATAGGTTGAGGCATGAACCATGGATATTATTTGAGAGATATAGACAGGAATGAACTCAGTCAATGTGAGTTCTTCAGCTTTGGTAAAGAATCACAAAGTTACATACTTTAGGGACCTTGTAGTCTAATAAAGGTGAGGAAACATGCTTAGAGAATAAAGAATAGCTTAACATAGATGTGTAGGCTAGGTATAAACAATATTCAATGGGAAGTCATTCATAAGAGAGAAAGCTTAACATAGATGTGTAGGCTAGGTATAAACAATATTCAATGGGAAGTCATTCAAAAGAGAGAAGTTTCTCTTAAGACATGATTTCATTGATGTGAGTGCTTCTCTGCCCATATACACTGCAATCCTTCCGCACCTTAGTAGATAGTCTTCATGAGATGTGACCATATCTGGTGACCAATCTTCTGGTGATGTTGTTCAGACGTTTCAGTCATATTTGACTCTACATGACTCCATTTGGGGTTTTCTTGGCAAATATATGGAAGTGGCTTGCCATTTCCTTCTTCAACACTTTATAGATGAGAAAACTGAGGCAAACAGGGTGAAACGATTTGCCCAGGGTCACACAACTACTAAGTTTTTGAGGCTAGATTGGAACTCAGGTTTTCCTGACTCTAGATCTGGTGCTCTATCCACTATACCACCTAGTATTTCCCGATTTGTCTAGGTTAATCAATAGAGGATAGTCACTGTGCCCATACTTGAAGCTTGGTAGAACTTGGTCGAACTTGTATGTGGTTAGTATAGTCCTTGAGGATCTAGGTTCCCCTCGATGCCATGACAGGCCATTGGTGTGGAAATTTTCTTGTATTTGCCCCCTTGCCTCCGCTTATATGAGTACTATCTAAATTCAGGTTTGTTGTTGCTCAGTCTTTTTCAATCGTGTCTAACTCTTTGTGACTTCATTTGGGGTTTTCTTGGCAGAGATACTGGAGTGGTTTACCATTTACATCTCTAACTCATTTTACAGATGAAGAGACTGAGACAAACAGGGTGAATTGACTTGCCCAGGGTCACAGAGATAAGAAGAATCTGAGGCCAGATTTGAACTCCAGGGGATGGATCTTCCTGACTTCAGGCCTGGAGTGCTATCCACTGCAGCATCTGGCTTCATTCAGGGTTTATTGATATTTCAAGAACCTTCTAATTAATCTCCTTGCTTGTGTTTCCTGTCCTCTCCAATCCATCCTCCATAATGTTGCCAAAATAATATTTCTGAGGCATGGGTTTGAACATGCCCTTTCCCATTCAAAAATCTTCACCAAATTCCCTATTGACTCAAGTATCAAATAGAAAACCGTTAGGCCTGGCTTTTAAGGCAATTCCTAGCCTGGCTTAACCTTCCTTAAATACCTACATGCCGAAGCCTTAGTTTATATGGCTCGCATTTATGTAAACTAGGTTCCAGTCAAGCTGGACTAGTAGCTGTTTCTGACCTTGACATTCTCATCTCCCACCTCTATGTGTTCATGCATTTGTATCTAACCTCTGCTCTCTGGAACCTTCCCTTTCCTCCCTCCCTCCCTTCCTCCCCTTCCTTCCTTCCTTCCCTCCTTCTTTCCTTCCTTCCTTCCTTCCTGGTTGATGGTTGAGGACCCAGTGGCTTTTGCTGGTGGGCCCCTTCGGGTTGTTCCTGTCTCCTATTAAAATTACCCAACTCAAAGGCCAGTGACTTTAGTTCTAAGGTTGCACATCTACATATCTACATCATGTATACCTTGCATGCAGGTATTTATTTACATGTTGTCTTTTCCCCTTTAGCATGAAGGCTCCTTGAGGGAAGGGAATGTTATTGCATTTCTTTGCATTCTCAGCACTTAATGCAACTTCTACCATATAGTAAGGACTTCGCTGTAGTGTAGGAAGTACTTGATAAGTGCTTTTTGATTGATTGATATATCCCCCCAGTACAATGTAAACTCCATGAGGGTAGGGATTCTTTGATTTTAATAAATGCTACCTGAATTTTTTACTTTCTATCCCTAGCAGCTAGTCTAGTGTCTGACACGTGGTAGGCTTAATTGATGCTCTTTGCATTGTTGAGGAAGGAGATTATGGCAAGTTATATCATCACACAGACAGATCATTAAAAAAAAATGTCTTGCCCAGTTTCTTTGGTTCTTCTTGAAGTTGCTTCCTAGGGCTTCCTCTTTCTCACCACCCACTCGCTTCTCAACTCTTTGCTGTCTGGCTTTTGAACCACTGGTAGGATGAAACTGCTTTTTCTGAGGTTACTAGAGAGCTTTTAATTGCCAAATGTGATAGCTCTTTCTCTGCTCTTATCCCTCTCAGTCTTTCCTCAAGATTTGACACTGTTGACACCCATCCCCTTCCTACTTTTCTTTCAGTTTTCATGACTCTCATCTCTTCTGGTTCTTTACTAAACCACTCCTCACTCTCCTTTTCTGGATGAATATCTAGGCGCTCTTTCTGGATGCTGCATCCATCTGTCTACCTTTCCTCCTTCCTGGATAAACATTCATGTGCCACTCCCTAACTATGGGTACCACCTATGGTTCCACCCAGCAATTTTTTCTCTCTATTCCCTTTCTTCTGGTGACCTCATCAGTTCCCATGATTTCCCTCAACATCTCTCTTTCTGACTTGTGGAGACAGTATCCACATGTATGGAAAAGCACTGAATTTGGAGTTGGTGGAACTGGGGTTTGGACCATGGCTTTGTACCTTCTTATCTGTTGATCTTGTACAAGCACTCCTTCCCAACTTTCTCACCTATAAAATGAGACAGTTAGACTAAAATAATCTCTAAAGTTCCATCCAGCTCTATAGTCATGACTTCATGAATCGAAAATCCTAAACAAAAAGTGGTTGCTTTAGCAATGAAATGATATGATCAGAATGAGACAGTGTCAACCATGATATCGTAATTCATCAGTGCCGATAAAAATTTTCTTTCCTTTGGCTGATACCCATCTCTCATTGTTTTTTTTTTTTTTTATTTTTTATTTTTTTTGCTATCTTTGCTCTCTAGGAAGTCCTGTGGCAGCTCCCAGACAATCCATCCCGACTCTGAAATGTAACCAACTAAGTCGACCTTATGTATGAAAGAATATATGCTTTAAATTCTCCAAGAACCATGGGAGCCATTGAAATTCAGAACAACAGGTGTGGGAGATTTCAGAGTCCTTCCCATTTTTGGTAACTTAAGTGACTCAAAAGGGATATTCCATCCATCAGACTGTAACTTATATCTTGAGAACTGCATTGGGTGAATTTTATAGCAACAAGTTGAAGATGGACATTTTTAGTTCTCTCATAAAAGTTAAGCTGAGACAAAAAGAAGTCTGAGTAAGCCTTTACTCTTTAATTATTTTTCTATAGGCATTTATGAAGTCCCTGCCATTATATTAGTGCCAAACATTGTATAACTACTGGGATACAGTGAAAAATGAAATAATGCCTTTCCTCAAGGAGCCTATATTATAGTAACTCATTCTTCTGGTACAAGTATGCTCATAAATGGGAATTATCACAGATGTTGGAGCTCAAGTCTCTGACTATATTCCTATCTATGAAAGGAGCTGATATCTATTAAGTACTTAGTATAGTGCCAGGTATATGGTAGGGACTATATAAATGCTTATTTCTCTCCCTTCCTCTCCTTCACCAATCTCTAGCATTATTTGCTAATTAGAAGGTCTGGGGGAGGGGGATTGCAAATTATGAACCACAGTGTTTCACCCTAATGACTATAATGGTGGTATTGCCTCCACACCTGTAGACGTGACATGGGAGAGGCACGTTGTTGCTTGCAAAGAGCAAGAGCTGATAGTCAAAAATGACTGAGTTGTTTCCAGGTGTGAGTGAGTGAATGCGTGAGACCGAAAGGGGTGGGGCAGAGCTCATGGCTATGGCTAAGGCTGAAAGTCTGGGTCTCTTCACACAGAGAACCCATGGGGATTGCCTGGATTAGCAATGGGACATGCCCTTAGGTAAAGAGAGCAGTCAAGTCAAATCAAGCATTTTATTAAGCACTAAGTATGTGCTAGGCACTAGGTTTAAACACTATCAAAGTGGGGGAACCTGCAGCCTTGAGGTCACAGGTGGCCCTCTAGGTCCTCCAGGTAGGCGCTTTGACTCAGTCCAAACTTCGTAGAACAAATCCTTTTAATAAAAGAATTTGTTGTGTAAAACTTGGACTCAGTGGAAAAAGTCCCACCCAAGTACCTAGAAGGCCACAGGTTTCTCACCCTTGCACTAGATACAAATCAATCTTTGCCCTCTAGGAGTTCACAATTGAATAGAGGAGACA
>CM053770.1:218229035-218462724 GCA_028658325.1 Potorous gilbertii
TGTATATGTTACCTCTATAATATATTGAGATATATATATATATGTGTGTGTGTGTGTATACATATATATGTGTATGTGCGTATATCTATCTATATTTTTCAGTCATTGTTCAGTTGTGTTTGATTCTCTGTGACCCCATTTGGGGTTTTCTTGGCAAAGATCCTAGAGTGGATGACCCTTTCCTTCTCCAGGTCATTTTACAGATGAAGAAACTGAGGTGAACAGGGTTAGGTGACTTGCCCAAGGTCACCCAGCTAGTAAGTGTCTGAGGCTGCATTTGAACTCAAGAAGATGAGTCTTCCCAACTCTAGTCCCAGCACTCTATCCACTCCCCTACCTAGCTGCCCTAGAATTATGTATCTATATATAGACAGATATTATATGTATCCCTATAAGATGAAATTCCTTGAGGGGAAGGACGGCGTCATTTTTCATCTGTGTATTCCCAGCATGAAACTCAGCACTTTGCATATACCTCAGTGTTTAGATATGTCATTACAGAGCCATAACTATTATTTTTGCATGCTTAGAACAAGCTTTGCAAGATCCCAGGGGAGTAAGAAGAAAGAAAAAAAGTGCCTCAAGCAAAGTTTTTAGGATAAATTTGGCTGGGATAAAATATATTATATGTTCCTTGATAGCAGTGACTATTTAATTTTTAGGCTATGTATTTTAAGGATCTATCAGAGAACCTGACACACAGTAGGGATTTAATAAGTGCTTGTTTGTTGATTAGTTGATTGAGAAAAGAGATACAGATGCCCTAGGATACCAGCTCTAAGAACCCAACAAGTCTATTCTACCATGAGAGCAGATGAGTAGAGCTTGCTCACTTAAGGGGGATGACAGATAGGGGGAGAATTCATTTTTATTGAACAATTTTAAAATTGAAATATTTTGTTTTTGCAATACATTTATTTCTGGTTTTATGTCTTTCTACTCCTCTCTATCAAACCTTTTTTTATAACAAAGATTTATACAAAAACAGAGAAAATAGTTTGAAAAATATACCAATACTTTTCATCTGACAGTATAATCCACACTTACAGTACCCCACCTCTGCAATATTAGTCTCTTATTTAAATCAAGAACTCTGTTTGCCTCAATTTCTCCATCAGTGAAGGACATGGCAAACCCCTCCAGTATCTTTGCCAAGAAAATCTCAAATGGGATCATGAAGATTCAGATCCAACTGAAAGGACTTGAACAACAAAATTCTTTCTGACTGGGTTCTGAGCTCAGTTGTTCCTACGCTGTTGAAGGAGTGGCTGGGTTTAAAAGCACCCTATAAAACTCAGCGTCCTGGGAAAAAACATCCATAGCTTCCCCCTAATTATAGTTCTGCCTTAATGGACCTCATTGCTATGGATACTCCCTAACAACCCACCCACATCTGGCCATCTTGTGTGACCCTCTTGTCCATGTCCTTCCTAAGTTCAGCACAAGCGATTGATCTTGTTATCGTGGGTATGCCAATGGTGTCTATGATAAGTGTTTAGCTTTTGCTGATTTTAATTGAATACTTTTTGCCTCTTTTTGTATTCCCAGAGCTTAGCCCAGTGCCTGGAACACAGTAGGCATTTAATAAATATTTATTGATTGGTTTGATTGAATAATAATCTCTGGGTAAAGGCAAAAGTGAAGGAGAAACTAGCAGATACTCAGAAACAGACTGAGCCAGAGAGAGACATAGAAAGAAGCAATAAGACAGATCAACACAAACATACACATTCCCCAAAGAGGATCCAGCCCCACGATCTGTGCAAAGACAATCCAGGGAAACCCACGCATCTGTCAGGCACAGGTAGGGCTGCCTCTCCTGCTCTCTTTGTTTTCAGCTCTCCCATCTTTAGAATAGGGTTGCTAATCTGCCCCCTGCTTCCTACAGAAGAGTGTTTTGAGGATTAATTATATTAAAAATAAAATAGGATCTCTAAAGCTCCTCTAAGATAACAATTACACCTTGCACTTATAAAGAGCTTACTTATTATCATAAGAGTTAGATAGCAGCAGGGGAGGAGAGCGCTTGGGAAGGGGGTCGTTATCTCCTCACTTATCTGCCAAAGAAGCAGGCATCATCTGCCAGCTAAATTTCCTTTTCCCTCTGAAGATTTCTCTTCTGGTTACCCTCTATGTTCTTACTCTTCTTAAGAAAAAAAATGATGGGGGGGTCATGTGAGGGGAAGATTTGGGGGGTGGGGGATGGTTCAGCAGTCATGAAGGGGGGGAGTTTCTTTGGTGGTATAGATTTACAGGCAATTCATCCTTTATTAAAACTGAAAGCAACAGTCTTGGGCAAGAAAATGAATATGAAACTTTACATACATATATGGAAATGTAATCATTTCTGGCCTGCATGGCGGTTGTGAGCAGTTTATGGAGATAAATTACCTTCATGCCCTTTATTTTAAGAGAGCTTCCTGCTAATGCATGACATATATTTCATATTCTTCTTAGATTGCTGGACTGCATAATTAAAAGAGAATTCCTACAGTATGAGAGTCTGCCCTCTGAAGATATAACATAAAGTTAGCATCGGTCCTTTGTTCACTGGATGACAATTTTAAGATTAATTTTGAAAATGGAGGGTCCAGTTTTGCCATCTAGAAAGGCAACAAGGTTTTCTGTATAGAGGGTCGGAGTTGGAATCCAGAAGAAATGGGTTTAAATCCACCTCTTGGGTAATCTCAAGCCTTTCTGAATCTCAGACAATTCTCTAAGACTACAAATTATATGACAGTTGTTTTCTTGGTTGGTTGACATTGGAACAAGAGATCCTTGAGGAAAGGGATTTTTATTCTTTCCTTTCTTTATATTCTTAGGTTCCTGGCTCATAGTAAGTTGTTGATTGTTGACAGACTGGAAAAAAAAATACAGGTCATCCATGGTCAAAATGATTTACTTTCATTATATTAAATGCCTCCATTAGCACACAACAATGAATCACACATAATAACGCTACGAAAGTGCTTTGTCAATTACAAAAGGGATATACTAGCATAAGAAGGAGGTAGCATGGTGCCATGAGGAAAGCATTGGCTCTTGGGTTAGAAGAACTAGATTCGAGTTCTGCCTCTGCTACTTACCTTGCTAAATGTGTGATTCAAGCAAATGACTTAATCTCACTGGGTTTAGGTTTTGTTATCTGTAAAATGAGGGGCTAGGTTAGGTAATCTCTAAGGTTCTAACTCTGTGATCCTAAAACATTTTTCTGAGCACCACTATGTATATCCCTAGCGCTCAGCACAGCCCTTTGCACGTTGTGAGGGCGTAATGAATCGTTTGAATTCCTTCATTCTCCTAAAGCCTAACCTAGATGTCCTCTGAAAAAAACCAGATCAATTAACAGGAGCTGCCAGCTTTTAATTCATTGATAGATAATAATGACGGTGGTAATTATAGTTTTAATATAATGCTTAAAAGTTTAAATAGCTCTTATCCTCACAACAACCCTGAGAAGTAGGTCATCTTATTACACTCATTTTACAGATGTGAAAACTGAGGCTTACAGAGGGTAAATGACTTGCACAGATTCACACAGCTAACAAGAATCCCAGGGAGAATATGAACTCATCTGCTCCTAATACTGAGTTCAGAGTTTTATCCACTGGGCTCAACCAAGGCTACTCATGGGCATCCTTGCCTGCCATTTTGGGTGCTGAAAAAACTATGCATCTTGGTACACTATCTTATGCTATACCATTTTTTGCCTTGAGGAATGTCCTGTCATTTGTCCTAAAGACATCTTGACTTGCAGGTGAATTGGGTTTAAGCGAGGCAGAGTTGTGCCAAGTTGTCAGCCTCATTCTCTCTTCCAGTCATTGAAGTCCAGGGAAATACCCCAAGAGACACTGCAAAATCCTGCTTTTTAATCTGCCCTTTGACTACTCCATTGAACCAGTCTTAGTGGGCTGTGTGTGTGCGTTCATCCTTCATTGCTGAAGAAGACCGTGCCATCAGAGAAATGATGACATGACTTGCACTTGACTTTGTTTTGAGTAAGGTGGGGCTGTGCAGGTCACCAGCCTCACTTCTCCTCCAGAGTCATCTGAATTCAGTGACCAGATATTCCTCAGGATGACTGGAGATGATCCAGGATGAGGCAATTGGGGTTAAGTGACTTCCCCAGCTAGTGAGTATCAAGTGTCTGAGGTGAGATTTGAACTCAGGTCCTCCTGATTCATGCATTAGTGCTTTATCCACTGCACCACCTAGCTGCCTCTAGTGGGCATTGTGGAGAATAGAGAAGCAGGTGGCAGTCTCACCTCTGCCCCTTACTAAGGAAACTCTACAAGGGTTGAGGCTGCTTTTGAACAAATTTTTCTTTCTTTCTTTCTTTCTTTCTTTCTTTCTTTCTTTCTTTCTTTCTTCCTTCCTTCCTTCCTTCCCCCATGAAATCACAGATCCTTCAAATATTCACTTTTACAAACATTGTAGGGCTAGTATAGAAGTCCATTTGGTGCCAGTGGTCAGGATAAAATAGTGGCATTGGCATTTTCAATTGTTCAAGTTTCATGAGATATAGTGGATTTGTGACTGAATTAATTCCATCAGTTTGAAGTTCGGCTGTGTGAATTCTGGTTGAGGACAGATACTAGCATCGATGGATAGCTGAGCTCTGCTGCTCAGATAGATGTGCTTAAAATTTGGTTCTCTTTGTCCACGTGATAGAACCCTATCCATCCCCTTTCCAAGATGAGCCAAGAGAGGGGAATTTTCATCCATGAGAAAGAGTAAGATACAGACTTTACAGGAAGTATTATGACCAGGATAAATGTTGGATTTCAATCATTGGAGGATCCAGGATGATACTTGTGTGGTACAAATTAGTACCATTGGTATTCTCTATTGGTACAGATAGCTGCCTGATTTGGTGAGTCACTGAGGACCAAATCATTCATTATCTGGTGGCCATCTATTCTCTGATGAGGAGCCCCTCCCAACTGCGGCAGATTATCCCTAGATGACAGATACCTGGCCTATACTCAAAGCCTTTGCACCTTTCCAGGAGTGCCTGTTACTAGGATGGGATCAGCTTTGGAAACTTTGAAAGACTGTTGAGAGGATTGTCAGATCATAGACCTAGTAGTAGAAGGGGGTCTTGGAGAGCATCTGGGCCAGTGATTTTTTCACTGTGTAGCGGACTCTTTAGAGAGTTTGGTGAAGTATATATATGTAGTCCTAGAGAACGGTACTGGCTAGATGTTGACATTTAATTATCTCAAATTAACTGCTTTAAAATTTTTTAGGGATGTTTGTTCCCTAAATCATATACTTAGCAGAATGAAATTGTTCAGTGTGTTTTCTGAAGGCATTTTGCTTTCTTTTTGGAAAAAGTCAGACATAGGGGATGGTAGTTGAGATCTCCTAAAAATAAATGTAATTTATGACCATTTTTACATACAGAATGAAGGCAGTACATAGCCCCAGCTTCACAAAATTGTTTTTCAGAAACATTAATTCTTTTTTAAAAATGTTTTTTCTAACCCTTCTCAGAATCATGTTTTTAAATGCAGAAAATAAAATTCATAGGATTACAAAGGAAGGTTAGTGAAAACAAGGAAGTGATTTTTCTCTCCTGAAATTTGTTCATGGACACCAGATGAGATCTCCTGATCTAGACCCAATCCCCACATTTTACAGAGGAGGAAACTGAGGCCCATGGAGGTGAACTGCTGTATTTCAGTTGCTTGTGTGCAATCCTTTGTCACCCTATCCGGAGTTTTTATGACAAAGATACTAGAATGGTTTGCCATTTCTTTCTTCAGCTTATTTTACAGATGAAGGAACTGAGGCAAACCATTAAGTAACTTGTTCAGGATCACATAGCTAGGAAGTGTCTGAGGCTAGATTTGAACTCAGAAAGATGAGTCTTCTGGATTTCAAGCCCAACACTCTATCCACTGTGCCATCTAGCTGTCCTATGGAGATTTAGTGACTTGCTAATGATCATACATATTGTAAATATGCACAGTTGAATTTCAATCCAGGTCCCCTGACTCAAGATCTGGTGTTCTTTCCACTGGGTCACCCTCTTTCGTTGCCATGACAGATGACTAATAAGAGTAAATAACTTTCATGTGTCACTTTAAAGTTTGCAAAATGCTTCTCATACATGATCTCATTTGAGCTTTATAACCACCCTGTGAAGCTGCAGGTACTATAGATTTTATTATTCCCATTTTACAGATGAAGAAACTGAGATTTAGAAATCTGAAAGGATCATTCAAGGTCACACAGTCAGTAGATGTCAGAAGTGGGACTTGAACCCAGTATTTCCTGACTCTAAAAGTTCTTCAATTTATCCATTCTATCTATCTCCACCTGAAGACTTGGCAATGTAGTTGAAGTAGGGAGGGCTAGTATTTCGTCATGGTTAGGATAAGCACTGGTTCTGAAAAGTCAGTTAATCAATGAGTATTTATTGAACATTCTGAGGATGGGACTGTATTAGACCCTTGAATGTGAATGGGCTTATGTGCTTTGGGCAAACCTTACAGAATTCACACTCTTTTGGTTTAGACTTCAAAAATCTAGCACTAGAGAATAACCTTGCACCAGAGAATAGGACTGAATAGATTTCGACTTGAAATTACTGCAAACTAATTGCCTTTAATTTTAGGGAGCTTTGTTCCCTAAGTCATTTATTTAGCAAAAGAAGGTTGGTCAATATGCTTTCTGAAGTCATTTTACTTTCAGAACAAGTCAGAAATAGGGGTTGGGATTTGAGAATGATATGATTTCAAATGGAATGAGAAAGATATGATTTCAAATCCAGCCTCAGAGACTTACTAGTTGTGTGATCTTGGACAAGTCACTTAACCTCTGTTTGTCTTAATACATTGGAGAAGGAAATGGCAAACCACTCCAGTATCTTTGCCATGAAAACTCCATTAACTGTATTGGCAGCCATAGTCACACAGAGTCAGACATGACTGAAAGGCTAAACATGAAGAACAACACTTATGATCATTTTTCATGCCAAATGAAGGCAACACATAGCCCCTATTTACTAAAAGTTGTTTCTTGGAAACATTTATTCTTTTGGAGATTTTGATTTCTTCTCCCCTGGATAACTATAGATTATTAAAATAAAATTCCTCAAGACCTTGTTATTCAGCTTGTAAAAATTTGATGGGTGTAAGCAATTTGTTCTACACTGTTAATTCAAGGACAAAAGCAGACATACCCATGAATAGGCAAAGATGCTGTTAATAGCTTCAACAAATAGACTGAGGAAGCCAGAGACCCAGAACACATACCCTTTATGGTAAGAATGGAGGGAATGATGGGATCTGCTTAACATCAAAGAGGGAAAACAAAGCGATGATTTTTGGTTTATAGGAAAACAAGCCAGTTGAATTAATCTTAGGATCATTACAGTATACATTTAGAGCTGGAAAGGACCTTAGAGGTCATCTGATACAATCTGTTTATTTTACACATGAAGAGACTCAGGGGACAGAGGGGTTAAGTGATTTACCCAATATACACAGATAGTAATCTGGCTTCTACAAAGTTTTCCCTTTCATGTCACTGGGAATAACCGAGTGGAATCTGAAGAACTAGGTCCAGGATCTTACTGGTGGTGTGATCTTGCACAAGGTACCTGTAAGGACCTCCGTTTCCTCTTCTGTAAAATTAGGAAAATGGTCCATATATACCTTTGAAAACTGCCAGTTGTTCAGAATGGCTCATACTGGAACCACAAATTGAAACCAGTACTTATCTTACTATCACCTCATTAGGTTTATAAGAGTATCAAATGAAATAATCTTTGTATTATTTTTAAAAATCACTATTTTTACTTGTTCATTTCTTTGTTTTTGCCACCTGGATATATGATTTCATTAATATAGGGAGTAATTTTCTTTACCAAGGAAGACACTTATCTTCTCTAGTACAGTGTTAGTTTCCTGCGAATAATCAGAAGTGAAGAGTCTTGCCAAGTGTTACGCAGCCAGTAAATATCAGAGACAAGATTTGAATGCCTATCGATATGTCTGATTCCAAGGCTGGATCTCTATCTGTTATGCCATACTTACTTCCTAGCTTTTATTAAGCACTTCCAAATAAATTCCATATTTCTTAGCCTGGCATTCCAAGTCACTGAATTGTACAATCCCTCCTGATTTTTCACATTGACATAAAGATCCCAACTTTTAAAGCTTAAGCAGTCATTTTGTGTCATCTTTTCATTTTACAGATGAGGAAACTGAGGCCTAAGAAAGTTAAGTGACTTTCTCTTGTTCAGTTCATATGGGTAGAAAGTGGAAAGCCAGGATTCAAAGCTAGGACCTTGAATTCTGCACCCAAAGGTTTTTCCAGGGCACCACACTGCCCCATAAGCCATTGTCAAAGATAGTGCCAAAATGAGATTGATCAATCCAAGCCAGATCTTTCTGGTGTTTTCTGTCCCAAAGACCTAAAGTTGTTGGATCCTCAGCATGGACTGACAAATGAACAGCAACTATATCCCTGCCCCTCAACCCCCATTCCATCTCCATCATACAGGGATGAATATTCATGGCTTGGGGGAAAAATACTCTGGGAGACTCTAGTCCCCAAATTCCATGGCTCTGCTCAGAGACAATGTCCTACCTGTTTCCTCTCTTCTGGATTCTGGCATTTTGCACAGACAGGTGACTCAAAGCCAGCTTGTAAATGCCAGCAGGGAAAGCTGGGCTTCTCTCCTTCTATGTGCTTCCAGCAGACCCAGGGCAAGAGAGGGGCTGATGGCATGATTCTCAGGCTTACTGACCAAATATGGTGCCTTCTCACTGGAGTCTCTCAGATGTATTGCCTTCTTTCCTGCACTAGCACAAAGTGTGCCACAGTTGAGTTCCAAACTACCTTTCAAGCTTTGTTTCACACTAATCTATTTCATGTGCCCTCTATTCTAGACAAATTCAATTATTAGTTGTATTACAAACAAGTTCTGTGTTTACTACCCTCAATGCCTTTGTTCATGGGAGATCCTGCCTCTCCCTCTACCCCTACTTCCTCCCTTCACTAAAGCTATATCTTTGTATTAATATCCAAATCTTTATCTATGTATTTATCTAATACAGGAGGGGGATGGCTAAATTTATGACAATCTCTATGGGAAATTTCCAGCATAGAAACTTCCTCCATCAGTGTTTATCACAATCTCAATGGTAATGTATAGTCTTAGATAAGTATTGAGAGGTTAAATGACTTGCCCAGGGTTATATAGCCAGCAATGTCAGAGAGAGGACTTGAAATCAGTTTTTCTTAAAAATAAAATTTTTTTTCTTATTCCAAACCTAACAAAAACCACCAAATATGAAATTTTCCTATTTAAAGAAGAACAAAAAAGAGGATTATATGTGAAACCCCATATCTTTCTCTCTGAGACTGCCTGTTTCCTTAAAATATATTTAATATATATTCAACAATTTGTTTCCAAGCTGTTCTGTTTTGTCAATATCTTCCTCTGGACTAGCCCAAAGTCACACAGGTAACAAGTAGTAGAACTAGAATTAGAGCCCAGGCTGTCTCCTTTTAACTCCAAGACTCTTTCCCTATATCACACTCCTTTTCATCATAGTTGATGTTCACCATTTTGGGTTACCTTCTCAATCATCAAGAAAAGTTTGAATGCACACAATTGACTATATATGGGGTATTATGCCTGATAGAAGTCACAGATGGGTTGTTGGATTGAAGCATATGCCTTAATAAGTTCAAAGATATCTTAGAGGTTTGGCACAATTTGAAAACTGGGAATTTGAGATCTGCAAATCAATTTTTACCTGTTTTATTAATAAAATCTAATTTGGATATCTTGAGTTGATGGCTTGTGATTTAGATGGGTCAATTGTCTTGGTGAGAGACAAATTATTTATAAAATTTTAAAATATCTTATTCTAGAAAACTGGTCCTTATGTCTAGTATAGATGATAGTCACTTATTAATCATGATATTTTATAAGGAACCCTCCCCTTCTGCAGATGACTGCAGGTAGCATAGGATAGCAAGAAACCTTTACAAAGCTTGAAGAACTATATAAATTTGAGCTATCATTATCATAATCCAGTTTTATTATATTTATATGTATATATTACATATATATCTATCTCCATAATTTCTTCATCTATTTCTAAATAGTTATGATTTTATTCTTGATCATAACAGTTGTGATAGTAATAGCTGATATTTATAGGATACTTCAACGTCTGCAAAAACCTTTTCACACATGGTCATATTTGAGTCTTAGCCCCCAGAAGGAGGTTCTCTAGGCAAGATTATCCTCATTTTATAGACAAGCCAAGAGAGACGAAGCACCTTGTCCATGGTCCCATATCTATTTAGTATCTGAGACAGGTTTAGAACCCAGGGTTTCTGAATACTATAGCTGGCACTCTATTTATTATGCCACCCTGGAGTAAAATCACTTAATATTTATAGAAATAAAAATACTGAGGTACTGTATCAGTGGCAACTCATGACATATGCAGCACTGCTGGAATGACTTTTAGAGATCATTTAGCCTAGGAGTTCTTAACAATTTTGCAGTATGATGGACTTTTTTGATGGTCTGGTGAAGTCAATGGGCCCCTTCTCATGTTTTTAATGACAAAAATAAATAGAATTATGAAGGAAACCAATTATATTGAAATTCAAACATCAAAAAATACATGCATAAACATATGTATATAAATATATATGTATATAAATATGTCATCCATCTATCCATCCATTCATCATCTATCCATTCCATAAACGTATGTATATAAATATATCATCTATCAATCCATGATCTGTCTATTCAGCAATCCATTCATCTTGCTATCTGTTCATCATCTATCCATTCATCAGCTATTGATCAGTCTATTCATCCCTATCTCTACTTCTCTTTATCTTTCTCTCACTTATCTATCTACTCATTCATCCATCCAATTATTCATCCATCTCTCTGTAGTCATCTCTCTGTCTTTCTCTGTCTCTGTCTGCCTATCCAAGCTCACAGATCCCAAGGTAAGAACTCCTGATCTAGTCCAGTTTCCTCAGTTTACAGATGATGACTTCCCTAAGGTCATATAGGAGGAAACAGCTGAAGTTTCTGATTCTCAATTCAAGTGTGCTTCTCAACACCCCAAAGTGTCTCCCTAAGAACATTCCTCTAAATACAGGGTTGAAATCCTGCTCTCTGAGGGTTGCCTGGTGGTTCCTCAATTTATCTTCAATGCCACCCTTCCAGTTTTTTGTGGCTTATTTGTTTAAAAGTGACTTTAACAAAGCTACCATGAGGAAGCCCACCCCCCCATCCCAAGGAAATAAAATCTCATATTTGTCCTGTTACCCTAATAAGCTTAATAACAATAATCCACAAACATCTGCAATCATAAAATAAAACTTCATTACCATTTCAATACAGTTAATACAAATCCTCAGGTTAGCCAGTGTGCCAGCTGTGTCCGGGTGCTCTGCAGTACAAAGAAACAATTCATTCCAAATTACCACTCTGGGTGAGTGACTCTTTGTCGCTGGCTCCCATCCCAAATATTCCTGCTGTTCAGAGCTATTGTTACCCTTCACTGGAAGCCTTTCATTTCCTGGGAAAGCTCAAAGGATTGTCACCATGGAACCCTGTGGTGGGCTACTAACTTCAGATTTTCTCATTTAGCTACCTTTTCTTTTTTTCACTATAGCATCCTCTTCCTATGAGAAAGATCCACAATCTTCTCTTCCCTTCTTTCCTTTCCATCTGCTAAGAATTTCTGTAAACTTGACCTCCCACAAGTTCCTAGAGAGATGGGATGGAGTAATGGATAGAGAGGCCAGACTTGGCATCAGGAAGGACTGAGTTGGAGAATGTGTTCTTGGGTTTTACTCTTAATATCTTTGTGTCCCAGGAAATAATTGTAAACATTTATATAGTACTTTAAGATTTGTAAAAGGCTATCTACCCATTCATCCATCCATCTATCTATCTACCCATCCATCCATCCATCTATCTACCCATCCATCCATCCACCCATCTATCTGTCTATCTATCTGTATGTCTATCTACCTACCTACCTATCTGTCTGACTGCTGTCTATCTAATCTGACATTTTTCCTCATATGAATGATGGCTAAGCTCTGACTTTTGACCTAGAGGACCTAGATTCAGATCTGCCACCTGTGTGATTTTGGGGTGGGGCAGTTAAACCTGCAAAGCCATCTTTGCTCTCTGACGTAAAATGAAGATGCTAGATGAGATGGCTGGAAGGTCACTAGGTCCAGTAAGCATCCTCTGAGAGTACCCTCCAAACATAAGAGATTGGGTTTTTTGGCCTCTGAAGAGCTTTCCAGTTCTACTTCTGAGTATGAGATCATTCAATTATGGAATTATGGCTCCAGAGCTGGAAAAGACCACAGAGGTCATCTAGTCTGATCCCTTCAAAAGGAGGAAACTGAAGCCCAGAGAGGAGAAGGCACTTGCCAAGGTCACACAGCAAGCTAGTGACAAAGACTATTATGGAGAAGCCTAGACCCCGTGTAAGAAGGGACCTTAGAGACCATATAGTTCAAACTCATCATTTTACAGATGAAACTGAAGCTCAAGGAGGGTAAGTGATTTGTCACATATGGGACAAGTGGCAGAGTCAGAATTTGAACTCAAGTTCTATGACACTACATCTCTTTCCACTAAGTCACGCTAAATCTCAATCTGTATCATGGACAGAATTTCCACATGGGTGCCTCCTTAAACCGATGACATCACAGGTTTGGACTAGAAAAAGCCCTAGTGTCTTTACAAATTTCCTCTAGGTTATGAGCCTACAAAATACTTGTAAATGTTGAATTTTAAATTTCCAGTATAAATTTCCAACTGTATAATAATAAGTTGGTTGTTATAAATAACAATATAATATTATATAATAATATTATAATGTAATAAATATAATAAACAATATATTTATAATATCTTATAAATAATATAAATAAAAATGATAATGTAATAAATAATAATAATAAATTTGTTGTCCTTCCTTCTTGTAGAGGATCAAAATGACATCACTATGTTAGGATCTAGGTATAGTGCGTCTGAGTGTGGCTGATTGGACCAATAACAAAAGCACTTACATAGTGCTGGAAAGTTTGTCAGACACTTTGCGGGGGTGATTTCACATAATCCTCACAACAACTCTGTGAGGTGGCTGCTACTATTATTCATAATTTATACATAAGGGAACCTGAAGCATACCGAAGTTCAGTGACTTACCCAAGGTCATTCAGTTAGTAAGTATCCAAGGCAGGGTTTGAACTCAGGTCTTCCTACATCCAGGTCCAGTATTCTATAGACTTGGTCATCTAGCTTCCTTTCTAGCTATATGGGGTACACTCAGGAGCTGTGCAGAAGGGACTGCTCCCTCTCTCCAAATCCTATCAGGAGACCCTTAAGTCTGCCCCTACCATCTAATCTGACAGACCACTTCCTTTTGAAGGTTTATGGCTCCTGATCCACTGATTAGAAACTGAGGACTGTTATTTGTCCTTCTTAGAAATCAGATGCTCAATAACAGAAATATGGCACCCAGTAGGAGATTGAATTTCAGAGGCAATTCATTTTCTTGCCTCCAAATACTTATCTCTCCCCTTTCATCTGCAACCCAACCCTTTGCAACCCTGAGCACAACTCAAGAGAGGAAGCTAGAAGGATATTTGTTCTCTGACCTATAGACAATATATAATACTTAGGGAAAAACATTGTCTAGGCTGACCCATCCATCTTTTGGATTAACTGCTATGACCTTCGTTGGGCAGTACAGAAATCCAATCCAGGGATTTTCTCCCTCTGTTAGCCCATGATATTAGAAGTCTATTAACTGTCAAGGCAAGGGCTGTAGAAAGCATTTCCTTGACATTCAATCACAATTCAGGAGTTAAGATTTGGGAATGAGGCTGGATGCATTACAGTGACCACTTATTGTGAAGTATATAGCTTTGTATTGTTTTCACTTGTGCTCATTAATCAATGAGCTGGCATTTATTAAAGGTCTGGTGGGTGCTAGAGAGGGACAGCTTAGGTGATGCAGAAGAAAGAATGCCAGGCCTGGGGTCAAAAAGACTCATCTTCATGTGTTCAAATGTGACCTTAGACACTCACTGTGTGAGCCTGGGCAAGTCACTTCACCATGTTTGCCTCAGTTTCCTCCTCTGTCAAATGAGCTTGAGAGGAAAATGGCAAACCAGACCAGTATCTCTGCCAAGAAAACCCCAAATGAGTTTAGGAAGAGTCAGATATAATTGAAATAATAGCAACAAATGTGCTAGTAACACAAAGAAAACGATGGAACAATCCCTGCTTTCAGGCTTACATTCTGTTGGGAGAGATAACATGCATACATAGAAGTGTATATATGGAATCATAGAATGAGGGTTGGGAGGGCTCTTAGCAGCCATACCCTCATTTTGTCAAGGAGGCAGCACAGGCCCAGAACGGTTAGGGGACTTAGTCTAAGTCATATAGGCAGTTAGTGGCAGTGGTGAGATTCAAATCCAGGTACTGCAGTGCCAAATTCAGCATTCTTCCCTCTTCACTGAACCTCTATAAAGATGTTCTAGTAACTTTCCCCCCACTCTGGGCTATTTTCAGAGGATAGCTATCATTTGCTAGGGAATCTAGAGTGGAGTAGGGGATTTCCCCATCCCTAGCAGTGATTCAGCACAGAGGAAGGGCCCTTCCACAGGAATGTGACAGCTGATTTAACCCAGGGTTAATCCCAGCAGTATGTGCCAGAGATTCCTGAACTCTTAGAAACTGGCTTTGAAACAGGCCACTTGCCTTTCTCTTTCCTCCTCACCCCCTCCTCCTGCCTCCAAACTAAAATGCAGCCCTGCCTTTTGAGATGAAATGCAGCAACTCTTTCATACAGCACGTCACACCTCACATCTATTTCCCAGACAGAAAATGAAGGAGACCATTTGAGCCAGATGAAACTTTGTTATTGCCCGGTAAATTTACGCAGGCAGAAGGTAAGAGGGGAGAAGAATCTGTCTGCAGGGTCCCATTGCACATTATGGAGATAGTGGTTGGGATAAAATTGGCAATAAACATGGTAATGAGCTCATTTTCATAGATTGAGTTCATTAATCTTATCATGGGCAGCTTTTAAGTCCTGAAAAGACTTTTACGCTATACTGAACAGAAAGGAAATGGAGTCATGTAAGTGGAAGTGGGGCACCCTGAAAAGCTGGCTCATTTCAGAACACAAGAGCTAGGTGGGTTAACCTGCTATTTGTCGCTCCCTTCTCCTGCTCCACGCGCCCCCCACCCCCTCATCTTTCCCCCCTATATAATTATCTTGTTGGCAGCTAGCAAACAATGCTTGACATGCTTTTTAAGATTGAAAAATACAGTGACACCTGCTTAGAAGTCCACCCACAGTGCTACAGAAAAAGCAGCGTTTTTGACAATTGGTCTCTCAAAATAGATTCAGGGTAAGCATAGGAGTCCCCGGGGATGCTTGAAGGGTCAACTCAGGTGACCTCATAATGCCTGCTAGGTTGTTTCTTAAAGGTTCCAAGGCCTCCTCTGTATAGATTCCTCTTAGGGGAATCTTAAAATCTAGGGTCACCTCTGAGGTCATGAGTTTCCATGGTGATTTGGAATCCTGGAAACTTCAGGAACCAGATTTTCTTAAAAAGGATTAAGAAAATATATTACTAACGATCAAAATCTCTTTGGTTCTAGGACTGGAAGGGATCTCAGAGTCATCTAGCCCAACAGCCCATTTTACAGATGAGGAAATGGAGGCCTAAGAAGGCAAACTGAGCTGCCCAAAGTCACACAGAGGATTTGAATTTAGGTCCTCTGACTCCAGAAACAGAGCTCTTTCCTCCAAACATTCAACCTCATGATCACCATCCTTGTGACTATCTAGCTGAGAGGTTCCTAACTTTTTTTTGTCATGGATCCCTTTGTCAGTCTGATGAAGCCTATGGACCCCTTCTCTGAGTGAGGTTTTTAAATACTTGAAGGAAGTGCTAAATTTCAGTTAGAGATTAGTGAAAATGAAAACACAATATTTTGCCCAATTCATATCCATGGATATCCCTGACATCTATCTATGGACCACTTGAGGGGATGGGCCACTGATTCCCCAAAGGAAAACCCTTGTTTCTGTATCAAATCCTTGATCATGGCTTTGGACATGTAATGTAAACCCCTTAAAGATAGGGACTGTCTCACTTTTCTATTTGTATCACTAGCTTCTAGACTAATTCCTGACATGTGTAATTGGATCATAATAAATTCTTGTTGATTGAGTGCTTTGAAGGTTTTTTGTAGCTGAGCAGGTGATGGCTGAGTACAGACTTTAAACATACCAACTGGTAAGGAGTTCAACAAAGTTGGTCAAGTCAGGGAGGAAGTGAATCCAAGTTCTCTCCTGAGCTCATTTCATTTCAAGAATTGGAGGAAATGAGTAATAAACTGGAGATGGAACTTCTATGTGATATATGACTAGTCAGTGCCAGTAATGATAGCCCACATTTCCATAATGCTATAAAGTATATCACATACTTTCCTCCCAGAAATCTCATGAGGTGGGTCATGTCAATTTTATTATCCCAATTTTTACAAATGAGACTCAGCGGCTTGCCCGCAGTTATATGTGTCATCTTTATCTTCCATCAAAACTTGGATCAAATACCAATTTCTATATGAGACCTAGTTGTTCCCTCCAGTTTTTGATAAATCAATCAATCAATAAGCATTTATTATATATCTAGTATTTACCAGGAACTATACTAAGAGCTTTCAGTATAGAGACAACAGTGGAAAAAATTATACCTACCCGTGAGGACTTTATATTCTGTAGAGTGAGAAAATATGTACACATATTTGGCTATGTACAAAATATATATTAGGTTATATTTTTAGAGAAGAGGACATTAGGAACTAGCAGGATAAGAAAAGACGTGTGTTTTAGGTGAGTTTTGAAAGAAAGCAGGGTTTTTAAGATGAGGAGACAGAGAGGGTATATTTTAGGAACTGGGGAAAATCAGTGCAAAGGAATGGGAGATTGGAAGCACAGTAAAATGTATAAGGAATGGTAAGTGGAATTAATGCTTTTTACTTCTTAAAATTACTTTGTATAGAATTTGTATATTTCTTCCATGTGTGCTTGTTGTATGTCCCTCAGAAGAATGTAAGCCCTTTGAGGACAGGGACTATATAATTTTTATCTTTGTATCACATCACAGTGCTTGGCACATCGGTGATGTTTAATTGATTTTTGTTGAATTTAATTGAGTGTAATGGAATAATAAATGTTTGAACTAAGCCTGAAACCCAGGTTCCCTTATTTCAATTCTAGCTACTTATCTTTCTTACTGCCTCCCTTTGTGCAAGAGACACAAAAGTGAAACAATATGATGTGATGGGAAAAGAACTAGTCTTGGAATCAGAAAAACATGGATCTTAGTTCCTGTTTTGTGACTTACTATGTGATGTTGAGCAAATCTTAACCTTTCCAGTCCTTTTTTTCTCATCTATAAAATGGCATTAATGATATCAGTACTAATAAACTTCCAGGATTACTGTTACAAAAACACTTTGTAAATCTCAAAACAAGAAATAAATATGGATTCTTATTATAACAAGTGTGAAATGACAACGACCTTTCCTTGAGGAATTTCAGGTTTCATGGAGAACATGATATCTGAACTGGGTCCTGGAGGAAGGAATAGATTTCAACAGTCACAAATCTTGGGTAACCCATTTTTAGGCGTAAGGGACATTATTAGAGAAAGCACTGACACAGGAGAAGATGAGATTGGAGATGGTGAACAGTCCGCGTTAGCTGGGAGGTAGCATGTATACAGACTTCTAGTCAAGATGACTACCTGAACAAAAGGCAGACTATCCAACTTCTATATTTCTATTCCAGCAAAACTTGGAGTTTGAACATGATTGAATAAGAATCAAGAAATCTACTACATTAAGTGCATTTTTCCAGTCCAGAATGGCACAAGGGGTCAACTAGCAAACCAAGGATAATAAAAAAGAGAGCCCTTCAGCTCTAGGGTAGGAAAGGCTCCTGGGATACATACAGACTGCAGAGTTCTTTACAGAGGACCCTGATCTTGGGAAGGGGAGGCCAGTGAGGAAAGCCTAGAGATACAGGGTAATATCAAAGAGGGCTGCCCAGTCTACCTAAAAACTCAGTGAGATACAAAGTGCTGGTTCAGGAGCTAAGGAGGTGAGTAAATTAAACATCAATAAATTTTTTTTTTAAAATTGGAAGTCAATATTCTCCCCAAAGAAGGAACAACAAGTCCACAGCAACCATGAGCAGAGACTCAAAGGAAATAATAGATTTTTCATAAGACTACATAAATATCTAGAAGAAATGAAGCAATAACAAAAACCTTCCCCCAAAGTTACAGAAATAAGAGCAAGTAGAATAAATAGCTCAGAAGAAAAGGTGTTAAGCATTGTCGAAGAAATGGACTCCCTGAAAACTAGAATAGACCAAACAGAAAACAATGGCTAAGAGACAGCAAAACAAAACAAAACAAAACAAAAAAACAAAAAAAACCCCAACAAAATAAAAAACTTGAAAAAAATATAAGATAATAGATATCTATATATCTATATTTCTCTCTCTTAATATATGTATCTCTCTCCATATATATATATATATATACATATATATATGTATTATGTAAAATCTCCTGAAAAATAGGTCAGAGAGAAATGATTGAAGAATCATTGAATTTCCTGAAAGTTATGATTTAAAAATCCTATATTTCAATAAATCATAAACAAAAACTCTAGAAAGAACCCATGAATCATCCTTGAAAGGAACCCCAAAAGAAAAGTACTTCCAGGAATTTCATAACCAAGATCCAGAGTCCCTAGGGAAAAAAATATTATACACATCCGTAAATATAATATAAGTAGCTCAGGTACCAAGGAACTACAAGCAGGATCACCCAAGATCTAGTAGGTTCCACTCTAAATGAGAAGGGATTTTGAAGTAGTACAATATTCCAAAAGGTTAAAGGGATAGGCTTACATTCAAGAATAACACCTTAAGGTAGTGTTAGAGGTACAAAAAATAAATGGACTGTTAGTACAGTGACGTCAAATGCAAAAAGAAACAGAGACATCTAATGCATACAAAAGGATCACACATTGATAATTTTAAAACGTAATGTCTTCTATGTTTTATTTTATTTTAATTTATTTTGTTAGCTATTTCCCAATTACGTTTTAGTCTGATTTAGGTCACAGGTTTGACGCCTCTGGTTTAGTGGAATAAAGGATTTCCTTCCTTCTTTCTTCCCTTCCTCCCTCCCTTCCTCCTCCCTCCCTCCCTCCCTCTCTCTTCCTTCCTTCCTTCCTTCCTTCCTTCCTTCCTTCCTTCCTTCCTTCCTTCGTTTTGGCCAGTTTATTAAAGACAACTTTTATGCAGTTTACTTTTCACAGTTCTGTTCTGACATGCTTCTAAAGATATAAGAATCACTTGGATCAATGATAGCCAGTGTACAGATTCTGTAGCACTTCTTACATACTGTACCCAATTAAATGTTGTGACCACTGCAGTGATGTACTTCAGTTTTGGCCAATATAGCGTAATATTCAGTCTCTGATTTCCTCAAAACTGAGTAGTTTGTTGCCTAGGATGACCAATTTGCTTTGCTTGTCTGATTATTTTCAGGGTCTCTTTGTAGCCTATTATCTGTTTGCCATTTTTCATGACCAACTGGAGCTTCGAATGGATGGACTTCAGTGACGTTTTCATCTTCTTTGCAGGCACCATATTCCTACCTGCCATGTGAGAGGACCCTCAACCAGAGACCTGCCACCAAGATGGCTGGGAAGCAAGAACGGTGAATAAAGGACTTTTCAAGCATTTCTGATGAGAAAACCAGAGCTGAAGAAGAACCTGGAAATGAAAACACAAGTATTAAGAGAAGACTAGAAAGTTATATTTACTTGAAGGAGCTATATAATGATATAGTGCTAACATTCTAATGGGGAAAAGTAGCAAGTATTCTTTAAGAACTTTAATGACTTCAAGGGATACCAAAAATGTTTTGTTTCTGTTCTGAGTTTTTGAAGAGGGGAAAGAGAAAAGAGGCTGACAAGAAAAATACACTAGTGTAGAAAGAATCAGGAAGGGAAAGAACACCATTTCTCATAATTGCGGTGTGAGAAAGGAGTATACAAACATGGAGAAAAGAATGGAGGGAGTGGGCATCATTTAAAAAAAAACTCTTATCTGAAATGGATAAAGGAAGGTTAAACATACACATGCAGTAAGCCAGTCAATAAATATTTATTAAGTACCTACTATGTATATTGTTTCAAACATGAGAAAGGTAGAGAATAATTGATGCTTTATGATGACCATAGAAAATTTTCTAGCTCTGAATGGGTACTTATTAAACATTTTCTGACTTGAATTAAATGGTAATAGTAATTAAATATAATAATAAATTGTAGTAGCAGTAATAATAGTCCTTACAAACAGCTCAGTGAGATAGGTGCTTCATTTTACAGATGAGGAAACTGAGGCTCAGAGGTGTTAGTAAAATGACCCACCCAAGGCCAAACAGCTAGGAAGCATCTTAAGGTTGTATTCAAACTCAGGTCTTCCTAATTATTTTCCCAATGGCAAATGATTGGCAAACAGAGGAAAAATGAACATTGGTTTGTTAAGCCAATATGTGTGAGAGACAGAATTTGAACAGAAGTCTTACTGATTCTGAAGAAAGCTAGCCCACTAGGCAATACTATCCATTTTACAGATGAGGATACTGATTCTCAGGGATGTCTCATATGAAATCAAAGATTTAAAGTTGATAAGAACCAAAGAGGTAATCTATTCTAAACTCCTTATTCTACAGATGAGATAAATGAAGTTGTGACTTGCCCCAAATTAATCAAGATTTGAACCCAAATCCTCTGACCCTACTATCAATGCTCTTTTCATTTTGCCGTGCTTCTTTCTTATTGTGCTAAGTGATGTGTCAATGTCACATAGCTGGTTAGTGTCAAAGGTAGGATTTGAAATTAAATCCTTTTTTTTCTTTTTTTGACATTCCCTAATGAATTTCTGAATAACCAGATACACTGACTTTTGGTTCATTCTGATCCTCCTTGACCTCAATGCAGCACTGAAGTCTTCCCAACTTTCCCCAAAGTAGTGTTGATGTTTCCTAAATTTTCTATTAAAAGGGTCTCTCAACCTCCCTAGGAAGACATATTTAAGAGGTATGATTTCATTTAGAAATCACATTCATATTTCATCACAAAAACTTGTTAAGTACCCATCAGTAAATGCTACTCTTCTGTACAATATTCAGGTTGGACAAAGAAGACAGTTGCCAGGAATTTATAATTTTAGACAGAGAACAACAGCATTAAAAGAGAATTACACACTTGAGTCATCCCTGAACCAAGAGCTGATTGAAATTAGCAAATAAAAAGAAACACCCTGCCATTATACACAGGATACAGGATCATGGACCACAAGCACTTTCCTGTTCTGTTTGTGACATGTGCTGAGCTTGGAGTACAATATCTCACTGTCTCATTATTTAACCTTTTCCCTCCTCTTTTCCATGCTCATGGAATAGACACATGTAATCTGATTAATGCTCTCTAAGCTGGTGATAATGTCTCCCTGAACACATTTGGACAGGACTTAGTGAGATCTTGATTTGCCATGTTTAAGGTTCCCTTTTTTTCTTTAAAGGTCAGTCCAATTACACCATCATTAGAAGCTTTTCAATTTCCATTGCTGAGTCACCCTTCCTTTGAAAACCTACCCTGACCTTCTCAGGATGGAGGTAGATTTGATTCAACATTCCACATAGGGAAGAACCTTATATGATTTTTTAGTTTCAGCTGAGTACTCTAAAAAAAGGAGCAGGGAGGGAAAAAACAATCCAACCCACAACACACTGCCTTAGTGTCAGTGGTTTGAAATAATGCATGGAAATGAAAGAATGATACTTCAAGCCCTAGGGAGATCTGTCAGTTTATTTTGGATGGGTCCCACCTTCACCTAACCATTTGTTGAAGTCTGAAGATTTGCTACTCATTAGACATAGCCCAGAAATCCATTTTTACATTCTATATTTCAACAGGCATTATCTATAGTATAGTGGATGCAGGTCATTTTATAATTGACATTCTAAAGTCTTCACATACTGACTGCTTCCCAGCTTTGTTAACATCTTGCAACCTGGTGTCTGCCCTTGCTACTCTCTTGGCATTGCCTTCCCACAGGTCACCAATGATTTTCTAATTCCCAGATACAGTGGCCTTTTCCCAAGAGTTGATTTCAATGCAGTATTTGTAATTCTTGGTCACTGCCTCTTTGGGTTGCTTTGCTTTGATTCCTCTGACTGTGCTCTCCTTGGCTCCTTCCTGCCTTCTCAGATCATCTTTCTCTATCTCCTTTGCTGGCACTAGTTTTACTGTTCACTCCAAATAAGAAAAATGGCTTGCATTTCCATAGTGTTTTAAGGTTTGCAAAGGCTTTACAAACATTATCTCATCCTCTTGTCACAACAACCCTGGGAGAAAGTGCTATTATTATACACATTTTAGAGATTAGGAAAGTGAGTTGGAGATAGATTAAGTGGCTTGCCCAGGGTCACATAGCTAGTAAGTGTCTGAGGTCAGATGTGAATTCAAATTTTTCTGATTCCAGGCACAGTGCTCTATCTACCATGTCACCTACAGCTCTCTTCTCAATTTTATCTGTGTGTATATACATATATATTATACACACAGCATATATGTATACATACACATATACATATAAACAAATATAGGTATACACACATATGTATGCATGTGTGTATATGTACACATACATTAAAATATAGCTATATATACACAGGCATAAAAGTAACATTAGATCAAAAGTGGTCATGGAAGGAAGTAGGGGGAAGTCTACAGGTACAGACCATAGAACATATTGTTAGATATTTCTCAAAGTGTAGATAATTTTTGCCAATTTCCCCCTTCTTCCTCTTTTTAAAATATTTTTATTTTTTATTTTATTTTTTTAAATTGAATTATTTTGTCCAGTGTTTGATAATCATTTCCATATATCTTAGATTTTTTTCCCACTCCCTCCCTGAGATAGTGTACAATCTTAAACAGGTTCTACACATATGTTCCCGTTAAATGCATGTTGCATAGAAGAATTAAAATGAATGGGAGAAACCATCAAACAAAACAAAATGTAATATAGAAGAAAATGGTCTGTTTCTATCTGCGATCCAATTCCATAGTTCTTTCTCTGGATGTGGAAGGTGTTTGTTTTGCCTCTTTAATTCATGGGAAATTTTTTAAGTCCATGCATTTCAATGAAGTACTAAGTCTACCATAAAAATTCCTCACACACTGCAGGTGTTGCTGTGTACAAAATTCTCCTGGTTTTGCTCCTTTCACTCAGCATCAGATCATATAAGTCTTTCCAGGCTTCTCTGAAGTCTTCCTAGTCATCATTTCTCATAACACAATAGTATTCCATTACATTTATATACCACAACTTGTTCAGCCATTCCCCAAAATTGATGGGCATCCCCTTGATATCCAATTTTTGGCCACCACAAAGAGAGCTGCTATAAATATTTTTGTACATGTGGGACCCTTTCCCATTTTTGTGATCTCTTTGGGATAGAGTCCCAGAAGTGATATTGCTGGGTCAAAGGGTATGCACATTTTTGTAGCCCTTTGGGCATAGTTCCAAATTGCTCTCCAGAATGGTTGGATCAGCTCACAACTCCACCAACAATGAATTAGAGTTCCAACTCTCCCACATCTTCTCCAACATTTATCATCTTCCTGTTCTGTCATGTTAGTCAATCTGATAGGAGTAATGTGGTGCCTCAGAGTTGTTTTGATTGGCATCTCTCTAATCAATAGTGATCTAGAGCATTTTTTCATACGATTATAGATAGTTTTAATTTCTTCCTCTGAAAAGTCCCTGTTCATATCTTTTTACCATTTATCAATTGGGGAATGCTTCTTTTTTTTTTTTAGAAAAGGTTTTGTTATATGGATGGCTCCCTGGGAGGAAAATGGAAAGGATACAGGGGGAAATATAAGTAATGTAAAAACAAAAGATATTAATAAAAATTTTATTTAAAAAATATAATACAGTTATGTGATCCTGGGCAAATCACTCAACCCTGATTGTCCCATCTGTCTGTCCATCCATCATCTATCTATTTATCTGTCTGTCTATCCCATCTATCCCATCTATTTGTCTATATCTGTCTCATCTATTTGTCTATCCATCTATCCATCTTTCTACCTGTCTATCTCTCACAGGTGAATCCCTCCTCTGTACATTGGAAATAGCAGCAAAATTACTCACATAGATGCTGTACTTAATTACTCCCTTGCTCTCTCTGGTGCTGCTGTCTTTTTGTGTAGCAACATCCTAGGAAAATCTCCTAATTGATAGGCAAAGTGCCACCTGTGCCAGCTTCCATTCTTGTACCCCATTCTGTCTCTAATATTTAAATTGACTAATATATTGGTTTTTCCTTTTAAAAGTGTTTTTCTGATATTCTTTCTTTTTATAAGATGAAATCACCATCACTTTATACTGCCTTCTCCCCACCCCCCCGTCTCTGTTTGCATTTTATCCAGCATATAGCAGACACAATAAATAATGGTTGACAAAGTCTGTGTCATCAAGTAAAACAAATGAACAGTCAGCCAATAAGCATTTATGAAGCACCTATTATGTGATGTCATTGTGCTAAGTATTGGGGATACCAAAAAAGCTCTTTCCCTCAAAGAATTCCCATTCTAATAGGAGAGGATGGGTAAAAAGAGGACGATTCTGTCAGGTCCTACAGATGGAGGCCATGGTGGGTTGGGGGTGGGGCGGTAGGTGAGGAGGAGGTTCCTCCTGTCCATGAGCCTTCTACTTAAAGGTCTGTATTAAGGCTGGGATGGTTTGGGGCATGCTCTCCAACCTAAACCCCATTTCACCTGAGTCTGCTTCAAACCTGCTTAGCTCAAAGCAAAGTGGCCACACCCATTGCTTACTGCTGGGGTTCCAAGCCATTGAAGGTTGACCTCCATTTGATCAGGTGTTTCTAGGCTGGCCTTCATTTGCAAAATGAGGTGACTGATCCAGCCATGAACTGGAGTTGTTCTTCATGGATTTATGCTGAGCAATTGCATTCCTTTTACTCTTGTACCTAACAAAGAAGAGTTTGGAGCTAACTAGAGAAGGGAATAGCAGCAGCTAGATGGTGAAGTGGGTAGAGCATGGGCCTGGAGTCAGAAAGACTTGGGTTGAAATCTGTTCTTAGGTATTTACTAACTGTGTGACCCCAGGCAAGTCATTTAACCCTGTTTGCCTCAGTTTCCTTAGCTGGAGAAGGAAATGGAAAACTAGTATCTTTGCCAAAAAGACTCCAAATGGGTTCATGATGAGTAGGAGGTAACTGAAAGGAACTGAGTACCTCTGTAGGGGGAAATCTACTGATATACATAGGGATCAAAACTACGGAATTTGTCTCAGTTTTGACCATACCACTTCTTTTCTCCAAAGCTTTTGGTAATTTTTTAAAGATAAAATTATAAATTCCTTAGAGGGCATTTGAGGTCCTACACAGTCTAGTTCTCATTTACTTTTTTGGGTTTTTTTCCCCCATAACCAAACTGAGTTCCTAGCTGTTTTCTGAAGACATGTAATTTCTCAGTGCCATTAAATCAGCTGTCTTCTATGCTTGGAATATACTTTTTCCTTATCTCTGCCATTTATAATCCATATCCTCCTTCAAACCCCAGTTTCCCCCAGCTGACTGTGTCTCCTCCTCCTCAAATGTACCTAGAATAATTTGTTCTTTCTTTTTTCCTCCTTCACTCACTACTTTGTACTATGCTTTATTTTTTTTGGCAACTGAGTCACATCTTGCAATGAAATATAGGTTTCCTGAGGGCAGGGATGATTTTTCTTTCTCAGTTTTTTGTTTTTATCATTGAACTTTTACTGCCTACACAGTGCCTTGCATAAAGTAGGTATTCAATAAATGCTTGTAGAATCAATATTGTGCTTTACCTGAGTGAATGCGTGAGGGGGATGGAAAGCTAAGTGACCCTCCATGGGCACACCAGCTGGCACAAATAAAATCAATCTTGCTGACTCACCAGCTTGGTTTACTTAGATGCACATGGTAGGACATTCCAGCGTCCCCTAGGGGAAGATTTTAGACCGTGCAATTTGGTCCCGATTTTTCAAATTACACAAGCAATTAGAAGCTTTTTCACATAAATATAATTTTCTTCAGCATCTGTTGAATTCTATTCACTCATGAAATTTAGCAGGAAATTAAAAGCAGGAACACTTGCATAGCATAATGCCTAATTGGCCAAGTTTGAAATAAAACCTCATCCAATTTAGTCTCCAAACTTTTTCCAAAAATCATTAGGCCCATCAAGATTATATTACTAAAATCTACTTTTATAAGTCGTAGGATCATAAATGGAGAGTTGAGCAGGACCTCAGAGACCACTGAATCTAATTTCCTCTTCCTTTCATAGATTAAGAAACTGAGATACAGAGAAGTGACTTGCCTAGGGTCACAGAGCTAGTAAATATCTGAGAGTGAATTTGGATGTTTTCTTGACTCCAAATCAAGAAGTCTAGTCATTGGGTCATGTATGTCAACCCCATTAGTTTTATCCCATCCAAGATCCTTTTGAATATGTCACCCAGTGTGTGAGCTCTTCCTTCCATCTTGGCATGCTTTGAAAACTTGCCAAGTGTGTGCCTTTTACATCTTCATCCAACTCATTATTAAAAATGGGGGTCAGGATAGGCCTTTGTAGTGTACTGCTAAAAGCCTAGGTCAACATTATTTCATTTATCCATATCCTTTGAATATAATCAACCACTTGATCAGTGGTCAATCCATCAGATGCAATATATGATCCATGTTTCCTCATATTGTTCAAAAATCTTGGTGAAATTTAGATATACTATATCTTTAGGCACCAAGTCATTTCTTCTCACTCACCCTCAATTTCCTCATCTATAAAAGCAGGATAATGACACTTCATATACTTGTTATGAGTATCAAATTAGACAACATAAGAAAAGTGCTTTGTAAATCTTCAAAGATGATATAAATATTAGTTATTGTTGCTGCTATATTTTTCTGATCTACTAGGCTCATAGCCTTATCAAAAAAAAGAAATTTAGATCAATTTTCACTTTATTTGTTCTTAGTGAATCCATTCTGGCTCCTAGGGATTATTAATACTCTTTGTAAGTGCTAACATATAAAAATCTACTGTAGAGTTTTGATTGAAATTAAGGTCAATTTCATTGGTTCATATATTAAAGAATACTCCTTTCCCCTCTTTGTCTCTTTTTGAAAACAAGGTAAAAGAATAATGGATTTAGTGTGTGGAAGCATCCTTAAGAGCCAGCAAGCAAGGACAACTGCCTCATTTTGTAGATAAGGAAGCTGAGACTGAGAGTATGTCTAGAGTCACTCAGCTAATAAATGTCTGAGGTGAAATGTGAACCTAATTCTTCATGACTGCAGCACCAGACACTCACTATTGGTGTGATCTTGGGAAAGTCACTTAACCTCCCTTAGCTTCAATTTCCTCATCTTTAAAATGGAGTTAATAATACTTACCTTGCAAGTTTATTTTGATATCAAATGAGATTGCACATATACAGTTAGTACTCTATAAATTTTCAAGTGCTATATAAATGCTAGCCATTAAATATTTTTTTGGTGGCTCACCTATTACATAAGTAAATTCTTTCAGCAACCTTGGAGTGAAATTTATTTGATCTTAGAAGCATAGGATAATTTAAAGCAGGTAAGGTGTCCCTTTCTGCAATTTCTTCTTACTCATGTTTGCTTTGGGGTTGTGGTAGGAGGGGGATAGGGTCAGTTGTTTTTATATGAATGACTCCATTTTAGAATTAATGTCCATTTCAGTGTAAAAGGGCAGTTGTCTTCAACCCTATATACTGGTTTTATTCTATTTCAGTTCTTATTTGAAGTCAGTCAAATGATAAACATAAACCTCCTCTTCCTCTTGGACCCAGAATTTCAGCAAACACTGGCAAATTAGAAAGTCCATGTCTCACTTGCCCAAATATAATGAATTACCCCAGAGCTAGTAGCCAACTATTTGTAATCCAATATAACTACATACTTTTCTGTGTGCTATTGTAGAAACAAATTAAAAACCTCTTTTTTAGTTCAACTGATAGGTGTTGTAGTCTGTAGTGGATAGACCTTGGGGTTAATTAATTCAAATCTGGCCTCAGACATTAACTAGCTAGCTGTGTGGCCCTGGGTAAGTCATTTAACCCTGTTGGCCTCAGTTTCCTCAAATGTAAAATGAGCTGAAGAAATAAACAGCAAGCTATCTTTGCCAAGTAAACCCCAAAATGGCATCCCAAAGAATCTGAAACAACTGAACAAACAATAACCAAGTCCTTTTCTAGATTTTTTCCATTTAGGGAAATAAATTCAAGGTCAAGAACAAACATAAAGGTCTTGGGAATGTGGATTAAATGGGTTAATCATATTTAGAATAAAGAGTCTTCCTATTGATAAAATTTTGACTTTTTCTATTCCTTGAAGTGACTGGTCCACCTAAGGGCAGTGCCCTATTTCCATTCTGAAAGGATTAAAGTATTAATCATTGGAAAGCAGCCCTTTAAATCCTTGAGGGGTGTGGCCCTGGGAAGAACTGAGTAGGATAGTTTGAGTGAGTGGAAAATTAAGTGACTAGTCTAGAATGTTGAGCCACAATCTATTTTAACATCCTGTGAACTTTGCTGTTTTTTAATTCCAATAAACATTACTACAACTGTTTTGAGGTAGAGGGATGTCTAAGGGCATGGGAGAGACTTTATCAGCTTGAACCTTTCTTTCTCTAAGATAGAAATGTTTGGATTTAGAGTAATGTAAGGCAGACTTGTACAGAAAACACAGAGTATATTCAAAGGTTTGCTTGTCCCATAAAAGCTTGCCTCTCTGTGAGCTAACTGGGGTTTCTTCATGCCATGGTTTGTAATTATGGACTAAATAAAGGTTTTTACTGACTTGTTCCCTAAACGGCAAGCAGGAGGTTTTCTTTCCATGACAGGTCTGCCTTTTCAAGATTGGAAAGTGCTGATACAACTTATAAATCTTTCCCTTGTAAAGGAGACAGAAGTAAAATTGGAAGAGAACAGTCATCTGTTTAAACCTTACCGTGCAGTCCAAATCTCTTCCTTTTCCTCTTCTTTTAAAATTTATTTATTGCTCTGCATACAGAATTTTTGATTTTTTTTGGTTCACTGAATTTTCCACAAGTCTCAGATCATTCATTAGGGAACCCTCCTTTTTAAAGCATTCAAGCTCTTTAATACTCTCCTTCTTACATCCTTTACCCATGACCTTTAAAGGAGTTTTCCCCACATAGGAATATGAAGGTTCTGTGATTTGCCCTATTAGTAACTTTCCATGGGTCCTCTCTCTACAAAGATTTTGGCAATTCGCTTGGTTTAGTAATTCTGAAATCCGCTTATCTGATCCTGACTCACGTGATGAAGTGCCTTACTCTTTGAGAAGGCTTACACCCTACATGTTTAAGTGGTCCCATTCCATCCCTCCCATCTCCTCCATCAGATTTCCCCCTCTTGTCATCCCCACCCTTTCACTTATTTTCAATATTTCCTTGATTATTGACTCATTCCCACTGCCCACAAACATGCCCATCTCTCTCCTATCCTGGAAAAAAACCAACCATCTTCACTTGGTTCTTCCATCCTCTTTAACTATCCCATATTTCCTATGCTTTTTGTAACTAAATTAAAAAAGGATATCTACAATGGATACCTTCACTTTCTTCTCACTTCCTTCTTAAACCCCTTACAATCTAGCTTGTGACCTTCTCATTCCAATGTAATGGCTCTTTCCACAGTTGCCACTGATCTCGTAGCTGCCAAATCCAGTGACTTTTTTCTCAGTCCTCTTTCTCCTTGATGTTTCTACAGTCTTGGACACTGTAGAGCATCACTCTCTTCGTTAATTCTCTCTAATTTATCTTCTATTTAGCTACTAAAGTGATTTTCCTAAAGCACAGGTCCAACCATGTCACATTCCCTCTTCCCCTATCTCAGTAAAAGTCACTGGTTCCCTATCACTGCCAGGATCAAATAGAAAATACTCTTGGCATTCAAAGCCCTTGAAAACTCAAACCCCTCCTACATTTCCAGTCTTCTTACCCCTTCCTCCCCAAAAGGTATTCTTCACTCCAGGGACATTGGCCTTCTAGCTGTTCCAAGAACAAGACCCTCCCCATCTTTGACTCTTGGCATTTTCTCTCATTGCTCCTCCATGCCTGGAATGCTCTCCCTCTTCTGCTCTGACTACTAGTCTGCCTGACTTCTTTTGAGTCCCACCTAAAATCCCATCTTCTACAAGAAGACTTGTCAACCCCTCTTAATTCCAGTTCCTTTCCTCCGTAAATTGTTTCCTATTTATTCTCTATATAACGTGTTTTGTATGTATTTGTTTGCATATTGTCTTCCCCCATTAGATAGTAAGCTCCTTGAAGTCATATCTCTATCTCTCTTTTTCCCTCACTCTCCATCTCTGCCTGCCTGCCTCCGTCTCTCTCTCTCTGTGTCTGTATCTTTCTTTGTGTTTGTGTTGTGTTGTGTTTCTGTTTGTCTCTCTTCCTAGAGCTTAGCAGTGCCTGCTTGGCACATACTAAGCTCAGGGATGGGGAACCTGAAGCCTTGAGACTACAAGTGGCCCTCTAGGTCCTCAAGTGTGGCCCTTTTACTGAATCCAAACTTCACGGAACAAATCCCTTTAATAAAAAGATTGGTCCTGTAAGATCAAAAGACCATACTCAAGGACCTCGAAGGGCTCAAGATTGTAGGTTCCCCGCCTTGTACTAGGGGGTTAATAAATGTTTATGAATTTCTTGATTTAGTAGGTACCCACTAAATAGTTGCTTGAGGTGCATAAAAATAAAGAGTGAGTTGCTAACCAGTATTAGTTGTTGGGATTCACCTCCAGATGAAGGGATAAAATCTTAGAGGTGTAAGGGCCAGGAAAAGTCATTAGTAGGACTAAGTGTCCTGTGTCCGAGTTCACTTCACCTCCTCTGCCCTGCTGTCTCTCCAAATGTGGAGAACACAACATATTAAGGCCACCTCCCTCCCATTTCTTTGGATTCATTATTAATTTAAAGTATTCAATATGAACCTACATGCTTGATCTTGAGACATCTAAGATTTTTTTGAGATCAGTATCAATATTCCAGCTATCTATTATGACGTTCAGGGATTAAAGACAGATCAGAATTTCAGTGTACTAATGTAAAGGAACATGATATAGCAAAGTGTTTCCCCCCCTTAAGTATTATGATTTCTAGTTCTCTATGAATTAAATTTGTAACAGATGGGAGATAATATGGGTCAGCTGGTAGTGGGAGGCTGCCATCTACTAAGCACCTGCTCTAGGGGGTTGTTCCTTCTCTACTCCCTCTTCTCCTCCCCCATTCTTGTCTTTGTAGTAGTTCAGAGATAATTTCCATTAAATGTTTCAAAAGAAATAATAGAAATTCATTAATAGTGGGTTTTGTTATTATATTTCCATATCAAAGCAAATGAGGCATCCAGATCATCTATAGGGAAGATGCTTATGTAATCTTTAAATTATTCAATAAAGTAGAAAAGGAATCTGTCCATGTGGTTTAACTGCAGAAGCAATGGAGATACCCACACCTGCTCCAAAGTGTCTCCTTTTTGTTGCTTGAAATATATTAATGAGAGATTAATTTCTTGAGCTGAAGGAATTCTGGGCAGCATCCCTCTGAGAGGCAGCCTGGTTTAGAAAATAGGGAGCTGTCCTCTGGGTCAGAGACCTGGATCCAGGTTCTGCCTTTGACATATACTGGCTATATTTTTTCTGGGTAAGTCACAATCTCAAAATGTCCTTTCCAACTCTCTAAGGCTATAAATTGCAGAACAGGTACTGACTGGCATTTTTAGGAGTTTCTTCCTCACTAGGAGTGCCCCAAGCCAATGAAATCATCAGTCTAATTAAAAAAAGAAAATCAATGTTAGATGACTCTTGTCTTGAAACTAAGTATACCAAAGATTAATATGGTAAGTCTATTGTTATTCATGAACACTTTAGTACACTTTTAGTTTATAAGATGACTCTTATCAAAGGCTAGTAAGGGAACTGGAGTACTGGGGAGGTCAGATTAGATAGAGTGTTGCCATGGGGAGTGCAAGGGGCCCAGGAGCTTAAAGGGGGCACTGGGTACTTGGTTGGATTGGAGACACTGCAAAGAGAAAGAGGAGACCTCAATGCAAAGCATGATCAAGGCAAAGACAAACTTTTGTTAATGCAGAATTGTACCAAGGGTCAGCCCTCCTTGGGGGATGAAGGTGCAGGATAGAGCCTCAGAGATTACCTTGGTCAATTCCTGTCAGTCATAAACCCTAAACTAGCTGGTGGCTATAGTGGTGAGTCATTTTTAGTCATCTCTGACTCTTCATAACCGCATCTGGGATTTTCTTTGCAAAGATACAGGAGTGGTTTGCTTCTTCTCCAGCTCATTTTACAGATAAAGAAACTGAGGCAAATAGGCTTAAGTGACTTGCCCAGGGTCACACAGCTGGTAAGTGTCTGAGGCCAGATTTGCCCTCAGAGTCTTTTAGGCTCCAGGCTGTCATAGATGATTGATTGGACTCCTATTTTTTTCCAACCAGTACTAATCAGTTTGATATGATTCCATAGGGGGAGTGATTATAAATTCTGTATATTAGGTTACAGTATTGTGAACTGAAGATTTTAAGTTCACTTGATTAACCATAGGAAGCTAACTAGAGTACCTCTACCCTTGTTTTTGCCTTGTTATGGTGACCAAGCTCATTTTGGCAGAGGTGACTCAAAATGACATGGAAAGTCTCCCCAGTTATTTTTGTTTTCTCTCCATCCCTCATCATCCCTCTGTTGCCCAACATGGGGAGATGGTCATGAGTACTTGACCAACTAGTGGCCTTGTTTGCTGGTCCGTGGCCTGCCTGTCTTCCACCCATCCACCCATGTGGATATTTTAACATTTATTTATCAGTTCAGTTCATGGGTCTGCTCAGTAGCTCAGGAGGTAGGACCTTTTGAAACATCTTGCTGAAAAGTTTGTCAAGGTCTGCTCAATGCCTGTTTGTCAACCAGTGAGATTCTGCATTTTGTGCAAACCCTCCTGGAGGACCAAGATTAAAATCCATCAACCAATGAGACTGCATTTACACTTTGTTTCATCTGTATTGTCTGAGTATCAAGCACAAAAAAGCTCAAGCCCTGGAGGAAGGGGACATCTCAGATAATAAGGAAGATCTGAGGTCCACTTCATTAGAGGGGACTATGGACCCTTTAAGAAAAGTGCCATATTCTCAGAGCTCTGCCTCAATTTCTTTTATCGTAGATTGAACCATTTTGGACCCTACAAGGCTCAGCACTCTGCTCCACCCCGCACTTGCTCTGGGTCTATAGACATACTTTGAAAATAGTTCCAAGAATCCCCTTGTGTTCCATGAATTGAGTGGTCCAAATGACATAGCAGAGTACCCAGGAAATATATTCCAATCTTGTGTGACATCATATTTTAATCAATGACAGAAAAAAAAGTTGATCAAATTAACAGATGTCACAAAGCTGAGAACAGATTCTGGATGACAGAGACTGGATTGCCAGTGATTTTGAGAGGCTACAATATTGATCTGAGTCTAAGAGGGTGCAATATCATGAGGATAAAGTCTTACAATTCAACTCAAAGAAAAGGTATGACTAGACAATTGAGGCCTTCGAACTCAACATGCCAGCAGTGTTATGTGGAAGGTTGTAATACCTCATTTAAGCTTAGGTTTCATCAATGGAGGAATGTTTTTGAGGATTAGGCAGGTGATAGTCATTGTATCCTCCTCTGATCAGACAAGGCTGGGGTATCGAATTCTGGGTATGCTATGTTAGGAAGGCCCTTCATGATCTGGATTATATCATATCAGGATTGGGTAAAGGAAGTGAGGATATTTAACCCCAAAAGGATAAAGGTATTTGTCACGGGGAAAGGGAATGAAACCTGTTCTGCTTGGCTGCAGGTGGCACAATTAAGAGCAATGGGTGGAAGCTGAGAAAAGGAAGATTTTTGGTTCTACCCTATGTTTAAAAAGAAAAGAAAACTTCATGATAATTGGAGCTTTCCAAAAGTGGAATGGGATATTTTGAGATAATAGCATCTATGTAGTACTATAACACTTGTAAGGCTCTTTATGGATATTTGGATATTTCCTTATTTCCCTGCTGTATTATAGATGCTGCTATTATCTCTGTTTTACAGACGAGGAAACTGAAGTTGACTGAAATGAAGTGAATTGCTCCAAGTCACACAGCGAGTAAGTCTAAGGCAGGATTTGGACTTGGGTCTTCCTGATTCTAAGTCCACTGCTCTATCTACTGTGCCACCTAGCTAGCTAGCTCCTCTTCATTAAAAACTTTTTAACAACACAGATGACAATTGGTTGGGGATACCAGAGAAGGGATACTTGTTCAGGATGAATTGAACTCAGTCTCTGAATTTGACCTGATCAATTGCAGATGTAGAACTGGAGGGGAACTTAAAGGTCATCTAGTTCAATGCCCTCATTTTATAATTCAGAAATCTGAGATGCAGAGAAGTCAAGCCAGCTTGTCAACAAACACTTATTAAACACCTACTGTAAACCAGACACCATGCTAAGCACTGGTCTTAGGAAGGAAGGTGAAAGTGAGGTCCTTCTCCTGGAGTTCACATTTCAAGGGGGGCTATAACCTGCAAATAACTATATTCATATAAGATATTTACAGTGAAAGGTCATATGGATAGTAAGTGGTGGAGCCAAAATTTGAACCCAAGCCTGCTAACTTTAAGCTACAGAAATTATGCTCAGGCACCAGACTTTCTTCCTCTAAGAGGCTGCAGATTCCATGGGAAAAACTCATTCCTTCATTCAATAAATATTTACTGAGTACTTTGTAGCTTAGTAGGGATTGTCACAAAGGTACAGAAAGTTTTTGTGCCCCTAGTTGGGGAGTAAACAATAGGATACAATTAAGTAACATTCAAGATATATAGCAAGTGTTTTGCAGGAAACTCCATGGATCTGGGGTGGGGGTGGGGTGGAAAGCACTGTATGACTTGAAGAGGAACTTCTGGAATGTGAGAGGGGTCCCAGTAGGGAATTGGTTTGAAAAAGATACAATGATAAAACAACACTAGGGAATCAAATGATTTTCTTTTCTTTTGGAGAGATTCATTTTGCTACTTTTTCCTTTTTTTGGGCATCATGATCTTCTCCCCTCCTCACGACCTCTTCATGGGGAGTATAATTGAGAAAATAAGTATAATTGAGAAAAACAAATCAATACAATGATAGTCTCTGAAATAGAATGTTTTTTCCTGTGGTAAATATTGCTTTATTTTAGAAGCTCTACTTTTTGCTCCCTGTGTGCACATACATGTGAATACACATATATATGAATGTGTATACATATGGGTATCCCTGTGTGTGTGTATATAGGCATATATCTATATAAGCACATATATACACATAGGGAGTAAAGACAAATACATATACAATATACATGTATTACTCCCTATGTGCTTCTGTACTCCCTATATATCATTATATACTTTCTATATACTATATATATTCCATATAGAGATATACATAGATGTACATATATACACATGTATATGTGCACATAGGAAATAAAGAAAGAACTTTTACATATCTCTAATGTATGTATGGACACATATCTCTAATGCATATGGACATAATACTTTACTTCCTATATGCTTTTTACTCACACACACACACAAACACACACAGAGAGTAAAGAAAAGTATGCATGCATATATATGTATAGCTCTATAATATCTATACACATGTATGTGTAGCTCTACTTTTCTGTCTTCCCTACACATACATACATACATACTTATGTAATATGCATATAGGGAGTAAAGAAAGATTTTTCCTCCCACCTGACCAGTTTTAATGGCACTGTCATTTTCCAGGCTTGAAGCCTAGGAGTCATCCTTAAATCCTCCCTCTTTCTCACTCTGTAAATCCGATTATTTATCAGATATGGTTAATTCTGTCTCCACAATGTCTTTCAAAGCAGTCCCTTTCTTTCCGTGCTCACAGCTGTGACCTGAGTTCAGCTCTCCATTACCACTTACTTAGATTATTACATATATTCTGCTCTAATTGACTCCCCTGCCTCCATCCTCTCCCTCTTCCAAGTTATCCTAGAGACCACTGACAGCATAATTGTCCTAAAGAGCCTTTGTTCAAAGATCTCCCGTAACTCTTCACTTCAATAAGGACATTCACCTGCCACTCAAGACGCTCCATAATTGAGTCCCTGTCCTCCCTCTCCTTCCCCTCAGATTTATCTTACACTACTCTACAAGGACTCTACAGGAATAAGGTCAAGGATGGGACATGTGATTTCAAGGCACAGTCTCTAGATACTGTGGATATATAGAGAAAAAAAACAAGTAATTGCTCTCAAGGAGTTTATAAGCCAGTAGGAGAATTAAGATATAAACACATACACAAAAGAAAGAATAACACAAAGGAAAACAGCCACATCAGGCTACTTTCTGTTCTCACATGCCATGCTCCATCTCCATCTCTATAGTTTGTTCTGGTTGTTCCCCAGACCGGCAATGTCCTTCCTTACCTCTGCCTCTTAAAATCCCTGGCTTCCTTCAAGACTCTGTTTCCTCCCTCATAAAAGGAGGAAAATTGTATTAACTGTTTACGTGATTCCCAGTAGTGAAGTAGTGAAAGGATATGGACCATTAGAAAATGAAGAGGAAATTATTAACTAAATGAAAGTGTGCCAAATCACTAATAAGAAGATAAATGCAAATAACAGCTGTATACCTAGCAACTTGGCAAAGAAGTCTAATGACGTGAATAGTTAATGTTTGAAGGGGTTGTGGAAATATAGGAACACTAATGCATCACTGGTGGAGTTGCAAACTGGGTCAACTGTCCTGGAAAGCACTTTGCAATTGGGTGAATAAAATGGCTAAAATGTCCATTCCTTTGACTTAGAGAGTTCATTTCTAGGAGGCATATGGCCCAAGGACGACATGGACAAAAATTTTTTTCTGGACATTACCATATTCATTTTAGCACTTTTTGTGGTAGGAAGTTGAAATAAGGTAGATGACCATCCACTGTACCATGCTTAGCTAACTGTGGTACATGAATGTAGAGGGATAATGGAAGAAACCACTAATGCAATGAGTCTAGAGAAGTATGAGAAGATTTATAGGATTGGTGTAAAGTAAATAAGTGGATCCAAGCAGGAATCAGGGCCAAGAGAACAAGAGATACAATGGCTACTGCAGTGTAAATAAAAAGAACAACCACAAAGCATGGGAAAATTAATGTTGCTAATTAACAATTGCTAATGTTGTCTTCTAGGTAGTAACTAGGTAGCGGAGTGGATAGAGCTCTGGACTTGGAGTCAGGGAGACTTGAGTCCAATCGAGATCTCAGACACTAACTGTGAGACTGAACAAGTCACTTAACTGCTGCCTGACTCAGTTTCCCCAACTGTAAAATGGAGAATAATCGTAGCACCTGCCTTCCAGGGTTGCTGTTAGGATCAATTAAGATGATACTTGTAAAAAACATGGTGTCTGACACATAGTAGGCTCTTAAAAGTTTAGTCCCCCTTACTTACAACTCTCCCCCACCACCCCCAATTACAAAGCACAAGTTTCGTCTCCCAAAAGAGGCATGAAAATATTTCTCTCCTTATTCTTTTGCTGAGAAGAATGCGTGTGTGTGTTGAGGGGGGGAGGAGAATGGAGGTGAGGAGTCCATATTCGTGGAATATTGTATGTAGTGTTAGATTTTTTCAAGGTATTAGCTGTATTGTTATGGTTTTTTTCTTTTTTGTTATGTTCTTTTGTTCTTTTCCTGGGAAGATTTTTATGAATTGATGCAGCATGAAGTGAGGGAAGCAGGAGAAGTACACACACACAGACACACTATATATTAAATCTATATATTTATATACAGCATACTGCCTAAAGAATGTGGAAAAATAAGAACTAAGATCAATGCAATGACCAACCCCAATTCTAGAGGACCAGTGTTGAAGAATGCTACTTTAACCGAGAAGTGATGTTCTCAGGATGGCAGAATGAGACATGAATTTTTGGGCATGGCCAATGTGGGAATTTGTTTGGCTTGACAATGCATACTTGACTATACACATTCTATGCAGTTGTTTTATTTTTCTCAGTTAGGGGGAGGTGAGAGAGAGAAAATAAATGCTTGTTAATTGAAAAAATGAATTATACTTCTTTAGTAGGGTTGGGGGAAACATAGGAAAAAATTCAGGCAGTGTTAAAGCAAAATATGAGAATAGAATCTATTTTTAAAAAGTGATAGTTTCTACCCCAAAGTAACTTAAAGTCTCCTTAGTTTCTAGTACTTTACATTTATACCAGTTACACTTTATTTTATTAGACTAATTCTGTTATTAACTTATTGAGATCTTTAAAAATTGTGTCTATCCTTTGAGATGACATGTTAGCACTCCCATCTCTTTGCCATTTGAAAATTAGGTAAGCATGTCTTCATGGATATTTTACAAAGAGATAATGACAAAGAATGTGTCCTCATCATCTGCTTTGCTATTGCACCCTAAGATCCATGAGAACTTCTCATTTAATTTGCAGCAATCCTATATGCATTGTCTCCCCCTCTTAGAAGATGGCTTCCTTGAGAGCAGGGACTGTCTTGTCTTCCTATTTGTATGCACAGCTTATGAACTTATGCACAGTGTTTTGCACATGGCATATTTAATAAATGTTTTCTCATTCATTCAAATAACTGATCAAATGTTGACTAACAAAGCAACAGGCATGCCTTGGAGTTTAGCTCACGAACCTGTAGCCTACAGACTTTACCCTCTTCTGTTTTGGAAAATGGAGACAACCATTCACCTTTCTCTAGGTCTGTGGCACGTCTCAGGTCCTCAGATCACTGATAGAAATGACACTTGACAGTTCTTTTGCTCATTGGAGATAGGGTCCATCTGGACCTGATGACTTCAGTTTATCAAGGGCAGCTGGGAGCATTCTGGCCAGTATCTCCCTTATCTTTAATTGCCATTCTATCAACCATTTTACCTTGATCTCTGTCAGTCTGAAGATAATTTTCTTTGGTAAAGAAAACAAAAGCAAAATGAGTAAGTTGGTTTTATCTTCTGTCTGACATTCTTTATTACCATTCTATCTACTTCAAGCCTTAGGGTGATCCTTTCTTTAATCTTACTTTTGCCCTCAACATAGCTTAAAGAAAAAAAAAGCAATTTTTTTTGGATGTGTTTGTATTTAGCTTTCCATCTATATTTTCTGTGCTTTAGTGGCCCTGACACTATTTTTTACAGGTCTGTACCATTCTTTTTTATTTATCCTTAGTTTATTTCTCTTATTTCCCCTGATAGACATGCCTTCAAAAAATCTGGGACAGTTAGATGGCATAGTGGATAAAGTGTTGGACCTGGAATGAGAAAGATTCATCTTTATGAGTTCAAATCTAGACTTAGATACTTATTAGCTGTGTGACTTTAGGTGAGTCATTTAACCTTGCTTGTCTCCATTTCCTCATCACTAAAATGAGCTGGAGAAGGAAATGGAAAACCACTTCAGTATCTTTTCCAAGAAACCCCTAAATGGAGTCACGAAGAGTCCAACATGACTGAAAATGACTGGACATCAACAAAATCTAAATTGGTCAATGAGCTTTCCTCATCAGTCTCTTAAGATAGCTCCTCTTTTTTCTTCAAGTTCTTCAAGGGAAGACTTAAAAATACAAAAGAACAGAAGAATGACACAAAGTTTACCTCAAGCTCTAGATCTGTGATCATTTGATCTATGAGATTTTCCTTCTTCTTTCACTACCATGTTAGGTCTTGCTAGGTAAAGTCTACACACTCATGTTGTACCAAGATGAATGCTAATAAAAATATGAAATGATCTTAGGGAAACACCAGGTTGCATTTTTGGTTAGTTTTTGTATAGTCCTGCTTAGAGATTTTTTATTTTTACCTCAAAAAGAAAACCTGGCTCCAGCTGTTGGCTAGTTCATGTAGATATGGTAAACTTAATTGAGAAACAATCAAGTCTTATAGGTTGAACCTGGCATGAAAATAAAGTAATGTAAGTAAAATTCTCTGTTTAGTTATGTCTGACTCTTCATGATTTCATTTGGGATTTTCTTGTCAGTGACACTGAAATGGTTTGCTGTTTCCTTCTATAGTTCATTTGATTGATGAAAAAACTGAGGCAAACAGTCAAGACTTGCCCAGAGTCATACAACTAGTAAGTGTGTGAGGCTGGATTTGAATTCAGATCTTCCTGACACAACCCAGCATTCAATCCACCACACCACTCATTCAATAGATACAACTATAGTATAATACTTCTGTCTCTCTATTTATTAGATGTTTTATAAAAATTTAACATCGAACACAAATATAGCCATTTAAGACTAATTAATAGCTTCTTTCATCTAGGAAGAGGTCCATAAACATGCAGAAATGTTTGCCCCAACCCTTCACACAGGAAAAAAAACAAACAATTAGATGAAGATTGCCTACTGTCCAGATATATAGAGCTTATCCTATCCATCAATATAATGTATAAATGTTTTGCACAAGAACTGCAAATGGGCAACAAGTTGGGGCCAGAAATTACAAAACTCCTTGAATGACTTTAAAGTTCTCCAGAAAGAAGTTTCATCTTTTTCGTACTAATGTTATACCTGTGTTGTTGTGTGACTGTATATGAGTCATGGAACACTTGGTCTCTGAGGAATTTGAAATGAATGACTTGATGAGCAATGGATTAGATCATAGTGGGTGTGAACAGGATACCGCATATAACAAAGATGGAACTGAAAAGAAGAACCAAAATAAAGGATGTTAGTAAAAAAAATGTTGATCCCAAAAGAGGATGGGCTGGTCACAGGATGAGAGTGAGAGGTAACTGATAAATATCTCTACTTGTTATATGAAGTGGAGATGAGTTGCATGACAATTGTGGATGAGTTGCAAGCTGAATCACGGGAGGAAACATACAAATTCATGAGATTACAGATCTTTTTGAGTATTTGAGCAATTTCAACACATAAAATAGCATATTTTCATTCCCACCCTCAAAGTTCCCATCAGGAGTCTTTGTCTATTTGCCCTAATTCACTTTTCCTCTTATTTGAAAACACATATTTAGTATGTTTGCAATTGTTCTATTTTTTCTTTCTTTTCTTTTTTTCGTAAAGGTCTCTCTGGACTTCTTTGTATTCCTCATACACTGGTCTTAATTGTGGATAGCATTTCCATTTAACAATATACTGCAATTTGATGATTTTATCATGCCTCCACTCTAACACATTGATGACCAGAAATTTATAAACAGTAGGAATTTTGAGGTTATTTGGTTCAAAATCAAATAAGGAATCTTGAGGCCTTGAGAGAGGTTAAATAATTTGTTCAGTGCCATATAGGGAGTACATTGCAGAGTCATGAAAATCTCTGAAAATATAACTTCTCTTTTGTTTATTTTTGTTTCAACAATACCTTTTGGATCTGTTCTAAGCCATAGAATTACTGAGACAAATGAAACTTATAAAACTCTGTTTCTTCGATTCAGTCTCACATGTTTTCTTTCCTCACTGATTTCTCAACTTCTCTGATCTTTTCCATCCCTTTGCCACCCCAGACCATTCAACTTAGTTTTACAGGTTCTTTTAGCTTTAGGCTTAAATACCGTCCTCCAAGGAGACATACTCCAAGCTCTGTGATCATTGTCTTCCACCTCTCCTGAGATGGTCACATAATAAGAAGGACTGTTTTATGAATGGGAGAGGAGGGAGAAGGTGGGCAAGAAACCTGGGCCAGTTTCTATTTAATGACCTGCAACTTGAACTACCTTTTCTTATCTATGTCAAGAAAAGGGCAGAAAATTAATTTACCAAGAGGAGATATTTTCAGAGTTCCAAAGGTTTTGCCAGATGGGAAGGGGATACAAAAATAAGATCCCCCATTAAAGTTTCTAAAAAGAGAAAATGGATGAATATGTGGCATATGAATACATATGAATAGAGTGTGGATATGGATGCTGAAAGAAAGCCTGGAAATGTAGGTCAACGTGGCTGTAGTATTAATAGAAATTTGGATCACATAAGCATAAAAATAGGCCTATCCATGAAATATTCCAGGAGGATGGATACACACACACACACACACACACACACACACACTCAATACACTCTCTTCATAGAAATGCACATTAGCAGTATGTGGAGATTCTAAATACAAGAATTTTATTTCTGAATGCAATGGCTTCATTTCCCATCCCCCAACCTCCACACAAGTTTCTTTTTCTCCATTTTAGTTATGAAATGCTTTGCTTCTGAATTGGAAATGCAACAACAGCCTGATAGAGCATTATTTTTAGGCAGGACTGCCTCGCCTTTAAAAAAATAAGTTTTTATTGACGTATTTTGTATTTTCTTTACATCACTACGATATTCCTCAACATCCTTTCTCCTCCCTTTTCCAGTCATTCTAGATAGCAAATAATGTCTCAAGATAGAAAAGAGGAAAAAAAATCTGCACAATTGAATAATATATTGAAAAAGTCTGAAAATATGTGCAACTTACAACATTTATAAACCTCCCAACTCTGCAAAGGGGTGGGATGGAGTTGTCTCTTAATATCTCTTCATTCAAGTCATGCTTGATCTTTCTGTTTTTGATACATTTATTTCTGAATTTTTTGGGGATGTGGTTATTCTTTCCATTTATGTTGCTGTTGTCACTGTGTATCTTGTTTTCTTGGCTCTGAGTCTTACACTCTCCATCAATTCTATAGACCTTGCCGTACTTATACGATTAATAATTTCTTATAGCATAGACGTCACATACCACAATTTGTTTAGTCATTCCCCAATTGATGAACATCTACTGTTTTTAATTCTTAAAACCACAAAAATTGTTGTCACAAAAATTTTTATTTATAGGGAAACTTTCTTCTTTTTAATGAACTCCTTGAGTATGAGTCTCATAATGGAATCTCTGGGTCAAGGAGTATGAACATTTTAGTCACTTTATCTGCACAACTTCAAAGTACTTGCAAAATGGTTGTGCTGATTCATAGATTCCCCCACAATGTATTGCTTTGTTTATCTTTCCACATCTGTTCCAATATTAAGTATTCCTACTTTTTGTCATTTTTTTCCAGTTTGCAGGGTGTTAGATGAAACCTCAGATTGTTTTGATTTGCATTTCTCTTACTATTAATGATTTGGAATATTCTGTCATGTGATTATTAATACTTCCTGATTCTTATTTTGAAAACTGTTCATATTTCTTGACTACTTATCTATTGGGAAAATGCTTTTGGTCATGTGTGTGTATTTTTTACACACACACAAACACATACACACACACGCACGCACACACACACACACACACACACACACACACACACATATATATATATATATATATATATATTTGTATATGGGATGTATATGCTTATACCTGCATATTTCTCTCTCTGTATCTATACCTCTCTCTCCCTCTCTCCATCTCTCTCTTCTCTCTCTCTCTCTCTCTCTCAGTTGTTTCTATATCTTGGACAGCAAACATTTGTTAGAGAAATTTGATGCAGATTGTTTTTTTTCCATTCAACCACTTCCGTTCTCATCCTAGATGCATTAATTTTGTTTGTGCCAAAGCTTTACAGTTTCATGTAATCAGTTATCAATTTTATTTTTATAATTACCTTTTCTCTTGTTGATTAAGAATTCATCTCCTACTCATACCTATGAGAGGTATATGATCTGTTTCTCTTCCAAGTTGTTTTTATTCTAAATCTAATTTGATCTAAGATTGATCCAAACCTAGTCTCTGCTAGATTGCTTTCTAGTTTTCCCAGTAATTTTTAAAAAAATATTAAATAAGTTTTTTCTTAGTAATTTGTGTTTTCCTTTTTATCAAATACTGGGTTATCAAATTCCATTGTTTCTGATTCCCCCTGTTTAGTCTCTGTTTTTAACTCTCTATTGTTTTGAAGCTCTCTAATTTTTAATCAATACTTATATAATTTGGATGACTGCTGCTTTATAATATCATTTATGTCTGAAGTACTATCTCCCCTTCATTCCCTTTCATCGTTTCCCTTGCTATTGTAGATAATTTCTTTTTCGAAATGAATTTTGTTATTATTTCAAGTTCAGTAAATTATACCTTTGAGTATTTTATTGCTATAGCATTAAAACCACAAATGAACTTTAGTAGTATTTCAATTTTTATTATATTTACTACATAGTCCATCCATGGGCACTGAACTCTAGCAATTTAAGTTGTGCTTTATTTCTTTAAGAAACACTGTAATCAAATCTATGTAAATATTTTTATGCTTTGGCAAATCAATATCCAAATATTTTATGCGTCTTACGGCTATTTGGAATGGGATTTTCCTTTCTATTATTTTCTCTTGGATTTTTGTTATTACTATATAGAAATGCTGTTGATTTTTGAGGGTTTATTTTATAAACTACAACTTTGCTGAAGTTGTTTTCTCAATTAGTATCTTTGCTAATTCCTTAGGATTTTGTAAGTAAAACGTCATATCTTAGACAATAAGTGTAGTTTTAGCCCTGCTTTACCTCTTTTTAATTTTTTTCTCTTGTCTTGCTTTTGCTAGCATTCCTAGACCTATACAGTAGTGGGGAGAGTGGGCATTTTTACTTTATTCTTGTATTTACTGGGAAAAGTTTTAGTATATTCCCTTTGCTTATTATGGTTTTTGGTTGTTAGGTACTTTTTATGATCTTTAAAAAAATGTCTCACTGTGTGTGTGTGTGTGTGTGTGTGTGTGTGTGTGTGTGTGTGTGTGTGTGTAAATAAGAGTCAAACTTTCTTAATTTTTTTTCCACATATATCTATTAAGATAATCATGTGGTTTTGGATGTTTTTTTGTTTCTAACATAATTAAGCTGATTGTTTTTTTAACATTAAACTATTCTTGCATCCCTGGCACGATTTTAACTTGGCAAAAGTTGAATGATTTTTTTGGATTAATCACTATAGTCAGAGAATTTTATTTAAAATTTTTGAATTGACATTTATCAATGATATTGATCTTAGTTTTCCTTCTGTGCTTTATCTTTTCCTGGTTTAGAAGTATTCAGACCATATTTGTCTCAAAAAGAAATTGATAAGGTGATCTTTTTCTCAATTTTTGAAAACAATTTATGTAGTACTGATTACATAATTATTTTTTAAAAGTTTGAGAGAATTCTCTTGTGAATTCATTTGGAAGAAAGCTCTTCAGTATTTCCTTCAGTGCAAGATTTATTTACTTTTCTGAGGTGGATTTTAAGATCTCTAGTCTTCTATTATTTTAGGCATTTTATATTTTTGAAAATATTCCTCTATTTCTTTTGTGTTTTCAGTTTTCCTCAGCATATAACTGGAGTATAGTAAGGTTCTGATAATTCTTTTCATTTCTTTTCATTTTGTTGTGATTTTACCTTTTCCATTTGCTAGTTCTTTGTTTTGATTTTCTACTCTATTTTTATTTTAAAATTTTACTTATTTATTTTTAGTTTTCAACATTCATTTCCATAAGATTTTGAGTTCCAAATTTTCTCCCCATCTCTCCCCTCCTCCCACACTCCTCCTTTCCCTTATTCCAATCTCCTCTATTTTCTTATAGGGCAAGATAGATTTCCGTATCTCATTACCTGTATTTTTTATTTTCCAGTTGCATGTAAAAAAACAACTTTTAACAGTTACTTTGAATTCCAACTTCTCTCCCTTCCTCCCTCCCCACCTATCCCCACTGAGAATGCAAGCAATCCAATATAGGTTATACATGTGTAGTTATGCAAAAGACTTCTATAAAAGTCATGTTCTGAAAGACTAACTATATTTCTCTCCATCCTATCCTGCCCTCCATTCATTCTATTCTCTCTTTTGACTTTGTCCTTCCCCAAAAGAATTTACTTTTAATTACCCTCTCTTCCCATTTGCCCTCCTTTCTGTCATCCCTCCCACACCATTTATCGTCTTCTCCCCTGCTTTTTGGTAGAGTAAGATAGATTTTTATACCAAATTGGGTGTCCATGTTATTCCCTCCTAAAGCCAAATGTAATGAGTAAACCACTTTTTCCTTCTCACCTCCTCCCTTTTCCCCTCCATTGAAAAAGCTTTTTCTTACCTCTTTTATGAGAGTTTGCAGCTTTCCATTTCTCTCTTTCTCCTCCCACTATATTCCTCTCTCACCCCTAAGTTTTATTTTTTTAGATATCATCCCTTCCTATTCAACTCACCTTGTGCCCTCTGTCTATATGGATATAATCCCTCCAAGTTACAAATATTATCTTTTTATGTAGGAATGTGAGCAGTTCAACTTTAATAAGTACCTTATGATTTCTCTTTCTTATTTACCTTTTCATGCTTCATTTTCTTCAGTAAGCTTTTGAGTCTCCTTTTCCATCTGGCCAATTCTGCTTTTTAGGGCATTCCTCTCCTCCTTGGCTTTTTGGATTTCTTTTGCACTTGGATTAGTCTATTTTTTAGTGTTATTTTCTTCAGCATTTTTGGGGGGTCTCTTTTAGCAAGCAGTTGACTCATTTTTCACGATTTTCTTGCATCACTCATTTCTCTTCCAAATTTTTGCTCTGCTTCTCTTACTTGATTTTCAAAATCCTTTTTGAGCTCTTCCATGGCCTAAGACCAATTTGTATTTTTCTTGGAGGCTTTGGATGGAGGAGCTTTGATTTTCTTTTCTTCTGTTTGCATGCTTTGGTCTTTCTTGTCACAAAAGTAAGATTCTATAGTCTGATTCTTTTTCTGGTTTTTGCTCATTTCCCCAACCATTTACTTGACTTTTGAGCTCTTTCTTAAGTTAGATCTCTGCTTCCTTTTGGGGTGGAGGTTGTACTGGCAGTAGCTTGATTCCCCCCACAATCCATGGGCCTAGAGCTCCAGAAACAGCTGCTATTTCTGCCCCTGCTGCTGTGGTGGCTGCTGTGGGTTCCTCTACCCTCTTCCCCCTCTGCTGTCCTGGGGCTGGGGCCAGACAACTCCACTTTCCCACAGTGGTCCCACAGGCTTTTCCTCTAGCCTTCTCATTTGTCCTTGGCGTTTTGGGGTTCTGAAGTCTGGAATCTGCCACAGGTACAAGAGATTTGGTCTCCCCAAGGCCTGCTCAGATCCTATCTGTGCCTGTGTGGCTCACATTGGACTGTGCTCTGCCCCCAGCATGGCACCATAGATATTTTTTGGCGACCTTCCAGGATGTCTTGGGCTGGAGATTTGTTTCACTCCATCATTCTGTGGATTCTGCAGCTCCAGAGTTTGTTTAGAGATATTTTTACAGGTATTTGGCTGGGCTTGGCTAGATTGCTCTAGAAAGTTCATGCTGTTACTCTGCCATCTTGGCTCCACCCCCCTACTTTCTTTTAAAAAAAAATCAGATTGACTAAAGGTTTATCAATTTAATCAGTCTTTTCAAGGAGATTTCAGTTTTGTTTTTCATCCCTATGACTTTTTTTTTTGGCTGGGAGGAGGTGAGGCAATTGAAGTTAAGTGACTTGCCCAGGGTCACATGGCTAATAAGTGTCTAGTGTCTGAGGCTGGATTTGAGGCTCAGGTCCTCCTGACTACAAGGTCAATGCTCTAGTCACTGTACCACCTAGCTACTCCTTTATGACTTTTTAAATTCTTTTTTAATTTTAATCTCTTTTTTTGCTCACTTTATATTTATGTTGATTTTTTTAAAAAATGCACAATCAGTTCATTAATTGTTTCTTTTTATATTTGCTTAATGTATATTTTTCCTCTCCAAGAGTGTATCCCAGAAATTTTGGTATATTTTTTTTATTATTATCTTTCTTTCACATAATTACTAATTATTTATATATTATATATGTATATATATATATATTTTTTTTTTTTTTTTACAAGCTAAGTATTTAGGATTTGTTTTTGCTAAGCCTTCATTTGGGTCTGTTTTTTTTATTTGTACACCTTACCATCTGTAAAGACTATGTTTATTATTTCTTCTTTTTATATTTTTAATATTCCTGGGCACTGACAATTTTTTATATACATACACATATACACACATATACATATATATACATATACACACATACATTTGTGTATGTATATATGTCTGTGTGTATATATATATATAAATATATGCAATTAGAAGATACTATAAGTCTTTTAGTTCTAGTTTCTTCATCAATTTGTTCAACTCAATATGTTTCTTTTATCATTCTGTTAGTCTTAGTCAAAACAGAGAGAGACATTCATTTATTCAATAAACATTCATTATATACCTAGTATGTGCCAGGTACTGTGCTTAACACTAAGGCTATAGAGAGGCAAAAAATAGTTCCTGCCTCCCAGGAGCTTTCAATCTAATGATTAAAACCTCTTGCCACTATCATATTGCTATTTATGCCTTTTTAAAGTTCAGTTAATTTTTCTTTATGAATTTAGAATTTCTTTATGAATTAAGGCATTTGGAGCTAAAAGTTTAATATTGACATATTTTCCATGGTTCCTTTCAGCATAATGTTGTTTTCTCGTTGACTCATTTTTTAGGCTACAAATATTTATTTCCACAACTTCTGATAGCACTATTGTAACTCCTGCTTTTTTGAATTCACCTGATGCAAAGTTTTTTCTAGGCCTTCATTTTTATTCCATGCTCATCTTTGTTTTTTAGGTGTATTGCTTGGAAGTGACAGATTGTGGGGTTTTGTTTTCATCTCTAATCTGTCATTCTTTTTTGTTATATTGGATGTTTGATCAGTTTTCATCTAAAATTCTGAGATACAGAGTGTTATTTTCCTCCATTTGTCTTTATTATTGTTTTCCCCAAAAATTAAACCCCCCCTTTTCTTTAAAAAATGGAATATTTTATCTCTTCAATTTTTTAGCTCAATCTACTTTAAGGTACCTTTATTCCCATCTGCTTTCTTCTCCTCTCCCTTTCTTCCCTTCTCATTTGTTATTCCTTTCCCTAGTTTTGGAGTCTTGTTTAACTTATTAATTCCTTTCCCCTTCCTTTTATGCAGTTTTTTAATTCTTCCCTTTTTTTCTTCCCCCCTCAGTTAAGTAGTTATGTAAAATTCCCCCTACTCTTTCCTGTTCTTCAATTTGTTTTGTGTGTTAGTTTTTAAAATTTTATTTTATATACCTTTTTCTAGAGAATTTCACCTCATTCTCTTCCTTATTCATCTTTCTTTTCTTGTCTTTCTGAACTTTTATTAACTCATGGCCCTTATACTTATTTGATATTTAGTATTTCTTTTAGTCTCTGTATTTTTCATGGCTTTAAAGCAACGAAAGTATCTACTTGGGGTTTTCTCTTCTAAACAGTTTCTAAGATATTGCCTTATATATTTTGCATATTGATCCACTCCCTCCCTCTTTTATTGCTGTGCTTCTCTCTCTGAAATATCTCTCCCTGCAGGTCGTAGAGAGTTTATAGTCCTATATATGAATTTTCCTACATCCTTGATCATGCAATTCATTATTAACCTTGACTCTCCCATGATCATTCTTCCCCTCTTCTGCCATTAAATCTCTTTTGTAGGACAGAAAGTCAAATCAAGAAACACTCTTCTGAGTGTTAGTTGTCCCAAGGAGCTCTCATCTACCTTCTATTGAGGAAGGACAAGTAGTTTCTCTAAGCAGCAAATCCTTGCTGGTTATAGTCAGTGTAAGGTCTACACCTCCTTTTATAGAATCTCCACCCTCCCCTCACTTTCCCCTCCCCCTGAGCATTCACCTCCTTTTATAGAATCTCCACCCTCCCCTCACTTTCCCCTCCCCCTGAGCATTCATCAGTCTCCTACGGTCTCCTTTGACTGAAAGAAGACTTCAGCCTTTCCTATATCTCTGTTTTAATCCTTATCTTTGTGTCCTCATCTGCTCTCTTGTAGGATCTTTTCTTACTGAAAGACTACAGGAATCTCTTTAATTGTTAAACTTTGATTTGATTTGGCTTGATTCCATATCTTCTAACTTCTTTCTCTCTTTTTATGTAATTCAGTCCCACCAAATTAAAAAACAAACGATTCACCTGTAGGAGGGATGTTGTGAGATTTGGTCCATGATATTTCTCCCCCATCATGTCTATTGGATATCTGCTTTTGCCCTTGTCTTGTGTATAATATGGTTTCTATGTGGTTATTTTATCACCATCCTCAGTTGCCATGTTTGTTTGTATACCCTTTCTTATATTTTATTTAGAGTATTTGAAGTTTTGGATATAGTTTTCTTTCTAGGAATGCTTTGAAAACTTTTTTTAATGTTAAACTTCCATCTTATTTTCCCTAATAGCTAGGCTAAGATTTGTAAGGTATGGCACTTTGGGTTGATTTTGAGCTTTTTTGCTTTTTGGAACACATTATTCCTCTACCTTCAGTGGTTTCGATGGTGCAGGATAGTTTTGTGTTATTAGAATTTCATTTTCTTTATATGTGAAGATCTTTCTCCTGGTCATTTGTAGAATCTGCTGTTTTTCATTAGAATGTTAAATTTAAACAATGTATGTTTTGGAATGTTAGCATGGGTCTTTTTCAGAGATACTCCGTGGACCCTTTGGATTAGCATTTTTTTCTGCGTTCTGAAGTCTTGGGCTAATTTTTTTGTATTATGATATTCAGGTGTTTTGAATTATGTTCTACTGAGAGGCAGCTTAAGTTGTCTCTATGCAGCCTGTATTAAGGATCATTATGTTCCGCTTACATGAAGATTATGTTTTCTTTTAACATTGATGATCCCCCGCCACCCCGCTTTTCCAGATTGTCCGTCACTTCTGTGCATTTACATTGTCAATTAGTTATTCTTTATTTCATTTTTTTTAGTAAGACTTAACTGTGGATTCATGTTTTCTATCCTGCCACTCATTTCTATTTTACAATTCATAAATTTAGCTTTCACAATTTGTATTTCTCTTTTAAACCATCCAGGAACCTGCTGCTGTTGTTCCATGCTCTCATGGGAATATACAGGGTCCTTTGCCTCTTTAGGTGTTGGTCAGTTTTCTTTTGTCTTGTAATATGTATTTATAGATGCCTGGACTCATTTGGTGATCTGAAAGACATTTCCCCTTTCATGGTTTTTCTGCTTATGCTCAAGTTCTTTAATAGAGTTTTCTTTTGCCTAAGATTTTTTTTTTTTTGGTAATTTTAGCATTTCCTCCTCCTCGTGTTCTCTTATTGTTTACTTTTTGACTCTTTCTCATTTTATTGTGGTTTTCCCAGGGGATGACATTCAAAGCTTTCCTGGCCTCCTACTATACTTGGCAGTTCATGTTTCTAGCTCCAGCTTGAAGCTGAGTTCTTTATCTCAGGTTTAGTGGGGTGCCACACAAGCACACACATGAATTCTGCCCATATTGATGCCCCAATCAACACAAACTTATGCCTTTTTGTCATAGGTAATACTAGATTATGGAGAAGTGAGTAGAAGTGAGTCCTATTATAAGCCTGGGGGTCAGCTTGTGTAACTTTGCTGGAACATAGTGAGTTGTGGGGGAGGTGTAGCTGAGTACATTGGGGGTTAGTTATTGGGCTTCTCCCTTATTTGTTCATTGTACTGTTAACTCATTAGAGTTCTTGAAGTGCTAGATTGTGGAGGTCGTAGAAATTGCTTTATTTCTTGTTTATTTGGAGATATTTGAGAGGTCATGAAGATCAGAGAAATATCTAATCCATCGTATTATTGATCATGTGATTTGGAAGTCTCTATAACTCAGAAGTTTCCCTTTTCATACTCTACTGTGGGCAAGTATTGAAGGATTGAGTTTCTTTTTCAGACAAAAATGTCTGTTTTATTGATTTCTAACATGTGGAAGGAACGATATCCTAAAGCACTACTCCATGTAGGGTAGACCAGTTTTTCCTATTGCACTTTCCTATTGAAACCTTCCTTGAGACTATTGGTCCAAGGAACTAAGGATCTATATGGGGTTGTGACTCATAGTTCAAGAAGCACTAAGGGGTCATGAGTGGAAAAAGTTTAAGAAGCCCTGCTCTACACCACTGATACAGCTTCCTGGTGACCAAAACATAAAAGTCAGCATATGAAGTATCAGTATCTCACCCCTTAGGCTTCTGACCTGAAGACAGTCTTAGCCAACACAGAGGCATGGTAGCTGTATGAATGCTGTATCCTTACTGAAAATCTTTTCCCTGGATTAGCTACACAAATCTTTTAAAATTGCTAGGTTTTCTATGAGTATGTCTTTTCATTCCAATTCTAAACTTGAAATGCCAGACTAGAAGGAATTAGAAAATCTTTTCCAGTTGAAAAGCTCATATTTTCAATATCCTTAATCTCTCAATTACAAATCATATAGTAATACAATCTCAGACAAATTAAATTATAGGTGACCCAAATAGCAATTAAAATACTCATAGTGAGTATAAGTGAGTTACAGTATTTTACCAGTGGGGATATGCACAAGAGAATTGAGACAAAAAAAATCATTAACGATAAGTATAACTAGATATGTAGAGAAAGTGATATATAGGGAAAATGGGAGATAAAAGATGGATGGTCTTAGCAATGAAATGGTATCCAGAAAATGTTAAAATGTAGAATAGGAGGTAGCTAGGTTGCACCATAATGCGCAGAGTTCTGGGATTGTAGTCAAGACGACTTGAATTCAAATTTGACTTCTAATACTTATTAACTATAGGACATTAGACAAGTCACTAAAATCCCCTGTTTTCCTCAGTCAAGGAAACTGAGAAAATAAAATAAAAAAGATAACAATAACACCTATAAGAGTTAATAATAACACCCATAGAGTTTTTATGAGGATCAGATGAGATAGTATTTGTACTGAATAAATCCCTCACCCCTTCCCCTTACATATGAAGTTTCATTAAAGCTATCCAACGGTCCAGTTGTGAGCTGGGTTTATATTTAGTTTTTTTTTTTTAAAGCTCATTATCCTCTCCCACCCCCTTCCCCCACCATGTGTTTATTTCATTGGTCGACTAGAGGGTGTAGTTAGTTCAAAAGAAAGGAATGTAATGGAATAGTAGAGTAATAAAATTAGCAATAGAATATTTCTCCATTGACCTATGCCATCAGTTAGATGAGTGATCAAGCCAAGGGAACATATCTGGGCAGAGCACATTTCATCAGGAGCAACTTATGCCTTCAATGCTGAACTATTCTCTTTTAATGATGTCATTGCATTGCTTCTGTTGGGGCTGCTTTTACTCTGGATGATGGGTCTTTGTCTGTGCTTCTCTAACTTGTCTTACATTAGTTTACTAGAGGTTGCTTCACTGGTCTCTGGTCACTGCTAAGCATTGTCACACTGAGTATATTTCAATGAGTTCCAAAGGATGAAAAGAGAATGAAAGAGCTTCTCTATTCTTTCATTTCTGCACTTTAGTGGGATCCCTTAGAAGAAATACTCTCTCTTACCTTAAAAGAGTGGAGTGGGCTGTGCCATCTCAATTTCAGCTTTGAGATTAGAAGCTTAAACACCAGCTCATTTAGGGATGTAGGGCCTTACATACTGCATCATCAGACTAGAGGGGAAAAAAGCCTTCTGTTGAATTTTCTTCATAAGGAGAGAAATTTCTCAATTCCCAAAATCTTAGCTGGCTATAGTTTTTATCTCCAGAAGAACAGGCTATACCAGCAGGAAAGTGAACAGAATGTTCATCCAGATAATTAGATCCTATGGGTATTCAACATAATTCAAAGATATTTAAACCTATTCCCTCTTGCTAAGTAGGAATAATGTCTGTGTCCTGAGTCTGTCTGTGACTTAAGGTTAGAAAAGCTTCATCAATTTCTACCATTTTCTGATTGTCCATTTGAACCCTTTCAAAATTACTTTTTAATTTTGGGGGCTGATTTTCAACCACTTTTTGGGTGTGAAGCCCACAATTTTTGTCTACCTTTCAAGATCCTTTGGATCTTTGAGGAAGAGGCAAAAAAAAAAAATCAAAATCTCAGGTAGTGTGTATAAAAGGCTATCCCTCTACTGCAAACTTTTGTCCTAAATTCTTTCTTTTCTTTTCTTTTTTTAAATGTATATGTAACACAGCCTCCCAGGCCTTGAATTGCATGTCTCAGGCAAGTCACTTAAGTCATCTTAAAAAAACCTGGAGTAATGCTGCTAATGTTTTCCAAGGACTTTCTAAGGCTATAGAGATAGGTCAAAAGTTGTACAGGGTAAGATAGACTGGAAGTTCTATGGAAGGAATACATACATTGATGAAATCACTGACCCTCTAAAATATTAAAGACTTTTCTGGTTAGAGTTGACAGCAGAAAAGATGGGAAACTGACTAGACTTTAATTTCAATTTCAGTTAATCAGTTAACTAATGCTCTTGGTGGGGAATAAACTGTTTATGAAAAGAAAATAACACTTAGGGGAATTCTTTAAATCAACCACCAGTGAATACTTGAGTACATCATTTAATGATTACTGGCACCATTAAAATGAGGAAGATAAATTCAGAATAACTACAGCTAGAAGTCTACTGATTTTTAAGTCATATTTTATTGAAGAAGGCCCCCTTTCAATGCAGAGTATCATAATGATACTGTATTTCAATCAGAAAGGTTTAGTCCAAAGAGGTGAGCAATACCAGAAACAGAGAAAAGGAACAAAGACTTTTTGGCTATTATTTTTTTCATCAAAATCCAAATTTGAAATAAAAAATTTAAAAATGAATATAAAAATCAATTTAAAAAATCTATGATTTTGTCAGTGTGGGAAAGATCCTGTGGCAAAAATCACAACACTGTTGATACTGAGACTCTTAAAAAGTTGCTTAAGATGCAGAAAGGTTAGGTGATTTGCCGATGGACACACAACTAGTGGAGGGGAGTCATGATTTGAACCCAGATTTTTTTGTCTCCAAGTCCAGTGTGTTATACGTAGTGCCTATTGCTTCTCAATTATTTTTTAAATTATGAGTAAGGACAAGATTGAAGGTTCATTCCTATTATGAGCCAATGACTTGAATTCAGTTTCATGGTCACTGTCTGTGTATCTAAACTCTGACCAACCACTTTTGAAATGTGAACATTAAACTGGGTAATAAGGCAAAATAGATGAATAAGGATCAAGTCATCACATTCTTTTAGAAAGGTCAAAATGAATTTGCAGAGCACTTTTCAGAAGACTTACCATGAAGAAAACTGATAAAAGGTTCTCTATATAAAATGTAAGAAGCATCAGAGAATCATTGGAACCAGATGTTCATTACAGTGCAAAAGATGTAGCCATGTGAAATGGTAGCATAATATGCAGTGTAAAGATTTAAGAAATTTTGCTGTTGAGAAAGATGTTAAAGAGATTTGTTGTATCAGACTGTCTTTTGAAGCAGACAGTTCAGAGGCATTACAACAAATAACGGCGGGCACATGGGATAAGCCAGTTTCAAGTCAATTACACATGTATTTATTAAACAACTCTGAGAGCCTCTCTTTGGGGCCATGATTGCCCAGGATTGAACCAGGAGTATGAGCTTGAGCCTAGAATTGGTGGTGGTGGGGAGGCTATCTTTTGATGGAAGAAGAGATGCCCTGAGATGGAATGTTGTTTACGTTTATTTAGTTTTGTGTTTTATCCCTCCATTAGAATGTAAGGTCTTTCTGACAAGGACTGTATTGTATCCCTAGTATAAGATAATGTCTTGCATAGGGTTGGTGCTTGTGGGCTTACTGAATTGAATCATTCATAGAAATCAAATACCTTCAGAATTCATGTTCTAATTTTGGTAGATTAGTAGGAATTTTCTCATATCTAGATTGTTGTTCAGTTCTGTCAATGATGTCTGACTCTCCATGACCATATTTGGATTTTCTCTGCAAAGAAACTACTCGAGTGGTTTGCAGTTTCCTTCTTCAGGTCATTTTCCAGATGAGGAAACTGAGGCAAACAGGGTGAAGTGATTTGCCCAGCGTCACACAGCTAGTGTCGGAGGTCAGATTTGATTTTAAGCTTAGTGCTCTCTCTACTGTATGCACCTACCTGCCTTTCATATCTAGATAGATATATATTTTCTTTGTTATTGTATCCAATGGATGGTTAAGTTCTTCAAGAGCAAAGACTCTCTTTTGTGTTTCTTTATATTTTCAGTTCTCAGTACAATAAGTGCTTACTGACTCACTGACCATTCTTTAGTTTGAAGAGTCTTTTCGATGTCATAGAATCTTAAAGTTGGAACGGACTTTGAGACATCTAGTCCAACTTTCTCATATTTTTGGATGAGGAACTAAGGATCAGAGAGGATAAAAAACATGCACAAGGCCACAATGTCTAACAAAAGAATTGGTTGCAGTGGCTCGAAAGCCAGACCTGGAGTTAGGAAGACCCGAGTTCAAATCTGACCTCTAAATTGGGCAAGTCACTGAAGCACTACCTGCCTAGTCTCCTCATTTGTAAAATATGGGTAATAATAGCATCTGCTTCCTTGTTATGAACATGAAGTGAGATAATATTATATAAAGCACTTTGCAAACCTTGAAGTGCTATTTATGTAAATACTATCGTCATTATTGTAGGTTTCGTGGATCTTAGTCTGGAGATCTCTTTCTTTTCTACCTACTTCCTTTCTTGCACATCTCTACTCTAATTACGTAGGCATTTCTTAACTCTAGTTTTCTTTATGTTCCTTACAATGTGCAAAAGGCAGAATTTCTTCTCTATTTAGAAGTAAAACTCTTTACATCTTGAAATCTGAAACAGAGCTACAGGTCTTTCATAACGTACCTGACACAGAATACTTTTTTCTCCTTTCTTCCATTAATCTTATATTCTGAAGGATTTACTAAGATCTCTTATCCCTTGATCTAACACAGTAGAGTCTGAAATAACCACAAAGATTACAGCTTGGGAATAAGCTGTAGAGCTAAAGAGCCATATAAAGCCACAATAGCATTAAAAGCAAAGACTGAGAGTGTTAGATTCAGTTCAAGACTTATACAAAACACCAGAGTGTTTTAAAGAGTCCTTTTTATAATGGAACTTTAAAAACAATAAAAGATTAATTTCAGTAACTTCTGTTTTTGTGTCAGTCATTTCTGGCTTCCTTACCACCTGCCATTGATCACTCTCATGTAATAAAGGAAAAAAAGCCAAAAAAATGATCAATAAAGTGACATTTATGATGATATATGCCATATTTTGTCCTTATGGTTGTTGCGAAGATCAACTGAAACTATATTTGTTAAGTCTTGTGTAGACCTTAAAGTGCTATTAAAATGGTAGCTATCATACTCCTCCTCATCACCACCACCGCTACCACCAGCATCATCACTACTGAGGAGAAGGTATATTTCATTCTTTGCTCTCTCATATGAAGATGTTATTACAAGTACTCAGAGTTTGGTTTTATTTTCATTTTCATTATTACATTTACTTGAAGCTGTTACAAAAGTCTTTCAGAGTGAGAACATCCCCCCTCTTATCTGTATATCTGCTCCTGATAGATAATTTCCAGTCTTAGAGAGTTGAGAGTGGGCAATGAGGGAATTAAGTGAGTTGCCCAGTCTCACACAGATAACCTGTTAAAGACAGAGCTTAATCTTAAGCCTGAGACCAGCTCTCTCTTTGTTATGCTGCATTATTTCTCATACCTCTCAAGTTTCTCCACATTTCTCTGACTTCTCTTGATTCATCACTTCTTACTATCCAGTAAAATTCTATTATATTTGTAGATCTTTTCTTTATCCATTCTCCAATGGATGGGTATCTTCTTTGTTTCTAGCTCTGCTACCATCAAATATGTAGCTATATATACTGTATCAGTGCTTATGTTTTGATCACAGAATTTCAGGATTGGAGATTTGGAGGGGACCTCATAAACTCATCCAACCTACCAGAGGTCACCCAACTTTTGTTTGAAGGAAGACCTTCAAGGATAGGCAACTTATTACCTCTCAAAATGGCTTTGTGGATTGAACCTTGCTCTTCATCATGGCAGGAAAGATCACCAGGTTCACTGGGATCAAATTTAACCAATTCTAATCCTTACAGTAGAGCAGCTGAAATTGTTAGAAATCTTTTTGGGGTATATGTTCAGCAGTGGGAGTGCTGGATCAAAGGATGTAAACGGTTTAGTGCTATTTTATTACATAATACTTGATTTCTTTCAAGAACTCTTGGACCAGTTCAAAGCTTTATAAATAATGCCTTAATATATCTATCATTTGGGGTATATTTGCCTCTTCTGAGCATGAGCTTTAGGAGGAGGGGGATTCCAGTCATGAAAAAAACAAATCAAAAACATTGTACTATTTTTAAAATATTGACATGCTATTCTATTGGGGCTTCTTGCTGAATATATTAACTTCCTCAAATTATTAGAATCAATGTCTTATTAACCAAAGTGGAAGTGCTTTTTAAAATAAGTGATATTAGAATTTACTGAATATATATTGTGTTCCAGGTTTCATGCCCAATGAGAGAGAGTAACCAAACTTTCTTGATAATTGAACTGAGAAATTAAACCCAAACTGGGAAAACAATTAGACTTCCCATGACAATAGCCAATGGAAATGTATGACATCATCCTGTTTTCAGACGAATCCTAATTGAACAATGAGATCAGATGATTGATGAGGATCAGGATTGTGAGTGGGTGAAGTCCAGCTCACAGGTGTCTCAACTGGGTTTGTATGAATGAGGTAGGAGGATGGCAGGCAAGGTATGTGTTTTGTGTTTGGTTCTTTAAAGTAGGATTGATGAGCAGTGTAGTTGATTCTGGAGACCTGAGTTAAGGTACAGGATAAGGTCAGAGCAAGACTGATCGTAACTAGGTTTTTAGCTCGTCACTAGAGTGGGTAAATGAGATAGGTGGAGGGAAGGTGGCAGGGAAGAAGCAATACTGGGCATTAGGTACACGGATATCTAGAGATATATGGGTAACAAGTCAGGCCATAAGAAGAGAAGCAAAAGAGAGTATCCAGATAGGGAAGAAGTCTTAGGTTGAAGCAAAAGTCAATCTCTCTTTTAGAAGGGCAAATTGTGACTAGCGAGATTTCTACTATGCTCTTTCTTTTAATAGACTGCACTTGTCTGAGTGGGGTATTCAGTTTATCCTGAACTTAAAGATCTCCCAAGTAGCCTCCATTAAAACCATCATCACATCTTCTTTAGCCCAGAAATGCTCTGAATCAAAAAGTTGGAGATAATAATTTATCTTCTAGGTGATCTGAAGGATTTCATTGTAGCCAAAAAGAGTATAACTTCCTTTCAAATTCCTCATGGCTATTTAGGGATGTTCAGAAGTCCTTAGAGTAAGGATGCCCAAGAGGGAAGAAGTTCTATTAGTTTCTTCTAGGATGCATGTCATCAGAGTCATAACTAGTAATTTTTATAGTTGATAGAAATGATATTTAATACAAAGTTTTAGATACTGTAACAATATCTTATATGATATAAGATATATATTATAATATATAACACAAAATAGAAAAATTAACAATAACACTAAATAATTAATAACTAGTAGAAAGGTCACAAACTTTCCCTAGAACAAGTGGCAAAAAGATGTCCTAAATTATTGTGAGGAGGGAAATAGGGTAATAGGAGGAGTTGATTCATTTTGCATCTGGTAACTTTTTAATTTAAACAATTTATCTTTACTAATAAGATCCTAAGCTCTGTTGTTTTATGCAGATAAAAGACTACAAATAACACCACTTTCTGAATTTGACACCCTGGGATAAAATCATCCTACTTTAGCCAAAACTATACTTTTCAATCCAACAGTTTAGAGGTAATAAATAAAATTTATTTATTTTATATATAATATATGCATTCGAGATTTAACTACCACCATACTATTCCCTTGAAAGTCTAAATCAATGGTTCCAAATAGCTCTGTGAGGACAGGGCCGTTTTTCATTTTTATTTCATTTTATCATGTCTTTGTATCCCCAGGATCTACCATGATGCCATTCATAGAGTAGATTTATTTCTTTTTTGAGAAGGGGGAGTCATGACCTATGATTTCTTTGGTGTAAGAAACCAGATTTGCAACTACTCTGCCACTTCTAGTTTTAGGGTTGCCTGGACCATTGAAAGGTTAAATGACTTGTCCAAAGTCACATAACCAGTATGGGTTAGAAGTGAAACTTGAACACAGGTCTTCCTGACTCTGAATCTGGTGCTTAGTCTACTATCCTGGTTGCAACAGGAGCTTAATGAATGCTTGAGAGGAACTGTGGAATTGTTCCTATTTGTGGTCTAGGAATCACTGGTTTTCTATGTGGTTTTTTTGTATGAAGACTGGCCCAAATGTAGCAATGGGATGTGTAAACAGCAAGGTAAATTTATCAACCTACACTGGAAGAAAAGAGGAATTACTGCTTGTTCTTAGTTATTTTACTATTAGAAAACCACCAAACATAGTATGAGAGTATAGGGCACACTGATATTATTTTTTTCTCTCCTCTGTTCTTTACCTTCTTACTCTTTGCACCATGGTCACCTGATAAGATGAGGTCCATACAAGATCAAATATCTGGATGATTCAAGGACAACTGAGCTATTCCAATAATTACAAACAAACATAATTTATTCTCCTAGGATAAATGGTGTAGACCTGCTAATGATTCTCTGACAATTTTGAATGTCAAGAAGAAAGAGGAGTTGGCACCGCCATTCCTTACTGATCAGATTGTGTGTAGGAAAACACTGACGGACTTTATAATATACTCCTGCCAAATTGGTAGCATGACTCAACCCTCCATTGTAGCAGGGCATACTTCATATGGAGCAAATGGGAAGACTAGGACTGTGGCAGATGTCTTAAGAACAATGTTATTAAGTTCCTCCAAACATTCAAGAAGTCTATTTATTTTAGTCATTGTAATAGTTCCTACTAAAGAGAAGGGGGTAGGTGCTTAAAACAATAAAAATGCCACCTCTAGGACACAAGTCACTGAAAAGTGACAATAGATTCCCAAGTCACAGATAACCAGGATAACAAATCCATTTCAAGATGGTAATGCTGGCTACATTTATATCAAAGTGCCAGTCAGTAGTGGTGGTAGAGAAAATGACTTCTATTTTGGGCTGTAGGATGTAGTCAAGTGCCGTTAAGTACCTTTAAATAGATAGTACAACCAACTACCTTAAAACCTATCAACAGTGAAAGAAAAAAGGCATTGAATATACACATTGAGATGCTTATATAAGCTATCTTGATGAAGTCAGTGTAATAATTGGTAAACTGTTTCTATTTCTAATAGATGTCTGCTGGATTTTTCCCTTTCCCTTTGAACATTCACAATACAACAGTCATGGAAGGATTATGTACTCAAGTCATGAGATAGGACTTTAAGAATTTTTGAGTCAGTAGGCAAGTTAGGTTTCTAGGGGTTATCTTGTGAGCCAAAATCTAATAGAGAGGAAGATATTACTGGAGATATTTAAGGCTCTTAGGCAATACTGGTGGTCTACCTACCTTAAGAACTGTACTTGGCCTCTTAATATTGGCTGTTCTCTTATACTGCAACCCCTAGTTTCTCAGTTTGACACCCTCTCTGTTTCTGATAAGAATCCTATTGGTTGTACATCTAGGATTCATAGAAAAACTTTTACAGGCCAGCTAGTCAGCATGAGAATGACTCTATGAGTTCAAATATTACTGCTATGTGATCCTGGGCAAGTCACTTTATCCTGTTTGTCTCAGTTTCCTCTTCTGTCAAATGAGCTGGAGAAGGGAAATGGCAAACCCCTCCAGTATCTTTGCCAAGAAAACCCCAAATGGGGTCACAGAGAGTTGGACACTACAGAGCAGCAACAACTGAGTCCAACTCCATGATTTTTTAGATGAAATGATGTGTCTTATTCAGGGTGATGTGATTATATAGGTATTAAATAACAGGGCCAGGGTTCAAACTCAGGAGATCTGACTCCAAATCCTGATTTTTCTACTTTACCATACTCTCTCTTCTAGACATCCTATTGGGGCAGCTAGGTGGTGCAGAGGATAGAGCACCAGTGCAGGAGTCAGGAGGATCTGAGTTCAAATATCACCTCAGACACTTGACACTCACTAGTTGTGTGACACTGGGCAAATCACTTAACCCCAGTTGCCTCCTGCTAGGTCATCTCCAGTCATCCTGATGAATATCTGGTCACTGAATTCAGCTGACTCTGGAGGAGAAGTGAGACTGGTGACCTGCCCAGCCCTCTCTCACTCAAAGTTAAGTGCAAGTCATGTCATCACTTCTCTGATGGCATTGTCTTCTTCAGCAACAAAGGACGAACATACACACAGACATCCTACACATTTGTGTTATGTCTTTGTGTTTGTAACTTTGATCTAGTGAATTGCCTCTTATTTTCATTGTCCCCTTAGTTTGATGAAATGTTTTGGGGACTCTTGACTCCTGGTCCAGTGTCCAGCAAATTTCTGCCTCGTTCCTGTGATTCCAAGTTGTCATATGCCAAAAAACAATGGATCTTAATCTCTATCTCTCTTATTTCCTATCTGTAGATGAAGATAGGCTCTCTGTTCTACTGAAACATATTAAAGATCAATATACTAACCTAGGGAGTGTCCAAGGGGGTACATTACTATGTATCTGAGATAGGTTCAGACTGATCATGTTTATGAGTATAGGAAAAGGCCCATTTGGGGATGGAATGAAAACCTTTGGATTCTGGAACAAGGTAATTCATATTAAGACAAATGTGCATCTATGTGCTCATCTTGGAGAACGATTTCTTAGAAGTGATATGCAATATAAATATGGTATAATATGGTATAATAGATGATAATGAAGTGGACAGTGATGGCGATGATTAATGAAGTGTTATGAGATCAGCTCTCTGATGATGAAGCATCTCCAGGTCTTTCTCTTACCTTCTAATGAGAACACTCAGCTCCTCTAAATTGAAATTGAGATATAATCATCTGATAAGGCAACTTTCTTGATTGAGGCTGCCTTCATTTCACACCCCATTGGTTGCAACCACTATACCTTGATTTTACTCTCCTTTGTACCAAAACTCTATTGGCTGTCCAGAAACAACTTTTCTCAGATAGTTCTGGGACTTAATGAGAAAAAAAAAAGAAAGAGAATGACCAGTCTGCCATTATTGCTAGCTGATTTCCATTAGTAACACGACTGATACTCTAAGGGTGGGAAAATATGATACAGAGGGGGATTTTAAAATTAAAGCAGTCCTTCTCTGCTCTCCCCTAGATTTGATACATAAATGAAACTTCCTCTAACAGTGTAGATTAGCAACCTTGGAGAGTAGTCTGAGGCACCAAGAGTTTGCGGTTTTGAACAACTGTCTAGCCCTACAAATGACAGGATTATTGCTTCCCAAATACACATCCTTGACCCTTACACCCGTGTGCATTCCACCCTTTTTCTGGAGTGCTCTTTCTCTCTTCATTTCCTCCTTCTACCCCCTCTGGTCTCTGTCAAGACTCAGCCTAAATCTGACCTTCTTCAGAAGGTCTTTTTTTCTCTCTCCCTCCCTCTCTATAACCTGTATACATAGAGGGCAACTGGGTAGAGCAATGGACAAAGCCCTGGCCTGGAGTCAGGAAGACCTGAGTTCAAATCTAGCCTCAGACACCACCTGTCTGTATGACTCTGGACAAGTTGTTTAACCTCTGTTTTCCTCAGTTTCTTCCATCTCTAAAATAGGGCAATAATACAACCTATTTTGCAAAGCTACTATGAGGATCAAATGATGTAATAGTTATAAAGCACTTTTCACTGTGCCTAGCCTTGCTTAATAGATGCATATTGACTAAATTTCTTCACTCTCTATTCCTTACAAGAAATCATTTCTGTCCTCAAAAATCATATCATTAGAATATTTTCTAGTGCAAGAAATTGGCTTAGTCAACATATTGACTCAGGTGGGATCCTAATGGTCATCAAAGTTCCTTGGGAGTAGGGATCATTTTATCATTTGTACCTTGCTACGTATAATGGCAAGTAAAATAGGATCTTTTGCTCTTTTTTGTGCTAGTATAATCAAGAAGTATAATGCCTCTACTTGAAAATGATTAAGGAGGCTCTTACCCACCCATTATCAGGCCTGGGAAGATTTGTAAGAAGGTCCATACCTTTTGTTAATGAGTCACTTGGTTCTCAAGGGATGTGATGCCCTCTGGCTCTAAAAAGTGTATAAAAATTCTGAGGTGCAGTTTTGTTTTGGGTTTTGCTGACTGGAAGTATTCATTTGGCCAGATGAGAACTCCAGGAAGTCACTTTAAGGAGTACTGTGGCTTTGAAAACTCAGATATCAGTGCTTCCCTCTCTGGTAACTATGGTCAGACAGTTGGGGTCCAACTGTCTGTTGAATTCAGGTAGAGGAAGCCTGACATGAGTCTGTTGACTTTTAATTTCTTTGAAGTTCAGGATGCTGACTCCCCTGAGCTAGGTGAATGATATATGTCCTGGGTTAAAAGAATGATTCATGTGCTTGATTAAAGTGATTGTTAACCCCTCAAAAGTTACCTTTCCTTTTGTGAATGCAGATCTACCTGTGATAGCAGGCACCCCTGTGCCCATTGGGGTGCTTACTGACACACTAGGCAAGTCACTTGAACTTTGCAGAGAGGGGCAAGCTCAGTTTCTCCATCTATAAAATGGGGATGACACATATCTTACTTAGCTCACAGGCCTATTATGAATCAAGTATTTTTAAACCTTAAGGCAGTAGAGAAATGGGAGCTGCTTCTATTTCTCTGGATTTAAAATATGACTTAGGTTCTTTCTTTATCCCCTCTCCCTTTCCTCCTGCCCAGCCCTAGGATACTGGCTCTCTTCCTATCTGTGTTCTTGAGGGTGGGAGGGCCCAATGAGGCCTGAAAGAGAGTGGGAGATACTCCAAGGCCCAAGGGTGGATGAGTAAAACCAGCTTGGGAATCCAAGTAATCTGACGTCATTGTTGGCCTTGCATTCTTTACTGGGTGGCCTCCAAGAGTCTCAGATAACAATTCTCTTGTTAGACATGAAGAAGAGGCAAATTACCTTTAAAGGCTTAGGAAGGAAATTTTAGTTTTCCCTGAGATCTAAAAATTTACAGTTAATTTGATGTAAGGAAAGTGTACTTTCATTGTTATTAAAGAAATGGGAGCTGAATTTAAGATGAATCACTTGGTTCTTTAACAAGTCCATAATTCCTGCTTGGCTACATGGAGAGTTCAAGGAGGACTAGCACCTCTGGTGTGAGGGCTTGTCTAGCCTTTTTAGGGCTGCTCATCCACCACTGGTATTCACTTGGCACTCAGTTCTCACTTGTGGCTCTAAGTAGTTCTAGAATGTGCAGTGGCTACACCTTGGTACAACTCTCTTGAAAAACGGGTTAAACCAGGTTGAAGGTAAGTGACAGGACAGGCCTTAAACCCAGACCAGACAAGTCTGGAAACATTATAAAACAATGAAAAGGGCAGTCAGCTGGATTTCAGATCTGGGTTCTAATACTGGCTCTGTAACTCTAGATTTGGATTCCTTTAGATCATAAGCTCCAGGTTGAGAGTAACTGACAGACCTCAAACTTATTGGTAAGTTAAGGGGATGTCTACCCCAAGCATGTGAAGACATCCCCCAATGGAATGGGAGGATGAGAATCATTTGTTCCAATGACCACGATGTCAGCTGAAGCAGGCACTGTGGAGCTCTTAGTCAGACACTGAAAATGTCAAGATCATCTACTGTATCTTAAGCCATCACAAGTCATCTTGACTGCAGAAGAAAGAGTGAGGCTGATGATTTGGTGCAACTCTGCCTCACTTAAATCTAATTCATGCATGAGTCAAGACATAAATAGCAACAATTCCTGTCTTTTTTTTTTTCCTTAGTTCATAGGATGATAGGATTTGGAACGCATAGTGCCTGGCACATATGTAGGCACTTAATATATGTTTGTTGTTAATTGATGGAATGAATAGAAAGGGATCTTCTTGGGAAGTCTAACCCCCTTAGCTTAAAAGATTTGCTCCAAGGCCATCCACAGGATTTAAATTCAGGTCCTTAAGGAAGGACCAGTCCTCTTTCCATTAGTAACTATTATTTTTCTTCAATTCAATTAGATAATTATGTGATTGCTCTATGTTCTTTCTTGGTGGAGATAAAAAATTTGTATGATAAAGTTTTAGCCTTCAGGGCAGGGGTCAGAAAACTACAGTGTATGGGCCAAGTCGTTATGTGGTCTGCTTTTGTGCAGTCAGAAAACTAAGAATGACTTTTACATTTTATAACGTCTTACTATACTTGGGAATGCAAAATATTAGGCTTGCAAATTTTATTAAAACAGGTGGGGGCTAAATTTGGCCTTTGGTCCTGGTATAATAAGGGGGTGTCACACATACACAAATGATTAAAGTATAAAATAATCTATGATATGTATCTAGAGAAGTACAAACAAATGATACGTGAGGTTCAAGGCAGACAAGGTCATTATTGACCATGGGGTCAGGGAAGACTTCCTGGAGAGAGTGGTATGTGAGTTGAATTCTTAGGATTCTTAGTAAAAAAACCAACAGATGAGATAGGGATGAGGGAGAGAAGGCATTCTTAGGCTAGGGAATAGTACAGTTGGCAAGATAATACAGTATGCAGGATGTGAGGGCCACAGTGATAGTGCAGGGTTGGTCAATAGTTGGGTTGCAGAAGAGAAGGAAAGAAAGGAGAGGGAAGAGTCCTAGATAAACCCAAGTTTTCATATATGAAAAACTGGATGACTGTTGGTCCCAGGAACAGAAATTGCTGAGTCAAAAGAAAGAGTAGTAGGTTTACAGGAGAAAGATAATGAACCTGGTTTTCAGATGTCTTTGGTTTGAAGCTCTGGGGGCCTCTTGGCTTCCTTCAAGTTCCAGCTAAAATCTCACCGATATAGACTAGAATCTTTTGTTTCCCATTTATTCTGTATGTAGCTTGTTTCCATGTGGTCTCCCCAGCTAAATTGGGAACTCCTCAAGGACAGGGATTGTCTTTCTGCCTTTCTTTGTATCCCCAGTGCTTAACACAGTTCCTGGCACGTAGTAGGTGCTTAATAAGTGTTTATTGATTGACTGACATAAGTCCATTTCTGAAGCATACTACCTATTTGACTTGAACCCTAAGCCTCAGTTGTTTCATTTATAATCAGGGGGCTGGACTTCAAATGACCTTTGAAGTCTCTTCTAGCTCTTATGTCCCATAGGTATCTGAAGGTATAAATCTGGCCCTTAGGAGACAAGATAGCATGAGACATGTTGGTGCAGGTATCATCTTTGTGGAGATGGTATCTGAAGTGGTAGAAGTGAATGAGATTGCCAAGGGAAAATAGAGGAAGAGAAGATCAAGTACTGAAACCTGAGGGGGTGCCATCTTAAGAAGTCAGGAGGAAACGAATTAACTTGCAAAGGAGACAGAGAAAAAGAAATAGGAAAACCAGGAGCCAAATGGAGAGTAAATTATCTAGAAGGAGGAACTGATTACCAGATGACCCAGAGAAGTCAAAGATGACAACTCAAAAGAGATTATTCGGAGAGTTTATTAACAACTGACAAGAATATAATTGAGGGAAGCATTCTAGTAGACTAGTGGAGATAGAAACCAGATTGCAATGGACTGAAGACTGTGTAATAAGGAAGTAGGAGCATTAGTTGTAGGTAACTTTTTCAAGAAGCTTACCCATGAAAAGAAGTAGAGGAGTAGGATGGTAACTGGATGGTAGAGAAGGGCCAAGGAAATGGTTTTTTTTAGGACTGGATAGTCTTTAGCATGTGTTTAAATAGAGCGGGACAGTGTTTGGGAAGAGTCTGAAGATTCATGCTTCTAACTGTTTCCTGGTTTGTTTGGAGCTCTTAGACATTCATTTGAATGGTGCTAGTGTTAAAGTGTTCAAATTCTTGTTAAAATTTCAAGAATGCAAAGAGAATTCATTTTATGCCTCTGTCCCCACCCTTCCATTTTTTCCCCATTAAAGATATTTTTGAACACCAAGAAGGCAAAGCTTAGACATGCAAACACTCTGGCTCTACAGGTCTCTCACAAAAATTCAATAATATTGGTTTAAAGTATTTCCCAGTTAGGTATTCTTGAAGCAATAAAGGTCAGAAGAATATTGATTTTCTTAAATAATAAAACAGTTAACTCTCTCCAGAGAAAATTGTTCTTTACCATGCAGTTTCTTTAACTTTCCTTGAGTCTAATAAAAATCAAATTTATTTAGGGAATGATGCCTGTCCTTTTTCCAGGGTTTTAATCAACACCAGGGGAAGGAATATCCCCACAGATGAGATTATGGATCCTTAACCTGGCATACATGACCTTTTTTAAAATTAAATTTTAATAATTGTATTTCAATATAATTGCTTTCCTTTATCATCCTATGAACTTTATGAATTTAAAAAAAATGTGATTCTGAAAAAAGATCTACAGGCTTCATTAGATAGCCAAAGGGTTAAAAAAAAAAAAAGGTTAAGAATTCCTGCAATAGATCATGAATCCACTGAAGTATAATTTTGAAGACTTATTCTGATGCCATACCATGGTATGGCAGGAACCCTGGGCTCATAGGGTTGTAATAATGGAATGCAAACGATGGCAGATCCTACTGAGCTGTAAAAGTTACAGGTTTGAGACTAGCAAGGAACTGCCTATCTATCTGTCAAAGGTCAGATTAGCTGTGTCCTATAGGTTCATTAACAGAAGCTGAGTCACAAGATGATATATGTTAACCAGTCAACAAGTAATGCATTTATTATTTACTATGTGTCAAGCACTGTGCTAAGCATTGCGGATACAAGGAAAAGCAAACACATGTTCCTTGCTCTCAAGATCTTGTATTCTAATGCTGATAGAAAATATGCAAATAATTGTATCTGTACCAGATACATGCAAAGTAGATGGCAGGCAATCTCTGAGGTCACTAGAAATGAAAGAGATTAAGAAAAACCTCCAGCAGAAAGTGAGATCATTTATATTGGTATGTATTGTGTATATGTGTATGTACCCACATATTTTAAATATATATAATATAAAATATATGTATTTGTAATATTACATGTATATATTGTATATGTAATATTACGTATATACACATATATATGTGTATATGTATGTATATATATATATATATATATATATATATAAAATCTCTATCTACCCTATCTTCTCTCTTCTCTTCTCTCCTTTCCTACACACACACACACACACACACACACACACACACACAAACATACACACTGTTAAAGAGCTAAAGAGTTCTTAGGTTTCTTCTGCCAACAACACAGCATAATCTGAGCAAGACCTTTTTTTCACTGAATTAAAAAAAATTATGATCAACAAAGATCAAATAAAATGACCATTTACAGATAAATGATAGAACAGGAGAGAATTGTTCACGAAACCAGAAATCTCCGTAATATAGAGTCTGATTTTCTTTTTTAACAAATTCAGCACTTACCTTTCAAAACTGTACTGTTTGTACCAATAGACATTCTTTGGTCACTTGAGCAGATGTCTAGATTTCTTAGGTACATAACTGGATATGATGGGAACATGGTTTAGTGTGAGGCTGACTAGATATAGTGGAGTGGGTAAGTCTGTACTCAGTCACCATTCAAGATAGCTTAGCCCCAAGTTGGGAGATAACTCAACAAACATATGTGCCAGACTTTGTACTAAGCATTGGGTATGCATATACAAGAAAAAAAAAAGACCATCCCGGCCCTCAGGTAGTTTTCATTTTATTAAAGGAAATCAGCATATAAGAAGAGAGTGGAAAAGGGAGGGAAGAGTATTGGAAGTTGCACATATAGGGAAATGATGGTGAAATCCTCAGAGTGAAGCCTGGCTGATCTGAGCCTTTCATCAAAATGGAAGTTATTGGAGTAACTCATTAATGAAGGAAGGGGTTACATGGGAGGAGAAGCATGGTGACAAATTTTTCCCTGGAGCCTGAGCACCTAGATTGTTGTCAGCTACCTCTGGACATACAAAATAAATGACAGAAAAAACCCACCTTCCTTTCATTGCTATACTAATTCATTCATCAGTGATCACATTTCATCTTATACACCAACTTGTTCTCCCCAGAAGTGACAGCAAGCATGGTGGGAATGGGGATGGAGGAGAAGGACAGACTCTCTTTAATGCTATCCTCATTGAGAGATTGCTTTCTGGCTAAGAGCTATGAGCATAGCTGAGTGAGAAACAAGAAATGCGTCATCCCAGTGTACTGCCTTCATTGACTCTTGGTTACTTCCTCACTCAGTAGAGTAGGTATGCTCGTTGTTTGTGGTACTGAGATGCTGAAAGATTCTTCAATAAGCAGGATGCTAGTCACACTGAATGTCAACTCCAACTCTGACTTTCCCATCTGAACATATACAGGTGGTTAAACCCATCTGGGTTCTGCATTGCCGACTTGAGACACCCACAAGCATTCTCTTACATTCCCAGAGAGTTGATTAAAGACTTTTTAAAATGGAAGAATTGCTTAAGCCCAATCAATGCCTTTGGAAACACTGAAAAGTTTTCCTCCTTCAGCCAGACTCGGGGATAGGAACTATTTGTCTCAACTCTCCCTTACAAGGGATGTTACCACCATCAACACCATCGCCACTGGAGGTGTTTAGCTACATTTTTGGGATGACCTGTTTGGAAAGCAGGAGATGGAAAATGTGCCCAATAAAATCATATACAACTCAGTTGTGCAAATCCAAGGAACACTCAGTGGGATGACTGGTAAATAGCAGGAAACTCAAAGGAGCCTCTGTGTTTCCTCTCTCCTCCCTCCCCCCTTTTTATTTACTCATTGCCTTGTAGCACTAAAAGGGGACAAGCTATAAAAGGTAATATTGACAAAACTGCTCTGAAGCCCCCAATGAAAGGATTTCTTTATGGAGGCCCTAGTGCTGCAGGGAGAGAATACAGACTTGCTTTCAAGCAGCTCCCCCCATCCTGTGTTACACCCTTGGTGCTGGGCTGTCACCAATGGTAAAATCCACCCGTTATTGGACACTGCTCAAAGCTCTTTAGGGCAAAGAAACAAGCTTGGGGGACAGTTAATGCTTTCTCCTAATCGACTGTTAGGATGAGTATTGTTTTAATCACCAAGCAGCAGCTGGTCTCAGATCCAAACGGCAAATTACTCATGTACCCACCTACAGATCCTAATGTAAAATACACAAAACCTCAGACACATGCTTGCTTTCTTGCTTTATAGACTAATTAACTGGGGGAGGGGAGAAGGGAGTGGAAGCTCAGAAAATGAAGTGTTTTTCATAAACCTACTGGTCAGGCTACAGCATTTCATTTCCAAGGAAAAGTAGTCAGGCTTTCCCTCCTATCTCCCCTCCCTAAAACAGGCGTTCTTAACTTTTTAAAATTTTTATTTATTTACTTTGTATTATGGATCTTTTTGACAGTCTGGTAAAGTCTATGGACCCTTTCTCAGATATAATGGTTTTCAATAACTGAAGGGAACACTAAGTTTCAATTAGATGTATCCCCCTTCCCCTCCATTCAGGCTGACAGGCATCTTAGGATCTATCCATTGACCTCTTGGGGATCTATGGGTCTCACATTAAGAACCGTTGATGTTAAAATCTGAGATCTCATGGGGTCAGATATGTGCCTTATGTTCCCTGTCACTGGAATCACAAAATTAGGGAAGAAATGATTTAGGGCCATTTAAAAATACTAATAAGGTCTTTTAGGCAAGATTGGGAAAACTTACTCCTGTCTGAATCCCAACATAGAAATACTTCTCTCTTAAAACAATAGTTCCTATTGGCTTTATAGATAGCAAAGCCAAGCAAGAACCTTTGAGAATTAGAAGGAATTGCTTTAATAGCCTGTCTTTCTAGGAGTGGTGGTTATTTAGTTGCAGGGAAACCCCACATCACCCTTTCCAGTTCCCTCTCTTAAATTATTTGGGATTGGCCAAGTAACTACTTAAGTCTTCTTCCAAGGGTCGGAGGGGTTTTTTCTTTTTTTTTGGGAGGGGTGGAGGAGAGTAGGACTGTTTAGAGGTAGAATATATACTTAAAAAACCCCAAGGATCTATAGAGAGAATCTGAATCCAACTGCAAAGGTATTGATGGGAAATTTATAATAACCTTAGGGTTTTAGTACTACTGAGCTCTCTCACGATTATATCCAAATAGCCTTGAATTTGCTGCTCTGATCTTTGGATCTGAATTCAGATCTTGACTGAGCTGATTATATCTTTGAGACCTTGGGTAAGTCACTTAATATCTCCTGGTCTCAGGTTCCTCCTCTGTAAAATGATGAGGTTCATTGTTTTCTAAGGCTAATTCCATGACTAGATATAGGATTCAGTGAGCCTGTGGAATTGGATGGGCACATCCTTGAGATGAAGGATTCTTAGTACAGGCAATTAGTAGTTCAAATATATACTGAGCTTCTTTCAGTACACTAATATAGGCAAGAGACTGACTGGTTAATAATATAGGAAAAGGTGCCTCAAGTCATCTTTCATCCCCAATTATATGCCTGAAGACATCATTTATTCTGGAAACATAAAGGGGGATTGTGTCTGCCTCCTGACATTTAGACATTTTTTACTGGGAGGAAGGAAAAGCAGGAGACCAGATGGAAATCTCTATCACCTGTGGCCTTCCTTTTTAGGGGAAGTCTTGTTAGATTTTTGCCCAAGGTCTATCCAACTTGGTACTTGTTGTTATTTTTTTAAGCTGTATGAAATAGGTAGGGAATTTTTGTCTGCAAAACATTATTATAAGAGTTTCCACCGAAGAGACAGAAAAAAATCACTGCTGCTAGTAGACTTCCCATCACAGAAGAATGATAATTTATTAGGCTTTTGCTGTTATTCCTTCTGTATGTGGTGGACCAGAAAACCTCCAGTTTTAAGAATAAATACTTTCCATTTAGATGGAGAATTTTGCCAAATGCAAACATCCAAAATAACATTTTTCCTTCATGTCTCTGTTCCTGGTTGTCTTCACTCAACTCAAAACATTCTATGGAGAAAGCCAAATAGTCTGACATTCTTTTAGAACTGTAGAATTATTTTAATTCTTTTAGAATAATAGGGTTGTTGGAAAGTGGAGTAAAAATAGACTCTCCGTGGGGGTTTGTATGTTAGCTATATTATTTGCCTCTATCTGCCCAAAAATAATTTAAAGACCTGCTATTGTACCTAAAGGCCTTATACCTGGAGGCCCTTTTCCAACTCATATGTTGGACCCCACCCCCCACTTCTCACCCCAGACAAGCAGTTCCACGTGTTCATATTGGTTTCAGAAAATAGCTACCATTAGAGTAGAGCTCTTTCCCTGTGCCTAGAATGTTCTGCTACCTCATTTCTGTCTCCTAGCTTCTCTGACTTTTTTCAAATCCCCAGTAAAACTTCACCTTCTACAAGAAACTCTTCCCCTTAATTCTGATGCTTTCTCCTGTGATTATCTCTGGTCAGTCAATTGATTTGCATTAATTAAGCGCCTACTATGTGCCATGTACTGCGCTAAACAGTGGGAATATAAAGAAAGGCAAAAACCAACCAACCAATACCCCTCCTCCAACACATACACACATAAAACCCAACCCCAAACTAGACCCTGCTGTCCAGTGGAGAAGACAACATGGAAACCACAATGTCAAAAAAGATATATATGTATACATATAGGATAAATTGGAGGTGCATGAGGTAAATGAGATGCTCAGAGGTAACACAGTGGATAGAGGGCTAAGTCTAGCATCAGAAAGACCAGTTCAAATTCAGATACTTACTCGTTGTATGATTCTGGGCAAATCTCCATTATGAGAATCAAATGAGATAATATTTGTAAAGTTCTTAGAATAGTACCTGATACATCCTAGATGCTTGATAAATGCTTCCCGCTCCACCTCCCACCAAGCACTTAATACATTGCTGGACACAAAATAAGTGCATTAATAAATGCTTTTTGACTGACTGACTGATTGACTGATGAGCCCCCACTTATACATGTACTTTTACTATTCAACCTGAAGATAGGATTAGGTCAAAGCAAAGGCATTTAATAAAATAGCATAGTAAGAAAAATTTTCCTTTCCCATAGGCACATTCTCCAACAAATACCTTAATCTCTGTGGGAGGGAACCCCAAATCCTTGCTGTCATACTCCAAGTACACTTCCCTTCTTTCATGTCCCATACTTGGTCTCAATCTATGATCTAAGGACCCCTCAAAATGGGCATGATTACTTGAGCAGAGAGTCACCAGCTCCAATTCTTCTGGTAATGTGCAAAGTCACTAGGTATTACCATCTACCTTGATACCACACTCTTCAAATAACCCCAGCTACTATTTCCCCCACTGTCATCTAGCCTGCTTATGTACCCTTAGTTCTTACAGACCTATCCAGCTGCCCTACAGTGAAACCCTGTAAGATGTGTTTTTTCCCTCAAATAAGAGTGTTTCCTCATTAGCTGGAACTATCTAGTTTTTCTGTTTGCATCATTATCACTTAGTATAATGCTTTGCATAAAGTAAGTACTTAATAAACACATTTCATTCACTCATTCATTCACTCCAAAATTCTTTAGGTCTCTGAATTTATCCTGTCTAGAGCTTGTTTGGATAGCTCGGTGGCACAGTAGACAGAGGATGTGGAATCAGGAATTCTCATCTTCCTGAGTTCAAATCTGGCTTCAGACACTTAATAGCTGTGTGACCTTGGACAAATCACTTAACCCTGTTTGCCTTAGTTTACTTATTTTTAAAACGAGTTGGAGAAGGAAATGGCAGTATCTTTGCCAGGACAGACCCAGATGGAGTCAACCATGACTGAAATGACTGAACAATAGACCTTGTTATAATCCTGTCTCCCCAGATAGATTGTGAACTCATTGAGAGCAGAGACTGTTTTTCAGCCTTCATATCTCCAGTATTTGTGCAATGTCTGGCACATAGTAAGTGCTTTTTAAATGCTTATGGTTTTGATTTGACATAGGAGAATAATGGGCAAAAATGACACTATCTCCAGCGGGGGAAGTCACTGTCCTTATCCACCTCTGGCCTAGCAGCATCCCTGCCTTTCATGCGCACCCATGGCAGGTCTCCACTTTTTATAGGCTGTGAAACCTGAAGCAGCCTTCCCTGCTCTCCATTTCAGTTTCCTCTTCTATAAAATGAGAGGATTAGTGTAGATGACCTTTAAATTCCCTCCCAGATTTAGATGAATAATTTTAAGATTCCTACATTATTAACCATTCGTGAGATGATTTTCATCTGGATTTTACTGTTGGTGCATAGGCCTGTTGCAAAATTCAGATTTTCTTCTCCCCATCCCTAAAACATCCATTTTTTTTTCTACCTTTGGCAAAATATAGACCCATCATTCTAACTCAGAGCCAAATAAAATAGGTTTAGCAAATCTGTGACTCAGAATAATTGCTGGGCAATTTAAATAGACAATCACTCTCAATTAACCTGTATAGAATTTGGAAGACCTAATGTACCTCAAAGGAGGTAGAGACTGAAAGCAGATAACAATGTGTTCCATTCCTCCTTTACACGTATGGCCCTGTGAGCACACAGATCTTAAAATAAAAAAATAAAAAATCGGAACAAAACAAGTCGACCAGTTGTTCGACCTACATTAATTAAAGAGGGGTGCCAACCCTTCCTTTCTTTTTCTTTTTTTCCCTCTCCAAACGTTCTATACAGAATCAGGAAAATCACAGCCTTTTTAAGCTGGAAGGCACCTTGGACACAGTCTGCTGCCAATGAAGGCCTAGAACAGTTAAGGAGTTGTACAAGACCACACAACTACGGAGTGCCAGAGCCAGGTCTCTGGACTCCTAACACTCGGTATTATGTACTCTGATTTATAGCTCCCTTCCATGTGAATAACCTTCCCAGAGCAGCCACTCTAGCTTGATATTATCAAAACAATTTTCCCTTTCTTTCTCACAGGCCTAGATGAAGATTTTCCTCTCTTTCTTTCTCAGTTTGCTACTTCTTGGGTCTCTCCCTTTCTCTCTCTCTCTCTCTTTTCTCTCTTTCTCTACTCATTCTTTCTCCTCCCCTCCCCTTCTTTTCCTTTCCCTCCTCTCTCTGTCTCTCTGTCTCTCTCTCCTCATCTCTTCCCCAGGATTCTGACTTTACACAGTCTATGTACTAGACTTGGAAAATTAAAACCCCAAGTTGTTTCTCCTCCTCCTCCTCCTTTCCCATCCCCTTTCCCAACTTTTAGGCTTTTTCACATTCTTAGACTAAAAATCTAGGTCTAGAAGAGTCTTTTTACACTCAATTGATTCTTTTATACTTTGTGAACTCTGAACTCCCATTAGCACTAATGTGTGACTTTCTTTACTAGGCTAAAGGGAAATAGGAGAAAGTGGGAGAGAAATGGGAGAGAACCTGTTAATAGCCAGTATGTTTCCTGTTACTGCTAGCAGCACCCCCTTTGCTTTGGAAAGTCTCCAGGGCTCTGCTCTGGATCCTCTCTCCCACCTGTGATAAACACATCTTGAATGAAAAGGACAATGTATTTGAAGCTCCCTGGGGTATTAAGACTTGAGTTGTTATTTCCCCCCAACATTTGTATCTCCATATGGCTACTGTTTGTTGCTAGGGGAGTAAACTGATCTGTAAGACATTGAAGGGACATCTGAGTCATCTCTTAGGGGTCCTCAGCTGTACTGCCAGGGAAACGGAAGAAGAGAGAAGGGGAGGGGAGAGGAGGAGGGAGAAGAGAGGTCAGAAAGGGAAAGGAGAGGAGTGAAAGAAGAGATAAGGGGAAGAGAGAGCAAAGGAAAAGAGAGGAGAAGGGAGGAGAGAAGAAATGGAGGAGGAAGGGAAGGGGAGTAGAGAAAGGGAGGAGAAGGATTAAGAGAATAGGAGAAGGGAAATGGCAGGGAGATGGAGATAGAGGAGAAGGAAGAGTAAGGGAGGGAAGGGGAGAGAGGCCAAAATAGAGCCCTGCAGTACAACAAAATAAAGGGGACTGCTCCAAGTAACAAGAAGAAGCTGACTGAAGATTGACAGGTCTGCTCCCATCCCTTCTTTATCATCTTATAAACCTCAGAAATATCATAGGCATGGGTCAAGCAACCTTATCAAGTATTAGATAAGGTGCTCTTGGCCATGTAGGATATTTATAGAGGACTTAAAATTTTAAATGCTCTAATTAAGTAGGTTGGCTAATTCATTAGGGTAATTGAAAACCTCTGTTTAGCCCCCACAGTTTGAGGTGACCCTTGATTTTCATAATACCAACCACTCTTAGCCAACTGTTTCTCCATCCATAGGAGAACCATAAAGTCTACAAGCATAGCATTTTAAGAGATCCTCTCAAAATTCTATCCATAAGACAGAAAGGAGAGACAGTATGTGATATTTTTTCTTCACTTTATTTTCAGCATTCTCTCCCTATTGGCACTGATCAAAATGGTACAGTAAGGGAAAAGAATATCAGACTAGAAATCAGAAGACCATGAGCTCTAACCTGGGCCACCAGAGATACTTTATTCATTCATTTGAACATTTGGTCCTTCATTCAGTCCCTTAACGAGCCTACTACTACTTAAAGTACCTACTATGAGCCAGAAACTGTGCTAGGGCTGTTTTCAAAGAGCTTCAGTTCTAGTGGATGGGGCAATGCACACACAGTTATATAATTACAAAATATATAAAAGTAACATGAGGTAAGTGGTGGAGAGAATAGCCTTTGAAGGGGATTGGGAAAGGTCTCTTGTAGGATATGGCATTTGAACTCAGCCTTGAAAGAAACTAGGAATTTTATGAGATGGAGGTGAAGAGGGAGGGCATTCCAGGAATAGTGGGTGACCTATGTGAAATCACAGAAACAGAAGATAGAATTTCCTGTACAGCAACCAGTTTGTTCTAAACATGGAGCACAGGTAAGGGAGTACCTATGTATGATCCTGGAAAGGAAGTCTGGAGTCAAAGTGCAAAGGACTTTAAGTAAAGCAAAGCAAAATAGTTTGTCTTTTATTCTAGAAGCAAGAGGAAGCCATGAAAACTTTTTGATCAGGGAAGTAACATGGGGGTTAAGGCCTGTTGATTTGGCAGCAATGGGAAGGATGACTGGAAGGAGTGAGACTGGAGGTAGGAGGATCAATGACTAATTGTGTTGTTTTGGGCAAAGCCTCAACGTCCACCAACTGAAAAATAGATGTAGCTATCATGTTCTGCCTACCTGACAGGGACATTATGAATGATGAATGTGAAAGTCTATTGAGAACAGTAAAGCAATATACAAATTAAGGTCTTACCGTTTCAATCATGGATATCCAAATAGGTCAATACAGAGCAAAACCAGAAGTTGAATTCAAAACTTTCTGGCTGCTTTGAAAATTCTGACCAAACAAGACTGATGAGATCTATAGAAGATCTGGAAACACAGTATGATGAGAACACTCAATTAGATATCAGGATATTTGAGTTATAATCTTGGCTCTGTCACTTCTGATTCCATTAGATTCCATTAGAATGTGAGCTCCAAGTTGAGGGTAGCCAACATACCTCAAAACTGTTGGTGAGTTAGTGGGGCATCCACCCTAAACATGTGAAGGTTTCCCTGGTGGAATGGGTAGATGGTACTATTTTGTTCCAGTGATCACGGAAGGCAGCTGAAGCTGATGCTATGGAATGCTTAGGGCTTGATAAGACACTAAAGATGCCAAGGTCATCCATGGCATCCTGGGCCATTGCCAGTCATCTTGACTTTTGTCCTGCCAATGGTCTTTGATAACTCAGGGGAGAGAGTGAAGCTGACAACTTTGTGAGACTCTTCCTCACTTAAACCCAATTTGTGCACAAGTCAAGACATCTCCCATGATGTCATTGGTTCTTTTTGAAAACAAAGGGCAAACAACAAGCTCCTTGAGAGTGGTGACCACCTCCTTTTCCTCTTTGCATCTTTAATGACTAGTACAGGGATTGGCACACAATAAGGACTTCAGAAATGATTGTTGATTGATTGATGAGCTCTAAGGTCCCTTCCAGTTCTAAAATTTTACCCTTGCCACAATGGAATTGCCATACACTTTTAGACAGAGCAGAAAATCAGCCCCAGTAGACAGCTCCAATTTCAGTAATTGCTAGCTTATGAAATGCCTCTGAGGTTAACATTTCCAGCAACAATCTCTTGAGTCCATTTTAAAATTAAACTCTCACACAATGTTAATTATGGTGGGTATGGGAGCAGAATATATAATACACTTTTAACAGGCATTGGAGGGACCCCTTCTAACTTTTCTAACAGCAATCCAAATCTTTGATGTTCTAAATGGAAGCCCTTAGACAAGCTCCAAGCCACCTCTTTCTGCCTCTTTCCAACTCAGTCCTGATCCTTGCGGGAGACACTGGTGTGTTTTGTCTAGAATCTTAACAAAAAGCTGTGCTATACTGGCCGCATATTTTGCCTTTTTCCAGGTACCACCTCTTTCTCTGTAATGTACAATTAGGGTACAATTAGTAGAAAAGAGGTGGTGCATTTAATATATCACCGAGACAGTGACGCCCACACGACCTCTATACAAGTAAAAGAATAAGACAGAATCTTGCAAAGCAGAAAATGCAAACTATAATTGGGTTACCATTTAATTCGGAGATGATAGCTACTACTTTACCCCATATCAGTTTCCAATCTAATAAAACAACCCATTATCATAAAGGAGGGAGGCTGGACTGGGTGAACTCTAGGTCCCGTTCACTCCTAGCTTTGAGTAACTTCTGTGCAATTGATTGGTCAACAAACATTATTAAGTGCCTACTATATGCCAGGTATTATGCTAAGTGCTGGGAATATAAAAACAGAAATTAACAGTTTTTACCCCAATGGAGTTTACTCAGAGGTGTCGAACACATGACTGCAGTTATAAGTAACTAACAAAAATTCCAAATGTCTAAATCAGATTAAAATTTAATTTGGAAATGTCCTAAAAAATAAGCAAAATATAATCCAACATTTGTTCAGTTAGTTTTTAGTGATGTCTGACTCTTTGTGATCCCATTTTGGGTTTTCTTGGCAAGGATACTGGAATGGTTTGCCATTTCCTTTTCCAGCTCATTTTACAGATGAGGAAATGAAGGCAAATAGGTTTAAGTGACTTGCCCAGAATTGTATAGCTAGTAGATGTTTGAGGCCAGATTTGAACCTAGTCCCAGTACTGTAGCCACTGGGCCACCTAGATTCCCATAATCAATCAAGATAATGTTAATTTGTGATTTTTAAGTCAATATGCAATCTGCACAGATTAGTTTCTATTTGAATTTGACACCACTGTTTACTTTATAACAGAAGGTACAATATGTAGATATATTCAAGACATGCAACAGAAGCAATGTACTCTCGGAGAAGAAGACGCTAGCAGATGGGGACACCAAGAAAGGCCTCCTCCAGAATGAGATACACCTTGATGGAAACTAGGGACTTTCAGGGGATAGAGATGAAGATGCAGAGAATTCCACAGTGAAAGGCCATGGCTTTTAATTTGATGTGCTATACCTTGAGTGATTCCTTGGTCTTTCCCCTGCCCCATGATAGCAGCAAGGTGTTAAGCTGATGCACCTGTTAAAACAAAGCAACTTCTTTCTGGGGATCTCACATCTATATCTCTCCACGGAGAAAAATATATCTCCTCTGAGATCTATTAGAGAGATGATGAGGTGCAGAAACAGAATTTGGTCATAAAGTCAACATATGGGATGAACAAGAGTGAGAAGTCAAGGATGACACTGATATTGCGAACCTGGGTGCCTATTGGGACAGTAGTACCCTCAACAGTGATAAGGAATTTCAAAAGAAGAATGGTTTTTGAAATAGTAATGGATGATGACAAAGGTTCATGGTTAGAGACAGGGAGAAGAGGTAGTCCATGATTTTTTCCACAAAAATGAGGGTGGGTGGAGGGGGGCAGTGCTGTGGGAGGCTCCAGGAGAGAAGACCATGTTTAAAATAATTTTTTTTATGATGAATGAGATAGAAAATAAATTAAGGAGATATATACATATTTGTGTCTAATGGTAGCCATCTCTAGGGTAGGGGGGAGGGAAGAAAAAAAAGAAATTTACATGCTAATTTTATTGCACATTTAACAGGAATAGTAAGTTGTACATTATAGGTTTGCAGTTTCATGTGCAATCATTTTTTATTATACTATATTATGAAAATAATTTTTCTTCTGTAAATTAAAAATAAAATTAATAAAAATTTAAAAAAAGATATAAAAGGATTGCCTTGCTTCAGTGAGGGTCCAGTTAAGAGTAGATAAATTTGTAATAAATTTAATTGTCATGAATGTGTTAAGTCTGTCAAGGTATGAGTATCCACGAGACAAAGGAGAAAAGGGTTGGAGACTGGAAGGTAGCATAAAGCTGCCTTGTTCACTAAAGGCATGGAGATTAGCAAGGGAGGAGAGTATATTTAGAGTAGGGATGATGGCCTGGGAAAGTCTGATATGTGGAGAGACTGGAAGTCACATGGAGATGAAGAAGAGGTTTGGGCGGAGTATGGCATAGAAAGAGATGAAATGCTAGGATATTATGATGAGATAAAGGAATTTCAAAGTCCTTGATCATGAAAATGGAACACTTAGGAGTGATGGCAAGCTCAAGGGTGCATACCTCATAGGGTGTAGAGAAACAGGAATAGATTGAGGAACTAGGAAGCTAGGATATTTGAAGGAACCTCAATATGTTGAAGTCCCTACGTCCGAGGGCAGGAGTTGCAGTAGAGAGATGAATTTGGGGGCAGTCACTGAACTCATTGAGAATAGAACAGTACAGGCCACAGGGTGACAAAGCACATGTCTATGTGGGAAAGATGAGGAAGGAGGGTGATAATGGTAGTATTGGGGAACAGGGATGGTGGGTAATCAACATAAAAAATTTTTTGTAATTTTTAAAAATAATATTTTCTTTTTGACCCAATTACATATTAAAACACTTTAAAAACTGTTTAAAAAAGCTTATAGTTCCAAATTCTCTCTCTCCCTCCCTTCTCCCTTCCCTGTCCCTGAGATAGTAAGTTATCCGATATATCATACGTGTGCAATCATATAAAACATTTCCATATTAGTCATTTTGTACAAGAAGACTCAAAGAAACAAGCAAAAAAAAGAATGAAAGAAAAAAAATTAAACATAATATGTTCCAGTCTGTCTTTGGACAACATCAGTTCTTTCTCTAGAGGCAGACGGCATTCTTCATCAAAAGTCCTTTGAGATTGTCTTGGATCATTGCATTATTGAGAATAGTTAAGTCATTCAAAGTTCAGCATACAATGTTACTGTTACTGTGTACAATGTTCTCCTGCTACTGCTCATTTCATCTGCATCAGTTCATGTAGTCTTTTCAAGTTTTTCTGAAACTATCCTGCATGCCATTTCTTATAGCCCAATAATATTCCATCACAATCATATACCACAGTTTGTTCAACCTTTCCTCGACCTAGCAATGATGTTGCTGAATCAAAGGGTATGTGTGGTTTTATAGCTCTTTGGGTATAGTTCCAAATTGACCTCCAGAATAGTTGGAGGTAATCAAGATTTTAACGACCTCTTCCATAAAGCCTCCCTGTTTTCATCATTGAGTAATATTCATTTCTTCCATGTGCATCATCTAGTACTTTGGCTTATACCCTTTTATGCTTACAATGTACTTAAAAAGAGGTTATCATTGTATGAATCATATCTCCCTACACGACTGTAAATTCCACAGCAGGGACAACACCTTTTCTAAGTCTTTTGTTGTTATCAGAACGCGTCACAGTGATTTATACTCACAAGGTCAGTCAGTCAATAAGCATTTCTTAAGCACCTGCAATGTGGCAGACAGCATGTATGTGTAATGTGTAGTGGATAGAGTTCTGGCTTTAAGGTTGAGAAGACCTGGGTTCAAATGCTGCTCTGTCAACTACTGGCAATGTGACCATGGGCAAGCTACAGGTTCCTATTTTTTGTAAAAAGGAAATAACAACACTTACTTCATAGGATTGTTGTGAAGAGGAGATGGACCATGTATTTAAAAGACATTGCAAGCTTTAAAGAATTTATCAATTTCAGTCATACATATAAAATTGAAACAAAACATAGGATTGGATGGTTATATTTACCATGAGGAACCTCAGTTAAGTTACAGTATTAAAGAAAGTTACAATAGTATTAGAAATTGTGCTTACTCTCATTGATGCTATAGGACTTCAAAGAATTAAAATTGATCCAAAAAACGATGGGAAGAAATATGATGGGGTTAGATTAGGTATAGAATATTGCTAACTGTGCCTTTCCTATGATAAATGGCATAAAACAAGGATTTTCAAATCTTTTCTGTCATGGTTTCCTTTGTCTATCTCATGAAGCCATTGTATGGGGTCCTTCTCAGAAGAATATTTTTAAGTGTAAAATAAAATGTAGAAGATTGCAAAAGAAATCAAATAAAGTATACACACACATATGAAACAGATTTATAGACTTTCCCTAAAATATTCTCCATGGACCCTAGATTAAGAACTTGTGATATGAAAAGGCTCCCATTGAAGAGGGGAGGCAGTGTAGCATAATGGATAGGGCATTGGACTTGGATTCAGGATGTACTGGGTTCAAATCCCACCTCAGATACTCTCTGTTTGACCCTGGGCAAATCAATTCAGCTCCCTTGGCCTCAAATTCAACCTTTATAAAATAAGATGACTGGACTTAATGGTCTTTAATGTCCCTTGTTGCTTTAAATCTATCATTTGGTGATCATGAAATGATCTATAATGTAGCAAGGATGAAAGATAACAAATGGACGCCATTGTTGAATTGGCATCCATTAATATTAAAAGGCCTAGTAGTTCCAATATAATGAATAAATTTTCCACGGAGAATTCACGAAAGAAATTTCACAACAATTTGTATAGAAAGAGAAGGCAAATGAACCACAGCAGAGGGATATGAGATCACTGATACAACTTGATTCCCTTCCATCACATATGGATTAAGCACCTATTATTGACTTAGGGGAGCTGGGAATTCAAAGAGAAAATAAAAAGAAACAAACAAACCTTACTCTCAAAAAAATTGACATGTTCTCTTAGGAAAGTGGTAGAACACAACATATGCATGGATAAGTAAATACAAGAAAGTTTGAAAAGGAAACTAACAACCAGAACATAGATAAAACCTCCTGTAAAAGGTAACACTTGTGAAGAAGGAAGGAGGAAACAAGCATTTATTAACCACCTATTGTATACCAGCTTTTGTACCAAGCATTTTACAAATATCATCTCACTTGATCCTCACAAAAACCCTGAGAGGTAGCTGCTATTATTACTCACATTTTACAGTAGAGGAAACTGAGGCAGACAAAGGTTAAGTGACTTGCCCAGGGTCACTAAGTTAGTATCTGAGGTGAGATTAAAGCTCAGATTTTCCTCATTCTAGGCCCACTACTCTATCCTCTGCACCATTTAACACTTTGTGTTGACCTTGTGAGGAAATAATTATTTAAATCTGATTTTATTTGTATAAAAAGTTTTTTTATATATAATTTTGTTTGTGTAGTTCCTGAATTTATTTTGGCAGGTGTATTGGCAGGTATGCTATACTGTCTAGAATTATTTTTAAATGGGTTATCTTTTATTTTTTCTTGTAGAAGGAAGCTACAGATTCTTGAAAGCATAGATGGAGTGAAAAACAAAGGGGAGAGCCTAAGCAATGGAGTAAGAGATAGAAAGCTGAGTTTGAGGAAGCTGAAGTAGCCCATTTTGGTGGGAGTATAGAGTCCACAAGAGGGAATGGGTGTGGAAATGTAAAATGAGTCTGGAAAATAAACTAATTAATGCTACATTGTGAAAGGTTTTCAATGTCAAGGCCAGGAATTTGTATTTTATCATGGTGGCAATAGGGAGCCATTGACTATTCTTGAGGAGTGCAACATGATTAACTTTGTGCTTTAGGAATACTAACTTGCCAGCTATACAAAAGATGGGTTAGAGAAGAAAGGTACTAGAAGCAGGGAAACCATTCATGAGACTGTTGCCATGGTACAAGTGAGAGATGATGCATTGGGCATATGAGTAGATAGGAGCTGGTGCCAAATATGTTGCGTAGGTTGAATTGATAAGAATTAGTTGGATAAAAGGAGTTAGGGAGGGGGAAGAACTTCAAGGATGTTTCCAAGGTAGCAAATGCAAATAATTGACGTAAGTTATTACAAAGGTAAGGGTAGCATGGCCCAGTAGATGGACTCTAAGTCAGAGTTCAAGTATTTGTGTGACCTTAGCCTGATCTTGTCCTAGGCAGCTCTCCAAGACTATAAGTGACAGAAACATAATTGACCTGCCTTGGTAGAGGGAAGTTTCTCACCACAACCTCCCTGAAATGATGAACGCAAAGAACTGATCAACATGACAATGAAATCAACAGCAACAGTAACAATGATAAATTGCAGACTTCCTAACATGGCTTTTATTTTTTTAAAGTTTGGTCCATGAAAGCTCCATCTTCTTTCTACTTGAAACATTGCCTCACTTGAAGCATGGAGATTAGCCAAGGATGGCTGATCTTCTCCCCTTTTTTTACTTTCCTTTCCTACCCCATCAGCCCCCAAAAATTCTGGGGGAAAGAGAGGGAGCTGCCTCAACAGGAGGCTGGCTGAAGATTGAAGGACTCAGTTCCTCAGATATAGCCTTACTCATTTAATTTCTCCTTCCCCCCCAATCTTTCTCCATCCTTTGAACTCTGCTAGGGTTTCTTGGCTAATAGCTGACTCTGGCTTTAGGAAAAAAAAAATGTTTAAACACGTTTTTATTCATGTCTTCTATTTCTCATATCACCATAGTTATCCACAACATCCTTCCCCTCTCCCCTGCTCCCCAGAGACCCATTCCATATAACAAATAGTATTGTTTTAAAGAAAAAAAACAATTTAATTCAACCTTTAGGAAAAATTTTTGGCTGATGGGAACAACAAGACAGAGAGATTTCTTATCTCTTGTGGATAGGATTCAAGCCTCATAGATGTAAGACTGAAAGGGACCTGAGAGGTCATCTAGTTCAACACTCTCACTTTACATGTGGGGAAACTCAGTCTTCCCAAGGTCACACAGCTAATGAAGTAGCAAAGCCAGGATTCTGACCCAGTGCCCTTTTCTTTAAATACAACACTTGTCCCTCTGTACTATACTGCAGCTGGCACTTTGAGTTTTAATCTTGCATTGGTTTACCCACACTAATAATGACAGCTAGCTATGTGATCCTGGTAACATCACCTCTTTTTGCCTCAGTTTCCTTATCTGTAAAATGGGGATATTCATAGCACCTCCCTCCCAGGGTTGTTGATTGTAAAGCATTCATCACAGTGCTTGGCCCCTCGTAAGCACTATGTAAATATTTGTTATTAAGATGCTCATTGTTTTGTGTTGGTATTCATGAGGGGCTTTTTCTCTAATGGTCTGGTTTGTACCTCACATCAGTCCTGTGACATTGATCCTAAAGGTGTTACTAGCCTCAGTTATTAGTTACAGATGAGTAAACTGAGACTCAGAGAGGTTGTCTAGGCTGAGACAGTAAGCAGTAATGATGACATTTGAATGGGGTTCTCTGTTCGGTTTATCTATCCCTCTAGTTACTCTGTGGTATTGTCTCTTTTCCTATTATCTCTACCCTTTCACTGAAAAGCCCTCAGTCAATGTAAGTCTGCCCCTCCTTTGCAACCTGTCTTAGAGAGGTGCCTGGGACACTGAATAGTTAGGTGAGTGGTCCAGGGTCACACAGTCAGTGAGTCTCTGGAGCAGCCTCTGAACCCGTCTTCCTGATTCCCAGACTGGCTCCTTTCACACTCTGTTGCTAGGATAGAGATGGTTTTTTTGGGGGGGCTTAATTCATTTCACATAAGTGATTTCTTTCTAAAAATTTCCAAGTCTTTATATCCATGCATTCTCGATGTTAAAAACAGTTTTCAGTTGAGGCCACTGTCCTAAATGGATCCTTGATCCTTTAGCCAAGCCTGTCTGGGTGAAGGTTGAAGGATTTTTTTTTCTTCCTCCTTAAGACAATGTGTTGCATTTTGTCATGGAAAAAATGAGCACAATTAGAATGTTTTCTAGATTAGATACCAGGTGTCAGAATACAGAAGATCTCTGTTTTGGCAGCCAGATTGTTTTTCCAATGTCAAGTGCGGTACAAAGTTTCTGGTGCAGGCTCCCCGCCTTTCCTGATGCCCACTGCTTGAACTTCCATCCCTGGAATCTATTGCAACCTTTAGAGACAGTCACAGAGTGACTCAGAATGGGACCTGATTTCACAAAGGAAACTCCGCTCAGAAACAAATAATTAACCTGCAGTAAAGAATGAAGGCTTTTTTGGGTTGTTATTTCAGGTCTTTCTTAGACTAGGAGTCTCAGGGAAATTTTTCAATTAATTTCCCCAAAGGGGCTTCAAATAGTCTGCCATGATTTTATAAGTGTGCATGTGTATGTGTGTGTTTTAATGTGCTGTAGGGAGGTTTTTTCTTCCTGATGTTTGCCATCCAGTACTTTGGGGAAATTTAATCAAAATCTAAATTTTGCTTCCTTTCAAAATCATGCTGCAGGAATTCTCAGTCTTGAATCCATGAAATTAAAATTTTTTTTGATAATTCTGTCACTGATATGTTGATATTGATATCTGTCATTGGTATCATTGATTTTCTTTGACATAATATCTATTTTATATCATGCATCTAAAAACATTATTCAGAGAAATGGTCTACAAACTTCATGAGACTGCCAAAGGAGTCCAGGATACACAAAAAGGGTTGAATTCTGCTCTTCTGTGGGGATTGATGGAAAGAACTAAGGCTATGTAGCCTGGAAAAAATGTAGCATGAGACAGTTAACTTCAAAGTGTTGAGAGATTAGATTTGTTCTGTTTGGACACTGAAGACAGAATCAAGACCAACGGGTGGAAGTTGTAAAGTGTGACATTTAGGTTTGATCTCAAGAAAACCTTTCTGAAGATTGGAGTTATTTCAAAGTAGAATAGACTGCTTCAGTAGTACATGGGGTTCTAGGCACTAGAACTCTCTAAACAACTGTCATGTGCATTATACAGAGAATTGTTTTTGTAGGCATGCCAAACTAGAAATCTACCCAATTACCAGTACTAAAATTCTGCTGCTCTAGCAATATAGCATTTACTATGTGCCAGGCACTTTACAAATATTAGCTCATTTGACCCCTTCAACAACTCTGGGAGGCGGGTGCTATTGTCATCCCCATTTTACAGATGAGGAAACTGAGGTCAAGTGATTTGCTTCAAGATCACATGGGTAGCAAGTGTCTGAGTCTCACTCTGATTCCTTGCCCAGTCCTCTATCCATTGATCTACCTAGCTGCCTCTAATAGGGGAGGGAATTGGACTGTTGATTTCAGTGGTGCAGGAAGATTGCAGTGAGACACTTCTTTTACCAATGAGGGTCTACACTTTCTCTGCAATGTCTTAAAGAGTTGCCCAGAGCACTGAGAAGTAAAATTGTTTGCTTAGGTTCCCAGAGTCATTATGAGATTGGAGCAGTGTGAATTCTGTGATTCATAGCAACAAGCCTGCACAGCCCTCCCTCACTCAAAACAAAGTCAAGTGCAAGTCATGTCATCATTTCTCTGATGACATGGCCTTCTTCGGCAATGAAGGATGAACCCACCCACAGCAATGTGAATATCGCCGCTCAGGGCCTAGCTCTCTGAGAGGCACAATACCGCCTCTTAGAGTAATTCCAAACCCTGTATCAATCAAGTCCTGGATATGACCCCAGTTGACCTTTCTACACTTGTTAGTTATTATTCCTCTTTATGTAACTCATGTGCCAAAGTGGCCCATTTGCTTCTCTCTGAACTCAGCATCCCATCTCCCATCTCCATACCTTTGTATGGGCTGTCTTCTTATGCCTGGAATCCACTCTCCATCTCTTGGAATCCTTAGCTTCCTTCTGGGTTCTGCTCATGTATCACCAACTATGGGATGCCTACCTTGAGTGCCCTGATTGTCAGTACCCTTTTCCTCCTCAAATTATTATGCATATGTTTATCAGTTTATATGTTGTACACCCCTAATAGAATGCAAGCTACTCCAGTGCAGAGTCTTTCATTTTTGTCTTTGTATCTCTGGTGCCTAGCACAGTGCCTGGGACACAGTAGGTGCTTAATCAGTGCTTGCTGGGATCAATCACTTTGAAAGGCAGCTAATAGGAGTCTAAGCAGAGAATGTTGAGATGGCATTGTGACTTTGGAGAAGGGATCTGGTCCTTGGCACAAGAGGGAAATCTTTGCTAACTTTAACTATCTGAGTGGATCAATCCAGAATATACTTAACTGTACTGTTTTTCTTCCTTCCTTCCTTCCTTTCAACATTGCAGATTTACTATGTGCGTTATCCTGGGCCAGATCCTAGAACCTCAATATAGCTTGTTAGAGCAGAAAGAAAACTGCCTTTTGTGTCAAAAGACCTGAATTAAAATCCTAATTTTCCCAGTTTCTGACTATGATCTTCTTGGGTAAATAATTTTATCTTCTCCCTCTGACCTTTGTTTCCTCATCTGCAAAATGGACTAGATAGCTTCTGAGTTCTCTTTCTGTTCCTACAATTTTAGGAATGCTGAAGGGAAGGAGATTTGACATAACACTACACTTTACAGGAGGTATTTAAGAAATACTAGTTGAGGGGGCAGAGCCAAGATGGCAGAGTATGGCAGAGACTTGCCGGAACTCTCTTCCAAAACCCTCCAAATACCTTCAAAAAATGATTAAACAAATTTTAGAGCAGCAGAACCCATAAAAAGATGAAACAAATTCCAGTCCAAGACTACTTACAAGTTCAGCAGGAAAGGTCTCACAAAAGGCTGAGAGAGGAGCTTAGTCCAGCTGTGCCAGTGTAGATTTGGCCCCAGTGAGACCAAGAAGGTCTTGGAGTGACTTTTGCTGGTAGTTTCTGGACTTCTTGACCCATAGATACCAAGGACAATTTAGAAGATCAACAGGTAGGGTCAACTGTGACAGCGTGGGAGTGGAGCACTGGCCTGATCAGCACAACTGGCCTGAGCAGGCTAAGAGCAGGCTTTGGCAGTGACTGAATCAACTTCCAGGGCTTCCAGCCCACAAACAGTAAGGGGATTAAATAACTGGTCAGAAGGAGAGTATGGGGTCTCTTTATTAGCGCTGAGGCAGGACTTTGTTGCTTTGCCCACACTCGGATTTGGTCCCAGCCCTGGGTGGAAGTCCCAGGGCAAAGAGCAACACTAACATTAGAAGAGCTTGCAGGCACAGAGGAGGTCCCAATTCCAGGGCAGAAAACAGTGCCTATGATCACTCACTCTGGAGAGAGTAAACATACCTCTCCTTAGATCATCCCACCTTGGAAGAATTGAAAACTTACAAGTCCCCCTAGAAGTAGCTCGGAAAACAGCAGCACAAAATGCCTGAAGCTTGGTTCAGTGTGTGCACCACCCTGGAAGCAGACTCTACTTTGACAAACAGTTAAAAGTTTAATAATAGGCTGGGAAAATAAGCAAAATATTCAAAGAAAAACTCTGACTATAGAAAGTTATGGTGACAAGGAAGATCAAAACACATACTCAGAAGAAGGTAGCAAAGTCAAATCTCCTTCATCTAAAACCTCTAAAAAAGAGATGAATTGGTATCGGGACATGGAAGAGCTCAAAAAGGATTTTGAAAATTAAGTAAGAAAAATAGAGGAAAAATTGGAAGGAGAAATGAGAATGATGCAACAAAATCATGAAAAATGAGTCAACAGTTTGCTAAAGGAGACCCTCCAAAATGCTGAAGAAAATAGCACCTTTAAAATTAGATGAGATCAAATGCAGGAAAGGTTCCAAAAGCCAATGAGGAGAAGAATGCCTTAAAAAGTACAACTGACCAACTGGAAAAGGAAGTCCAAAAGCTCACCGAATTAAATAATTGCTTAAAAGAGGCATTAGTGAATCCAACTCAGTCACATCTTAGTTTCCAGTTAGAAGGTTTCTATTACTGGTTTCTCCAATTAGTAAGAGCAGCTAATTTACCTTTACTTGACTGTGAAACCTTAGGCCATCAGAGAGAGATTTAACAGTGTCTTGAGATGACCACCACCTCAGTTAACCTCATGCTTAGCTCTGGTGTGGTATCAGTTGAATCTGTCCATCTGACTGAAGACTGGCTATCTTGACCTCTAAAGAGGAAATGTGGAAAGGTAACAATTCTAAACCTAAAACTAATCTAACCAGTCAGTCCCTAGCTCCCCTATTACCAAAATGTGCTTCATGTTCATGTGTAAGGCTTTCTGCTTGAAGATTGCTAACAATGACTAAAGAGGCCTTTTCTGACTTTCTTTTATTTTAGTTTATAGACCAGAATTGTATGTCAGAATTTAAACTTACAAGCTTGTGTAGTCAAATTCGTGCTTTATTGAGTGAACTTTGGAAGGAAATAAGAGTTTGGTACCACTAGTGCTTACCAGACTGTAATTTTATTGGTACAGAGAAAATGACTTGCATTTTAAAATATAGTTTGCATGTAATTATACACATACATATTGTCTTCTTGTTGGAACATAAATTTCTTGTGATTAGGAATCATATTTGTATCCCAGCTCTTAGCGCAGTGCCTGGTAAATGTCAGTGGTTGCTGACTGATGAGGAAACTATCTCTGTTAACATGGTTAAGCAGCTACCCATCAAGTTATAGTCTTAGAGTTGTGTCATTGAGAGATAAGTAACTTACTCAGGGTTACACAGTCATCATGTGTGTATCAGACGGAGAGCATGAAAACTGGGTCTTCCTCACTCCAAGTTGTTGTTCAGTCATTTTCAGTTGCATCCAACTCTCCATAATCCTATTTGGAGTTTTTCCCTTGGTAAAGATACTAGAGTGGTTTGCCATTTCCTTCTCCATCTCAGCTTGGAAATGAGAAAATTGAGGCAAACAGGGCTAAGTGACTTGTCTGGGGTCATGTAGTTAGTAAGTGTCTGAAGTTGGATTTGAACACATGAATATGTCTTAATGATTCCAAGTACTCTATCCACTGTGCCACTTAGCTGCCCAAAAGGACTTTGATGAAATTGTACTTCAGTCTTCTTTTCCCCCTTTATAATCCAGAGAGCACATTCTTCTCTTTCTCAATGAGCTTGTCACCTTAGATTTTTCATTAATATGTTTGTGTTTAGGACTCTAGGAAGGTAGCTTGGGGATTGATCTTGGACTACTTCATTCAACATTTTGGCCAATGACTTACATGAAGCTGCAGACAGCAACTGAGCACAGTCATCTTGCAGATTACACGCAATTGAGAGAGGTAGTTAGGATCCAAAAGGTTCTGATTCATCAATTAGGAGATATTGAGTAAGGATAAAAGTGGGAGCACAATCGATAGAACTCCAACCCTGGAATTGGGAGGACCTGAGTTCAAATTTGGTCTCAGACACTTACTATCTGTATCACTCTGGGCAAGACTTTTTTTTTGTCTCAGTTTCATCATCTCTAAAATGAACTGGAGAAAGAAATGGCAAACCGCTTCAGTCTCCAGATAGGGTTGAGAAAAGTCAGATATGATTCAAATGACTAAACAACAACAAAAATATTCTTACGTTTGGGTTAAAAAAATCAACTTTGTAAGTCTAGGATAGGAAGAACTTACAAATACAAGTTTGTATGAAAATAGCTGGGAGTTTTAGTGTATTGTCAGGCAGTCAGTCAGTAAGCCTTCATTGTGCTGGCCTACTCTGTGCCAGGTATCATACTATGCACTGACTGTAGAAAGGGAGGCAACAACCAGTCCCTGTCCTGCACTATATTAATTTTTTTTTGAGGCAATTGAGGTTAAGTGACTTGCCTAGGGTCACATAGTAAGTGTCTAAGGCTGTATTTGAATTTAAGACCTTCTGACTCCAGGGCCAGTGTAATATCCACTGTGCCATCTACCTTCCCCACCATACTGTTTTTTCAATCAAGAGCTTGGATGGCCACTGGTGGTGGATACTTTAGAAGATATTTTGATGTCAGAGCAGATTGGAGTAGATGATTTCTGAGGCCCCTTTCAATTCTGAGATTTGCTGATTTTTATTTCACTACTTGACTATAAGCTCTGTTGAGATTCCTATCTCTTCTAAACTTTTTGTATTTCCCAGCTTCTGAGTGTGCTTTGCACACAGCAGGTGCTTACTAGCTGTCTTTTGAATGATTGAATGCGCAGATGCATGAACTTTCCTACTTGGACTGCATCGATTTTTCTTTGGGCAATTGGTGTCCAAGCCCCAGGGATTCCACAGTTTTAAAACTATTGCTCTTGATCTGAATTTCCTTCTCTGGTTTCCTTTAGATTCAGTTCCTAGTCTGCTCTCCAAGGTCGGAAAGTGTTCAGAGGTTTGATTTAAGGAGCTGTGGGGGAGAGATCCTGCTGTGCCCATAGAGGAGATGGTAATTCTTTGAAAAAAGGATTGTTCAACTCCTACAGAGAGAGGCTCCAGGCAAGTATCAATTAAATTCTTTACTATCATCAATAACTACTGAGCTCCTGTACAGGACAGAGCTAATAAGAGATACAATTAAATTCATGACACCAAGGAAAACAATTTTCTAGCATGCATCTTTGACTTAGTTTTCCAACAATGCTTTTTTTGGAGGGGTGGGGAGGGCAGGCAATTTTAGAATAACAGAAGCTGAGAGTCTTTGGCCTCATTTAGATTGAACAGCATAGGTCTCTTCCCTTGGGGTGAGAAAAAGAGAAACAGCTGTTAATAGAATCAAGATCCAGTCTAAAAAAAATGGTAGCAAGTGTCTTTTAAATCTGGTTTTCTTAACAGCTCTTTGGAGCCCTGTTCACAATGTGGTTGGTTTGTAATCAGATCTGTAGTCAATCTTTTCCCCCGATGGTTCTGCACTCTCCTTCCCTAAGTGTTAAATTGATTTAGAGCCTGCACTGTAGAGCCATCTCCTAAAATGCATCTTTAGATCTCATTTCTGGAAAGCGCAGAATCTCTCTGACTGAACATTTTCTTGAGCCTAAGCTCCACCCTTTATAATGCAGTGGAGAAAATGTGATTCCGTTGTCGATTTGTTCATGATACTACTCTGTGTAACAGTCCCCTTCCTTGAAATGTCATTTCCAAGATATTTACAGAAGTCATTCAAATTGGAGGGAAAGACTTAGAGAGAGAGTCTTAATAAAAGACAGTGTGTATCTTCCACCATCCCTTCCCCTGGCTTTTTTTTCCAGAGTCCAAATTATCTTATTCAGCCTGAAGTAACTATTTCAAGGAAAGCACTATTTCTGTTCAACCAAGATAAAAAGCTATATACGGTAGTCTATCTAAAGTCTCTATGACTTTTGCATTAGGATGTATTTTCTAGGAATCTTAGGCCAGTTCTGAGAAGATTATGGTTTCTTTCTATTGAGTTAAACTAGAGGGCTATTCAGCTCAGTTCCATGGTACCTGCTTTACAGTGGCTATATGTGGGACTACACAGAAGTGTTTCTCTTTTTATTGTTGCTGACTCTATAGGGTTTACCAACTGCACCAATGCCATGGTGCAGTTGCCTTTTTCTGCATTTTGAAATCTTCCCCCCCTCCCATTTATAATTATACAAGAAAAGACATTAAATTGTAACTTTGACCCAGATCCAGAGTGAGTATGTAATTTTTGACTTAGAAGTCTACTGGAAGGGAATGTAACTCATCCAACCATTTTATTTTTTGATAAGGAAACTGAGGCTCAGATATATTAAATACTTCACCCATACACATGGATGGTGTCAGAGGTGTGATTTGAATCTAGAACTTGGTGATTTCCTAGACTTCCACTCTATTTCACCATGTTGCCCACCATTAAGACAAGATTCCATTGAGGTTACTAAAGACAAAAAAAGAGACCCATATATATGGAAATATTCACAGCAACATTATGTGTGATAAAAAAATTGAAAATAAAACAAAATATAGCAATATTTAAGGAAGAGCTGAACCAACTGCTATATGTAAATATAATGAAATAGTATGGCCTAATAATGAAGGAAAAAATATGGAGAACTCAGAAAAAATGATGTAATAAGAGGGAAGGAAAGAGCATCTAAGATCTGTATACATAATGACCCCCAATATAAATAAAATTAAACCTTGAAGGCAACAAAAGTCAGGTCAACATTGTTGAGCCCTATACTAACAAAGTTAAAGGACACAGCCTTTCTTTCTGTTAACAACTGGCAAACTACAAGAGGTGAAAGTGACATATTCCATTGATTATAAACATACCATTAGGTAGTTTTGCTTAATTGTTTCTAGAGAATATGCCTTGTAGGGTGGCTTAGTTGGGTGTTGGGAAGTATTTGTAGGAAACAAGATGTATTGATAACTTTAATTTTTAAAAAAGGTTATTTTTGAAGTCTACTGTAACAGTCCATATTGCATTTGAGATTTTATCTATAGCAAGAGAATTCATTTAATGAGGGCATTGGGGCTATCACAGAAGGTATAATTGATTGGATTCACACTTTTGAGGTGTAGAATATCACCTGCCAATCCATACCCTAGATATATCATTTTGGGGTCAATTGTGTCTTATTGTATTGACATAGCCTTTGAGTCACCCATAATTTTGATTCTTCCAAAACTGTAGTGTTCCACAGATTTGGTATTTTTATTGCTCTGAGTCATAAGATACAAATAATCTCCAAAGATATAAAATTGAATATCACTCAGAAGGCAGGTTATAGAGAGATACATGATGGGTATGAGTAGGCTACAACCTATGCCAAATGAAAAACTTACTAAAGAGGGCTAGAATAAAGAATATAATTAAAGATATGCTTAGTAAAAAGAATGGTAAGGTCCCATAGCATAAGAGCAAAGGCAAAAACAAGAAATAATCCATGGACCCCAATAGTAGCCTTGTGATGTCAAGAAGAATCAAAGAAGGCTACCAACACATAGAATGGAACTCCTAGAGTTAGTTTATGAAATGACATGTATTAAGAGTCTCATCAGGTAGTTGGGAATAGAGGGATTATGACTTGTTTCTTTGGGGACACCATCCACAGTAATAAACTCACAGATACATTGATGTTCCTGTTAGAGGAGGAACATCACCAGACTAACATTGGTATTGAACAGACAAGTCATTTCAGGTAACAGATCAAGATCTTTGAACAATGGAGAGATACATGGTGGATAACCTATGAACAGTGATGCTATGGAAAAGTGACCTAAAAGAAGATATCCAGGAGATGTATTGTTAGAAAAGGAGGCAGGAAGAGTAAGGAATAAATAACAGATGAACAATCTTAGTCTTATAGTGGTACCTGGAATAATTATAATAGAGGATCCCTCCAGCACTGGGGGATAACATCAGGGAGTTGGAAGGAATCTTCAAAGGCATCTAATGCAACAGCCCATTTTGTAGATGAGGAATCTGAGGTCCAGAAAAGGTTTTCCAAGGTCACTCAGGTGATAAGTGACAGAGGCATGATTTGAATTCTGGATCTTTGAACTAGAGTTAGTATTCTTTGGCTGACTCTTATCTATTTCATTGTAGGGAATATCCCATCAATAAGATCATGGACTCATTGAAATATTATCTTGTTTATTCATCGATACATTCAACAAGCATTTATAGTGTACCTACTATGTGCCCTGCACTGGGTAAACTGGCAATCCAAACACAAAAAAAGTCATCAAAGAGCTCACATTCTGTTGGATGTATTATTTTAGAAGATACAGGCTAAAAGCCTTACTTACAAAGCATTAATGTTAATGGATATATATATATATATATATATATATATATATTAATTATATGTATCAAAATCTTCTACCCATATCAGACTTCTGTGACCCAGGTCTACATTTCTAGGCTTGCTCCACATTTTGTTTTCATTATCATCACCAAACATACCTTCACAATCCTTTTTCTGCCCTATATGCAACCAGAAATGAATTTACAATTTCCGTGAAGGACATCTAATGAAGCAATAAAAGCGAGTGAGTCATCAAATAAAGAAGATGGTAAAAAAAAAAATATGAACTTACTTATTTAAGTGGTTTACAACCTTGGAGACTGAGATAAAAATGATTTGGCAAAGCTTTTATATTGGAGCAATAAAGTCTTTACACCTTTGTACAACAGCCTATACTCTTCCAACAGGGCTGTAAGGTTCACAAGTAATTGGGAATACAATACCCTAGGTGAACTGTTGACTCATAATCTCCATGGGATCATTTTGGTCTTTCTTGTTTGTAATGTTCACTTGACACATTTTGCTAGAACACTTGCTGAGCCACATCACCTTTCGTAGAAATTATTGAACCAAAGAAACTGTTGCCTGGAAAGGTGAGCAAAACAAGATCTAAACAAAACAATAAGTCAAAAAAGAGAGAAGTAACCAATGGTTGAATTGTGGGACCTTCAGGAAACAGGCTTCTAAAACTTTCTTTCCTGTTGATGGGCAAAGCAATTAGCACCATCATTTTAGAAGTAGTGAAAAGAATGTTAAAAATGCTCCTTGAGGGCAGGTACTTTTTCATTTTTGCCTTGGGCATGATAATGATGGACTCATCTTAATGAGCTGATAGGAAGTTAGGGAAATTAAGAGTAGGCTAAGCTTTTGGCCCTTCTTTTAAGAGAGACTTGGGGAAGAAGAGAGACTCAACCAAGGGTACAGATGAAATATGAGTATTAAAGGTCAAGCCATCTTTGTGATGATGAGGTTCCTGATCAAGGTTTTTTATTCTTGGGGGTTAGAAAGATGATGGTGGTGGTAGAGTAAAAAGCAAAACAGGGCAACCAATAGAAAACCAAAGTAAAGGACAATTCTTATCCCCAAATTCCATTAGAGGAGACAACATCTATAGGGCATTGGTTGTTAGGGATGGGTACTTTGGTCAGAAAGTGACAGATATGGTGCATGATATCAGAGAGGGGTAGATTAGCACACCCCATCCAGGAACATTGCAGTATTGATTGGATTAAGTTTCCAGAGGCTCATCTCTGGCACTATATTCCTTGGGAAATCTTTCCTCCTCTCATTAGTCATCAGTGTTCTATCCTCAAACTTTTTCCCCTGTTAGAATATAAATTCCTTGGGGGTCAGGACTTTCATTTTTTACAATTTCCCTAGTTCCTTACCCATAAATACTTGTTGGGTTGAATTAATTTGAATCCAGAGTCATGAAGTAAGAATTAGCTCAAAATTACAACTTGTTAATGGAGATGATTACATTGATTCTCCTTTATATTGTAATATGTTTTTGAGCTATATTTGGAATTAATGCTTTTGGAAATATAGTCCTATTTATTGATTTTTCTGGTCAATAGATACGTTTCTCAAGGTCTGCTCTGACTTTGTTGACATGTTCAATCATGCCTGATTCTTCATGATCCCATTTGGGGTTTTCTTGGCAAAGATACTGGAGTAGATTGCCATTTCCTTCTCCAGATGAGGAAACTGAAGGAAAGAGGTTAAGTGATTTGCTAGGGTCACACAGCTAGTGTCTGAGGCTAAATTTGAACTCAGGTCTTCCTGACTCTAGACCTGGTGCTCTATCTACTGTACCACCTAGTTGCTCCATGCTCTGACTAGGCATTCTCATCCCCATTTTAAAGGAAATTGAAGTTCAGAATGACTGACTTGGGCATCGTCATGTAGCTTGAGAGTATCTGAAGAGGGATCCCAACCTTGACTTTCTTGATTTTAAGTCTGGTTTACTGGCTTCCAGGCTACATCTCACATGAGAGAGAGGGTACAGGGGCAAAAAAAAAGTTGGCTTCTTAATAGTTGAGATGATCAGATCTTGAAAGTGCATTTGTGTACTTTTCTTCTTGAGTCACTGTTTGAGGATTTCAACCACAACCACAACAGCTCATTAAGTAACTCATTTAATTATAGAAGGCATGCACTAGGCTCCAAGACTAGGGGATTAAAGATGGCAACTCCTGGCTCCAAAGAGCTTATACTCTAAGGAGTATCTGATTTCTGAACAGGTAAGTAGCAGAGGATTACAGGAGCAAAAGAGATAATGACAACAAATACTTTAGGAAGACTTAAGGTAGATGAAGTGGGAGAGAACACTTTCAACTAGGACAGAAGAGTTATCAGAGAAGGCCATACACTCATAGAGCATTTAGAGTAAGAAAACTAAGAATCCATCTAGTCAAATGCCTTAATTTTACAGATGAGAAAACAAAGGCCTAGCAAGTTTAATTGATGCACTTAAGGTCACCCAGGTAGTATTTAAGAGTAGAGATTTAAACCCATGTCCCTTGACTCCAAATACAGACCATCTTCCCATGTGTCATATCATTTCCCCAAGGCTTCAAGACATGGTATGTGAGCAGTGATTTAAAATTGTGACCATTATTATGACACAGATAGTAGCTTTCTTCATTCTTCTTTGCTGGATCTTCATCCTAATAATTAGGAATATTCCCCACCCCCCAAATGTCCTATTTTAGGGCTCTTTTCTCTATACTTTTGCACTTGGTAACTTCATCAATTCTTATAGGTTCCAATTATCACCTCTATAGGGATGATCTCCAGATCTATATATCCAGTCTAAGTCTCTCTCCTGAGATACAGTCCCTCCCTGTGTCCAGAATAGAGCTCATCATCTTTCTTAATTTCTTCCAAACAACACTATTATTTTTGAAGGCACCACTATCCCCCGAATCACTCTCAAAGCCTTGGTATTATTCTTGACTCCTCGCTTTAACTCACCACATATATCCAGTCCATTGTCATATCTTGAACTTTTTACTTTTATGACATCACTCATACATATCCTCTTTTCTTTATTCCTGTAGCTACCACCCTAATTCAAGGCCTGTAAACCTCTCTTGGATGACTCCAATAGGCTTAGAATTGATCTCCATGCCTCCAGTTTCTCCTTACTCAAATTCATTCTCTACTCAGCTGTTAAAAATCAATTTTCTTTTTTTTCCTGGATTTACATATTTTGTTTATCATTTTTACTGCTTCTCCTCTTTTGTTGACTAAATAAAAAATGTCTTCACAACAAACAGTCATAGCCCAGAAAAGCAAATTCCCACACTGGCCACATCCAAAAACATATTGCTCATTCTGGATTTTAAGTCCATCACCTCTTTGGAAAGAGATGAGTGATATGATTCATATCTAGTTCTCTGGACTTGTGATTTATGATAACATTAATTAGAGTTTTAAAGACAAAGTGATTTTCTAAAGCATAGGCCTGACTTTGTCATCCTCTTGCTCAATAAATACCATTTATACCTCTATGATCAAAATTAAAGTCCTTTTGGCATTTAAAGTTCTTGATAATCAGTTCTGTAATGGGGGTCTAGGCCATGTGCAGGGTCTCTAATGACTTTTTCCTACATGGAGGCACTGGGGGGGGGCATGTTCTCTGCTTCTAGGAGAGTAGTAGGAGTGATTTGGAGAGACTTGGGAGCATGTATGAATAATCTGTAACTGGTTCTGGTTGATGAAGAGGTGATTTGATTGGCTGTAGAAACATTTAAAAGGCTTGTTAGCTTCAGCCACTTTACCTCTTTACTTCTGTCCTTGTAACTCTTTTGCTCATGGTGATTGGTGAAGGGAGTGGAGCCCATGACCAATTCCAGAAGATGTCTCAATATCTTGGGATTCTAGAACTTGGGATTGTACCGTGAGGCACTGATATCCCAGAGTTATGATGGGAGTGGAGACTCAGTATCCTGGGGTTCTAGAACCCAGAAATGCAGTCATTTAACCCTGTTTGCCTCAGTTTACTCATCTGGGCAAGTTACTTAACCCTGTTTGACTCAATTTCTTCATCGGTAAAATAAGTTGGAGAAAGAAATGTTCACAAAGAGTCAGATATGACTGAACAACTACTATATAGTAGCTCCCTTCCCTTTAAAAAAAAAGTTGGAGTAAGGTGTTTGTTTTTTGTTGTAGTGGCAATAGGGAGCCACTAATGGTATTTGATCAGGGGTACTGTCATGGTCAGATGGATAAATTAAGATTATTTTGAGAACTCTTAAGAATGAATTTGTTTTCAATTCACCAGTATTTCTCTTTTCTCTCCTGCCTATGTTCCCTCAACTCCCATTGAGAAAGAAAAAGAAAAGAGAAAAAGAAAACTTTATGACAAATATGCATTGTGAAGCAAAGCAAACTCCCACATTGGCCAAGTCCCTAAATCTATATCTCATTCCTCATATTGAGTCCAATACCTCTTGGTCATGCTGTGGGTTTGTTTCTTCATCTGTTACTTTACAGTCATAGTAACTCATTATGTTGATCAGAGTTCCTAAGTCTTTCAAAAAAAAGTTAATTTTTATCATGTTATCATATAAATTGCTTTCCTTGTCCTGCTCATTTCTCTCTGTATCCATTCATATAAGTTTTCCTAGATATCTCTTAAAGCATTTCTTCTATTATTTATTGCAGAAGAATATTCCATTAAATCTATGTATCATATTTTCAGTCATTCCCCTATTAATGGGTATCACCTTAGTTTCCATTTCTTTGCCACCATAAAAAAGCTGTGATCAATATTTTCATAAATACTTTGTCCTTTTTCTCTTTCTTTGATGCTCTTTGGGGGTTATCAGCCTGGTAGTGGTTTCACCAGGTCAAAGGATAAGTGCATTTTACTGACTCCAGGACTGTATTTCCAAATTACTTTTGTTTTGGAGGCTTTTTGAAGATTGAATTAGAGACTGGAAAGTCTTTTGCTTCCAAAGGGTTGTCTTCCTCAGTTGGCCCTTTTGGGCATTACAAAACCACAAAGGAAGCTTTCTTTCTCAAAATCTTTGATGGCTAAGGCTTAGCATGCTTCCTGTTACAAAGGATGGAGGCGGGAGAGGCTGGAACTGTGATTTCATTGCATAAGGAATTTCTGAGGATATTCCCTTTCTTAACAATGACCAGCCCCTTCTCTGTAACTCATGGCAGGATCATAACATCACAGGATGATAAATCAAATCTGAAAAAGACCTCAGAGATCACCTAGTCAATCCTCAATCCAATAAGGAAATTAAAACTTTCTGAATTAAAGCAATTTACCCAAGGTCACACTGTCAATCTGTGTCAGAGGCCAAACTCAAACTCAAGTTTGAATCTTCTGGACTCCCAGATAGACTTCATGATTGACCGAAGTGTTCCTCACTCATTGTATTAGCTCTATAGCTAGCGTTTACTATAGCTGACATGTTAATATCATCAAATCACTTTACAAATATGACCTTTTTTTATTCTTACAACCACCCTTGGAGGTAGGTGCAATTACTACCCTCATTTTACAGATGCAAAAACTGAGGCACAAAGTGGTTAAATAACTTTCCCAGGTTCACATGGCTAGTAAGTGCGTGAGGCTGAATTTGAAATTGGGATTTCTTGACTCCAAATCCAGTGCTCTGTCTACTGTCATCAGTCTGTGTCATCTAGCTGCTTTATAGTAGTTAATTTCAGTAGGATGTTTTCTCTTAGTATCTACTCTGGATTGAATCTTCTCAAGAACAGTCATTCTATTCCATGCTGATAGCTACAGAATCCCAGACATAGAGTTCATGGCTATAAGTCAATTAGTTGTGAATTTATTTTTAATCTTGAACAAATGTCTCCTATGAACAAACACTGATTGACTCATAAACTCCAATATTATCTAGCCCCATCATGTGCTTTGTGCAAAGCATGGAGAAGCTATGGTTACTGGCCTGAAGGAGCTGACATGGCAAGTAAGAACCACTAGTTGTTTGTGGTCATAGAAAACAAGAGTAAAAGCTATGCAAAACCAAACCAAACCTCACCATAATTATTTGTATTGGAGGATGATTTTCTTTTCTGCTTAATTATGAAGGACTTCATGGAGAATGAGGGGTTTGGGAAAATCTATGGAGGAAAGGAAGTTAAAATAAGGTCAGAAAAGACGAAAATGAGTACTTGCTTCAAATGCGCAATATGCTTTTAAAAAGAGCATAGATTTAGTCTTTGATCTTTAATCATTAATTAAATAAATAAACTTTCTTAAGTTCTTACTATGTGTCAGACTCTCGGCTGAGTGCTAAGGGAAAGAGGAAGAATTACTAGCATATATAACACTTTAATGTTTGAATTACTAGCATATATAACACTTTAATGTTTGCCAAGTATTTTTATCTGATTTGATCTCCTAACAACCCTGGGACATATGATTATCACTGTTTCATATGAGGAAACTGAGGCACAGAGAGGTTAACTTTCCCAGGGTCACAGGTTAGTGGTGAGGTAGAATTTGAATTCAAGTCTTCCTGACTCAAAATCTAGCAGTCTGTTATGCCACCTAGCTAGATTCAGAACTGATTAGATGGTAAGACTCTAAGGGTAGTTTTTAACAGATCAATTTTTAAAAAGAATAAATATTTATGGATATTGCCTGATTTCACAAAACCTAAATTTTTCCCTGTATCCCTCTTCCTCCCTTCTCTCAAAAAGCTAACCCTTATAAAACAAATATTTTAAAAAGACAGAAGAGGAAAAAATCAGCAAAACTAATCAATACATTGAAACAAAAAAAAAAATCTGACAATACATGTAATGTTCTACAATTCTGCAGAGGAGTGGTAGGAGACATCTTCTCATATCTCTTGTTTGGGGGTCATTTGTTCTTTGTAATTTTGCAACATTTATTTTCATTTGTTTTATCTTTGTTACCTTTGTTATGTTTCCTTTTACATTGTGTGCATTATTTTCTTGGCTCTGCTTATTTTTCTCTAGGTTACATCATGTTAAGTTTTTCCATGTTTCTCTGTAGTCATCATATTTGTCATTTCTTAGAACATAAATATTCCATGCCATTCATGCATTACAGTTTCTTTAGTCACTCTCTAATCAAATGGGCATCTACTTTGTTAATAGTTTAGTCTTAACATGGCAAAAGGTCTCCAGGGGAGTAACCCAGGGAACTGTCCTAAGTTCTATGTTGTTTAGCATTTTTGCCAGTGATTTGAATCAGGGTATACATAGTCTCCTCACAAATTTGTAGCTGACACAAGTTGGGAGGGAGAGTTAGCATATTTAATAACAAAAGGGTACTTCCAAGCTAGCATTGAGCCAACATAATGAAATTCAATAGACAAAAATGTAAAGTCTTACCTTGGGTATGGAAAATCAGCTACATAAATATAAGATAGGGGAAGCATGGATGGACAGAAGTTATTCTGAAAAGGATATTGATTTTTCAATGGGGTTGCAAAATCAATATTAATCAGTAGTATGATGCTGGTCAAAAAAATTTATGCAATCTGGACTGCATTGGGAGTGATAATTCCTCAGCAGAACTCATTAGGAGTATCGTGTTTATTTCTGGGTGCCATATTATAAGAAGGATATTGATAAGCTGGAAAATGTCCAGAGTAGGGCAGCTAGGGTAATAGAGGGTGTTGAGTTCATGACATGGAATTGGTTAAAGAAATTGGGCATGTTTAACCTGGAGAAGAGAAAGCACAGGGAGACATAATAACTATTTTCAGATATTTGAAAGGTTGTGATAAAAAGATTTGACTTGTTCTTTTTGGTCCCAGAGGGCAGAGTGAAAGCAGTGGGTTGAAGTAACAAAGGGACAAATTGAAGTTGGAAGTCAGGAAAACCTCCTTAACAGTTAGAATTGTCCAAAAGTGGAATGGTTTGCCAAGAGAGCTGATGGGTTCCCCCTAACTAGAGATCTTCAAGTAGAAGCTGCTTGGCCTTTGGATCCCAACTTAGTGGTAGCTATGACAAGTACTCATTTGTAGATCATGCCTCATTTGGACACGAACTTTGTGGGACCAATGTTATGTAATAACTCAGTTAAGTCTGAGCCAGATGTAGACTGAGTCTCAAAGCCCATTTATGTAGGATTCTCCTCCTTGATGTTCAGAGCCTACATGAAGGATAAAGTTGGTGAAAGCTTGAGAAAAGACATTCTGGTGCTTGGACTTCCAGCTTCAAGAGAAATAATACGTGTTCCAGATTTTCCTCAGGTCCCTGAAAGAAGAGAAAGACTCTGGGAAGAAGCTAACATGTAGAGGAGTCTGCGATCTCTCGTAGACAAATGAAATAGAACAAGACAAGCATCCAGGCATGAGGTCTAGAAGGAGTGGGGGAGGTATCCCCTTTTCTGATTCAGCTCACACTGTGGGTGAACTGTGATCTTCACCCACTGGATACAGCAGGAAAGAGCTCATATGAAAATAGAGACAGTGTCTGGTTTTATTTGTTCTGGGTATGGAGTCGATCAGAGAAGATTACTCTCACCCACTTTGTAGGAAAAATGTAGGATGCAGAGCATCTCTATGTTAGGTGATCTGAGCCTGTACAGGGCCAGTCAACTTCTCCCTAGAATTTGAGGTGGGAGAGTGACAGGTGGACCCTGAGTTATGGAGGGAAATGTGTATACTTTTGATTTTGCTGTATCTTTGTAGTAAATATCCCTTTCTAAAAGCTAAGTGACAATAAATGATCAAATGGAACCTGTGTACTAGTAAGTCATTAGCAACTAGTTGTGTGTGTGTGTGTGTGTGTGTGTGTGTGTGTGTGTGTGTGTGTGATACACAATAAATAGGTACTTGAGATAATGTCAGTAGAGAAGAGACACCCCTATCCCCTGTAACTACTCCTAGAAGCTTCAAGGGTGGTTTAGTGGGCTTGACTATATGAGAATGGGTCAGGCAGGGGAGGGGAACCTCTGGTCTTAAAGCCATGTATGGCCCTCAACTGCAGACATTTGACTGAATCCCCTTAATAAAAGGATTAGTTCTGTAAAACTTGGACTCAGTCAAAAGGCTGCACTGGTGACTTAGAAGGCCACATGTGACTTTGAGGCCACAGGTTCCCCATCCCTGGATCAAAGCATACTCACTGTACAGTGAATGACACAATCTTTCCTCTCAAAGGGCTTACATTCTAATGGAGAAGATGAGTACATATATCATAAATGAATATAGAATGTAAAAGTTAGGAGGGCAGGTTGTGAAGGCCTTCAAACAGTAAAGGGAATATTTCATATATTTCATATGAATGGGGAGCCATTGGATTCTGAGTTGGGGATGTCATAGTCAGAGTTTGAGTTGAGGTCTGAATGGTAGATGAACTAGAACAGGGAGACACTTGTGGTAGACAAACCAATCAGCAACCTATTGTAAAATGTAAAGTAATTCAATACAAGGAATTCGAGAGGGAGAGGTATTAACTAGGGGATCAGGAAAGTGTGCTTGAGCTGCCTATTAAAGGATAAGAAAGCTTCTGTGAGTTGGAGGTGAGAAGGGAGTGCATTCTAGGCATGGAGGAACAACCCCCAAAGGCACAAAGATGGGAGATGGAATATTGTTCAAGAAAAAGAGAGAAGGTCCTTTTGTCTGGATTCCAGAGTGCAGGAAATGGAGTAACACCCAGCAAAGCTGGAAAGACATAGCCTAAACAGGGATTTGAATTTTGTCCTGCAGGCAGTAGGGAGTCATTAGACTTGACTGAATAGGGAAATGACACGGTCAGATTATTGTTTAAGGAGAATCACTTTTGTAGGATGGGTTGGATTGAGGATATGCTTGAGGCAGGGAGGTCAATTAGGAGGCTGTTGCAATTCTGTCGGCATAAAGGTAAGGAGGATTTGAAGTAAGGCTAGAAGGCATCACATGCGAGAGATGATATAATTGGAATAGATATTAGAGATAGTCTATTTGAACCTCTTCATTTTACAGTTGTTAAATCCGAGACCGTGGACATCTGGGGGCAATAATAAATTAAGATTCAAAGCCCTGTTTTGAATATAGAAATTCTTTTTCCTACCCTATCTTGCTGCTCAAAAGAATTTTTGCCTGGCTGGGAAAGGACCTAAGGATATGGTAGTAAAAGTTGACAATACTGACTGCTAGTAACTCAAAGAAATCTATTTTATAGTCTATTTGTAATTCAGAGATGGTTTGAAACTCCAAGACCTGATATGTCAAAATATAAATGGAAGTATGTGTGAAGGCACACTAGGAGTTGTTTACCACCCTTTTGTTCCCAGGAGCTGAGAGGGTAGACAAGTCAAAAATGCTACACATTGGAACAAGAAGACCATTCACTGTTTGTTAAGTTAGTCTCAGTGGCACCACTGTCTGAGACTAGCCATGGATCCTTTAAAACTTAAGGAAAATCATTGAGTTGGGCCAAGGAGAAACTTGATTAATGACTTATTTCCATAAAAAAGAAGCAGCACATTGTTGGCAAACAATGGCCCAGTGGCTGGCAACTCTATTTAAAAGTGTAAAAACCATTTTTACCTCACAAGTCCTGCAGAAACAAGGGGTAGCAGGCTGGACTTTGCTTACTGCTTATAGTCTTTTGACCCCTGGAGTAGTGGGCAGAGCACTGGAGTTGGACTCAGGAGTTCAAATGGGTTCAGATCCTGGATATTTGCTCCCAATTTTGATTTATCTTTCATTGACTTTGTTTTTTTATTCCTTCCCTCCCTCACTCCTTTCTTCCATCTCACCCCTAGTTCTTGTTGACTGATTGTTTAATAAACAGAGTTGTCTACCACAATAAGGGCTTCACTATTGAAGTCTTCTATAATTTTCAAAACTACTTTTTCAGCATTGAGGCTTAGACTGGCATCATTTACAAATTCATTAACCTGATAATGACCATGGATCACAGAGGTATTATCTTTGTGCTATGAATAAGTCAAGGGGAGGGGCGCCTTCTGTATTGGAACCATGACGAGGGTACAGTACACAAAGAAGGGCTCTTAAGACTTGATCTAGAGCTGAATAGTGCCCCTCAGCTCACCAAATCCAGCCCCTCTCATTTTACAGATGAGGTAATGTGTTCAAGGTCACAAATGTTGTGTCACATAAGTTGTATAGAATTTAAGCTCATGTCCTGTGATTCCAGAGTTGGTTCTCTTTCCATTACACCATACTGCTGCTGGTATGATATGGGTTCAACCTTCATGGAACTTCTACTTGTACTTGTATTCCTATTGTCTAATATAGTGCCTGGTATGTAGTAGGTGTTTAATAAGTCCTTCCTTCCTTCCCTCCTTCCTTCCCTCCTTCCTTCCTTCCTTCCTTCCTTCCTTCCTTTCTTCCTCTGTGCAGTGAGGTCACTTGAGCCACGTAGCCCAATCTTGGTTGTCATCCTTCATAAGGGTGTGGTGAAATCTCAGCAGGATACTTAAATGAATGGGTGACCTCCTCAGTTCATTATTTACCTCTTAAAACTGATCTATGGCCCATTCTCAGGGTCATTCATTAGAGGTAGAAGGTGGGTCTCCTAATGTGGGTTGTCAACCTGTTTCCTCCTTGATCTCTGGAATTTACTGTAAGCCACTACTTTTGGCTCCTATTTTTTGCCAGGAAGAAGATGATGCTTCTTTGGCAGGGAACAGAGCCAGACAGGAAAGTAAAGTGATCTTTTTGCAAATCTGGCTTTGGGCAAGGCTAATGGTGTGGGAGACTAGGGAGGAAATACTTCCCTGCTGGAGTTGTAACTGGGCAAAGAGAGCCAAAGCATTAGTGCATGAGGCCTTAATGAGGCAGAATGGAGCTGATGCATGCAGAACTGGGCATGGAAGGGGAGGGAAAGAAATCAACAGTGAATAAGGATGGTGATCATTGCCACACCAAATCCCCAGGAGGGTACTGTCATTATCCTCTAAATTAGCCATCTTATTAAAAGATGCCCTCCTATTCTAGTTATGACTGAGTCTGATTTTTAAAAAATGTGAAAAATTTATATCCAAGTTCTTAACACTTAAGGGAATTCCTTTCCTGTAGCATAGGGGTACTTTACCAGGAGTCCTTGAACTTAAAAACAACTGTGTTTCAATAAAATAAGTTTTCATTATAATCTTATATATTTTATCCTGTGCATTAAAAAGCATTGTTCTCAGAAGAGGTTTCACTAGATTACTAAAACATTTAAATATAATAAATCTTAAGAGCTTCCACTCTTGTTTTTCTACTTTCACTGAAGATCTATACAGCCCGCATAGCTCACAGTATCAGCGAAAAGACAGGTCCAAGTTATTCCATCTTGTGGCCCCTGCTTCTTTCTGTGGGAGATGGGAGCAGTGTCCTATGCATGTGCTAGTTTCTTGCTAGTTCAGCCTTGAACCACCCTCCACCCCCACCTCCCACTATTAGTTTGTGGCTCTGAGTTTCTTCCCTGCTATCTCTGCTTTCACACAGAGTTCTTTTTCTTCTTTCTTTGCTCTTTCTAGGGCATTTTAACTGTTTTCTTCATTTGCATATCTTCCTTTGGTTAGTGTTTTCCATCCGTTTTTGAAGGCTCAGCTCGTGTGTGAATTGAATCAATGTAGAGGCAATTCATGGATCCTCAATGCTTCTGCAATGGCTTAGTTATGGACTTCATCAATGGACCATGTCAATGGACCAATAAGAACTCAGGTCAATTTGAATCCAGAACTTGTCAGAGTTGGCCAAAGTATTTCTTGCTATATTCAAGGCTCAATGGAGGGTACAGGAGTAAACTTTATCTCTAGCCTGAACAATTACATAACTCAGAATTCCAGTACCTGGGGAAAATTTGCTTCAGGTGATAGGTATGAGGTTCTCTTAACTATGATTATTCCTGCAAAGTATACTAGAAATGTAGATCATATGCATTAAGGTTACTAAGGAACATGAACTCCAGAGTATTTGAAGGGAGCCAGGATTGGAGTGGGATAGACAGCTATAAATGAGGTAAGAAATTTGTTGAGGAGGAGGGAAGGTGACCTGGACATAGAGTCCATAGAGGACAGCAGAAAGATTTTGAAGAGTATAGAGTCAACTTTAAAGAAGACATGGAAGATGAGTGGGAGTAGAAAGCCAGGAATATCAACTTCTCTTTCTTGTCCTAGATGGCAGGGGGTATAAGAGAAAGGATAGCTGATCTTGGAGAGGGTGTCAGGAAGGGTGATGTCTTCAGGAGGAAGCTATGTTTAAACAATCACCAGAAGGTGGGAGGATTCTAGAAGAAGATATCTATAATGAAAAGAGTTTTGTTAATAGTAGGAAAGATTTCCAGAAGGTAAAGTGGAAGAAGGAGCTATGGAAGTCAAGAGAGTACAGGAGAAGGGTTTCCAAGGTAGGTAGACTTACAAAGAGATAGTCTGACCATGAGGGCAATAGAACAAGCCTTCTTTCTCATCAAAATCTATCACATTTCTCCTCAGTCCTCTGGAGTCAGTATTGCATGCCTCGATTTTTCAAAATGAGAAACTTTGGTGTAGGGAAAAAAATGAATAGATGGAAAAGTATTTGACATAACATAGAGTGTTTCTTTGAGAAGTACTGCTTTAAAAAAAGAACAAAAAGATCTTTTTGGAACACATACTATGAAGAAAAATACCTTGGAGCTACAAAAAAGTGGATTGGTATGAAGGGGAGCACGTTTTCGTGTTCCCATAAAATTAGCCTTGTTCTTTGGTGAGAAGGATGAGAGGCTCTCGTTTTATTTCTGGCTTTGCTGTTAATTTGTTCTGTGACCCTGGAGGTCCCTGATTTTGTACTTTTCTGGCCTTTAGTTTTCCTTGTTTTTAAGAATCAGATTCTTTTACTTATCTTGATCTTTCCTCAATCATAGTATAAATGAGAAATGAAATGATTAGAAAAGAGTCTTGAAGGTGTCTTAGAAGATCGAACTGTTATTGAAAACACAAAATTCCTATCGAGACCATGTATTCCATAGAATAAAATGGAAATTCCACTTGCGCTTTTTGTGGAAAAAAAAAATTTAAGTTCTTTATATTGCTTTAGGCTGGCTGATGACTATCCATTGACTGGCATATAGTAGATACTTAATAAATGCTTGTTGACTGACTATTCTGTCTATAGAAATACAAGTGTTTATTAAATGCCTACTATGTACCAGGCACTATGGTAAGCTCTGGGGATACAAAGAAAGACAAAACCAGTCTCTGCCTTCAAGGAGCTCGTAATCTAATGAGGGAGATGGTATGCAAATAACTTGGAACATATTAGGTAGGTACCAATTAGATGAGGGGTAATAACGTGAGAAGAGGAGCTAGCTAAGTGGCTCAGTGGATAGAACAGTGGGCCTGGAGTCGGGAAGACCTGAGTTAAAATCCAGCCTCAGATACTTACTAGTTGTGCGACCCTGGGCAAGTCTGTTTGCTTCAGTTTCCTCATCTGGAAAATGAGCTGGAGAAGAAAATGGCCAAGAAAATCCCAAATGGGGTCATGAAGAGTCAGACATGATTGAGACAGGTGGACAAGAACTTGGGAGGGTAGGAACTAGAAGAGGAGAGAGCAAAAATTCTCCTGTATCAGGTGGGATTTAAGCTGAGACTTGAAGGAAGTCGGGGAAGCTAGGAAACAGTGGTGAAGGGGAAGATCATTCCAGGAATGGTAGTGGTGGCAGTGGTGGGAATTATTCCTAAGCATATGAGAAATGTGGGAGAAATTGCAAATCGGAGTACAGCTGGAATATAAAGCTCATGAAATGGAGAAGTAGAAAGAGGAGTGTTATAAAGTGCTTTAAATGCCAGAGGAGTAAATATTTATATTAATATTAAGATAATTGTACTTAGGGGCCTATTAGATATAATTTCTACTTTGAAAATGTTCCCTTTTCTTTCAGGCCTTGTAAATGTTAATACATGTATTTAATTTTTTCCATTTAATTTTTATTTTTCGATTAATGAGTATTCATATTCTTTCTTTCCAGTTTCCCCCTACTCTTGTCCCCTCCCCACAGTTTCAAAGGAAAAAAAAAAACCCTTGCAATAGATATGCATGAAAGAAGTATCGCTAATAAAGTCAGACCTTAAGAACTTGAATAGAGGCAGCTCCCCACTTGGTACTGTTGAGGTTCAGGGGTGCTGAGGAACCCAAAATACGGACATGTGGGTCTTGTTGGAATGAATTCAACTCAAGCCTTCTTAAAGCCAAAGGAAAACAAAGTTTATTAAAGATTTGCCATACTGGGTTGACTCTTAAGGAGCCTAAGCATTTGTAATGCTTGTATTCACAAGCAGGCCACATAGGATCTCAGATAGCTAGAGCTTAACCTGGATTGAATCTGAGTGTCTTCATGGAGGCTAAATGGAATTTATATACAGAAACGTCCTCGGGGAAAGATCTAGAGGTGGGTCTAGTGGTCTGGGAGGAGGGTCTAAGGAGGATCTTGATGGGACTGGGGTAACTAGTGATGTAATTTAGGGTGGTAATTTAGCTCGAAGCAATTGGGAGGTATCAAACAATGCAGGGCTTGGGTGGGAAGTAGGTGGGGCCATCAAGAGATAACTGACAAGGGAAGGCCAAGCTAGGCCAAGAGCAACAGATTTGAGTATGAACCGCCAGATTAAGTGTGAAGATTCAAAGTGAGTTCAAGGAGGTTCCCAGAGTCTGAACCGCATCATTCCTTGCTCAGATTGGACCCAAATTCTTTTGGGGTAAAGGGTGAAGGTCTCAGCTTCTGAAACTGCTTCCTGCTGGCAAGGGGCGTAGTGCTTTCCCTGCCTCATTGGGTCCTGTTCAAGGAGAGTGTAGCCTGAACAATCATCTGGAAGTTGATGGCTTGCCCTCTGGAAAAGATAAACCTGGCAGACTAGGATCAAACAGGCACAAAAGGAGTATAAAGAAAAGACAATTTCTCTGGAGAGAATTAAAGATGACTATGGCAAGGCCAAAACATAGAAGGGCATATTTGATAGGGAAGCTTTTTTCTGTCAAATACCCCCTTTCTTTTCAAATTGCTCCATGGGCATAGAGAACAAGGAAAGCTTATTTTGAGTAAATAAACTGGTGTAGGGTCAGGTACTAAGGAATGGGTTAAGACTCCCAAAGCCTGTCCTCTCCTTTCATCAACCTAAAGAGTGAAAGGTTTTTCTAGATTGGGTAGGGCTGGTGCTGGGGTGATGTCAAATTAGTTTTCAGACTCTCAAAAGCTTTAGCCTTATCCAGACCAGTGCCCTGAGTAGGGTCATAAAGGAGTTTAGCAATAAAACCAAACTCAGGAATCCAGAGTCTACAAAATCTTGCCATGCCTAAAAAAGCTTGAAGCTGTTTCTTAGTGGTTGCATCAGGGATAGTGCTTTTGCTCTCAAAGGTTAAGGAGAGAGAGGTGGGCATGAGTTCATGATCCAGACACTTTATGGACTGGTATGCTGTCAGGATGTTGTTCAAAGAGACCCCATAGCCTCGAATGCCTAAGAAATTAAGGGCTTCTGTGGCAGCAAAGAACCCACTTTGGGAGGGCTACAAGTAAGAATATCATGTACATGCCAAATTAAGTTACTACCTAATAGTTTCAGGTCCTTAAATCCCTTCCCAAAGCCTGGCCAAATAAATGAGGGTTATCTTGAAAGCTTTGGGGCAACACTGGTCCATGTTGGCTGATATGGACTTGATTCCCCAGGAAAAGTCCATTTAAAGGCAAAAATAGATTGTGAGTATTCTCCATTAGGCTTTTTTTGTGGGAAGGATTGCAGAGTTGCATGGAGATGAACAAGGGACAAGGATTTTATACTTGAGGGATTTTTCAATGAAAGGTTGTAGTCCTTTCCAGGTCTCAGGCTTAATCAGATACTGGTCGAGATGGGTCTGAGAGGCTAACAACAGTTGGGGTGGCAGAAGTAGCGGACCCTGGAATTCCCGGGTCCCAAACAATTGGCTCAACTGTTTCCCACACTTTCAAGCAAGCATAGGGAGATCTGGTGAACAAGGGCAAAAAGGAGATTGGAGAAAATTGACTACCCAATTTCACCACCAGGTCCCTTCCCAACAAGCGGGCAGGGCTAGAAGAGGGCATGAAGAAGAAATGTTTAAACAACAGATCCTCAAGTAGGTTGGGGAGGGAGGTATGTCTGGAGACGTTCCTTAGTTTCCCCTTCAATGCCTGTAACCTGAGGGGTCAGGGGACAGGTAGGGCCAGAGTAACTGGTTAAAGCAGAGAATTTAGCCATGTTAACACGGGTAACCTTACCTTCAGCCTTTGTTTTTGCCCAGGGCTTGGAGAGAGAGGTGGAGAAAGTGGGAGTGCTGCCAGCACCCAGGCTTTCCCATCTTCCAAGTCTTGAGAAGACTGGAGGACAGGGTACTGGGGGATGGCTCCACCACTTTTCCAACCTGAGGGACAATCTTTCCTCCACTGTCCTTCCTGGTCACATGGGTGTGGTTCCACAGGCTTTGGTTCCTGGGGCTCCCTGGGGTGGGGGGTGGGCCCTGGAGGGGTCCTTCCTGCATCTTTCCTGGCCATGGCAACAACCAAGAGTTGAGCATGCTCCCTATTTCTGATCCTTCTCCTGCATTCTCTTTCCTCTGCTGCAAAGAGGTCTCTGTTATTAAAGACTCCAAAGGCCATCTCCAGTAATTGGGCCTGAGGTGTTTTGGGGTCCTGTTGTCAATTTCTGCAGCTTCCTCCTAATATCTGGGGCAGATTGATTAATAAAATACATGCTAAGGATAGCTGCCCTGTCTGTGGAATCAGGACCTAAATTTGTATGCTTTTTAATAGTTTCCACTAACTAGTCTTGAAAAAGGGCAGGGTTTTCTTTTTCTCCCTGAGTAATTTCCCTAACTTTTTGAAAATTTACTTGTTTTTTAAAATGCAGTTTTTAGGCCCTCTAGCAAACAAAATACCATGTGATCTCTTCTCCCCCTATCCTCGCTTTTCTGATAAGCCCATCCTGGGTCACTAAGGGGAGCAGCAGCTGATCCAGGGGGTATTTTGTGGGGTCTCTTCTAGCCAAACAATCTCCACACTTCTGGTTTTGCTCCCAGATCCTTCTCTTCTCTTCAGCTGTGTAGCAGGTGGAAAAAAGAATGTGTAGGTCATTCTAAGAAAGTTCAAATTATAGTGATATGTCCCTCAAACCCTCGGTAAACTTAGCGAGGTCTTCTGAGTATCTCCCTAGTTTCTCTTTAACCTGAGTGAGATCCGAAATAGACAATGGAACATGCACCCTGCTTGTTCCTTAGGTGAGGCAGGCACTTCTCTAAAGGGAAACTGCCTCGATGACCGGGGCAGGGGCTTGTGAAGGAAGATAGGAAGTCCCACTTCTTGTGAGGGAGGGACTGGGGAATGCCTGCTGAACTGGATTAGGCTGCAGAACCAGGGCATCTGACTGTCAAGGGGAAAGATCCGCTGGTACCTGAGGAAGGGTAAGGATCAAAGGGGGAGATTCCCCAGAGTGCCATGGGCGTGGGGCCTATGGTTGGAGTGGATGTTGCCTCAGGGAGAGGGGCTGCAGAGGGAGGCCCATAGCTGGGGTCTGAGCAAGGGTTTTCTCAAGTGGAGGGGCAGGTCGAGGAGGTAAAGGGAAAGAAACATGTTAAGTAAATGAGGCAGAAATCGAGGCGGGTTGGGGTAGAGGAAAATGAAAATGAAACCAAAGGAAGGAAGGGAGGTTGGGAGGTGATAACAAGGCTTAGGGGAGGTGGGGGAGCAGTAGGAGGTTGGGGAGCTGGAAGAGGACTCAGTGGGGATTGGGGAGGGGGTAGGGGTTGGTTTGGCAGTAATAGAGGTAGGGAAGTAGGTGAGGTCAGGGAGCCATAAACAGGGGGTCATCCAAAACATCCAAATCACCCCATTGCCCTTTTGTGGGGTGGCTCTAGCTACAAGCATCTTACAATCTTTTCTATGAATGGCGTTCTCAGAGAGCTTGACAAAGGCCCTTATGTAAGGTATTTCTACCCATTTTTCCTTTTAGCAACAATATAATTCTAATGGTAAAAGAACATCACATTGTAAGGTCCCCAAAATGGGCCGTATTTCATGGTCTTCCAGGTGATACTGAGGCCAAACTGTGTTACAAAAAAACACCAACTTTTCCTTTTTAAGTTTTTTAGAGAAGTTAAATTTTTTTCCAATTTTGTAAGAGACAACTCAAAGGCGAATTTTGGGGGATTGAATAAGACTGATCCATTACAGGCATGGGGCTGGAAGTCTCTCCCCTGTAAAGGAGGAAGTGTGAGTAAGCCTTGGGAAAAAAAAGAGAGGAAAAAAACCATCACGTTTCTCTAATTCCCTAGCACCCAGGGAATTCAGAGAGTTGGGCACACACTTGCTTTGGAGGCTGTGCCCAGGTCCACAGTCTCAAACACAGACACTGAATCCACAACCTGAGAGCGTTCCCTAATTTCCTAGTGCCCAGGGAATCCAGAGAGTTGTACTCACATTTCCCCATACTGAGACTTGAGGTCAGGTCTGAAAATCCTCTTCCAAGGTGTTTGGAGAGCAAGAAGGGTACAGGAGAGGAGGAGGCTTACGTACCTCCAGTTTTGGCAGAAGAACTTGAGATTAGCAGTTCTTCCTGGTCAGGAAAGATTCAAGGGGAGTTCAAGGAGGTTCCCAGAGTCTGAACCCCATCACTACAGGTGGTGAAGCCCAATTCTGAACTGTGATGACATGCATGTCATCTGCACGAGTGGCCATTCTGTAACTGGTTATGCCATATTGCAGATATCTTTAATTGGTGGTGGAAGCATTCCTGCCCTTCTCTTGTCGTTGCTCTCTCTCTTCTCCTCTTGGTTTGGCTTTATTTGTATGACTTCCTCCTGATTGAGTCTGGTGAGAAACAATATTTTAAGGGAAGAGATTGCAGGTCTTCTACCTTTGAGGACAACGCTGTTCAGTCATGTCCCACTCATGATCCCATTTGGGATTTTCTTGGCAAGAATACTGGAGCAGTTTGCCATTTCCTTTTCCTGTTCATTTTTACAAATGAGGAAACTGAGGCAAACAGAGTTAAGTGACTTGTCCAGGGTCACACAGCTAGTAAGTGCCTGAGACTAGATTTGAATTTAGGAAGATAAAGTTGTTCTGCCTTCAGGCCTGACGCTTTATCTACTGCAACACCTAGCCCTTGAGGACAACACTTTAAACCCATGTAAAGGAACTTTGATTATTTGCCTACCTCAATGTTTGCTGATTAGTTCTTTAGTTTTAGTTACGACCTTGTGAGTTTTGAAATATCAGGAGAATTAGACATTCAAAGTTTGGAACTATGGGAATCTGGGAGTTGAGGCCATGCTAGGCTTTGTAGCCAACCCATTATAATGGCACAAGAAGCTACCTTCAGAACTGGTAGCAATGCCACCTTTTGATATAAACTTGGGACCATTGTTAGATAGAAACTGTGCAAACCCCTTTATAACTTAGCCCCTTCTTACCTTTCCAAGCTTCTTACATCTTATTCCTCTTTGTGTACACCATGATCCAATGACACTGGTCTCTTTGCTGTTCCATGAGTAAGATACTCCTTTTCTTGGCTCTGGACATTTTCTCTGGCTGTCCCCCATGCTGGGAATGTTCTTCCTCCCCATAAATATCTACCTCTATCTACATATCTATATCTATCTTTCTAAATATCTATCTATATTTATTTTTCGATCTTACTTTATATATTTGCTTGTATTTTATCTTCCCAAGTAAGCTCCTTGAAGGCAGGGAGTGTTTTATGCCTCTTTTTGTATCCCTAGTGCTTAGCACCATGACTGATACATAGTAGGCACTAAATAAATGTTTATCCATTTGCCTCATGGAAGTCTGAGTCTACTATCATCAAAGTTGGAGGTGGTATAGGAGAAAGATTACCCTTGAAATACTGGAGGGAAATGTCTGTTTTTTCCCCTATGTATTCTATCTATGCTAATTCATGTTAATAGATTAAATGGAACTGGGGCTTTAGTCACTGGCCAGCAGTGGAAATGGGGAAACACTTCTGCTGTTGGCCTGAACTATTGACTCAAGCCAACAGTAGTAGAGAAAAACACCTCTATTCCTCAGGGACACCCTTAAAACCCGAATGGGGAGATGTAGCCATCTGATTCTTATTTCATATGTGTAGTTAGGCAAAACAAATTTCCACTAATATGAGAATTTGATTTGCTTGGCTGTGCACTAAAATGCAAATGCAGTTTAATGGCACTTTAAGAAAGAGGTGTTTCACTCAATCTACTAGACCTCATAAGGCTAGTCAGCCCACCCTGAGGCTCCATCCACTGTTCTCTGGCATCACATCAGCCTCTTAGAAGGTGGTGATGTCAGTTTCCTACCATTCTGTCACTTCCTCATTGCTTCCACCTTCCATTTCAATAGAAGGAAGGGTCACCATTCATAAAACTACCTCTAACTTGATAGTCTCCTCTTCTCCTTCACTCAGCCTGACTCAGCAAACTGAGTACCATGTTGAGTGGTATTTCTAGGGTGGAGGAGCATCCTGCAGAGGGGAGCCAGGGTCAGGGTGTTCCACCTTGCTTTCAAACTATGGAAGTAGAAAAGGAAACCAAATTGTTCCTGATCCCACCCCCATGTGCACTCCCCTCAAAAAAATAAAAGGGAATTTGTCCATGTGTCACTAGATGTTATGTGTCACTCTAGGTGTGGTAGGTTCTTGCAGTGACTTAGATCCCAAATTGGAGGTACTGTGGTTCTTGGCCAAGTTAGCTTTTCAGGAGGGGCAACCTTTTTAAGTAATAAAACACACTGACTTTCAAATAGATAGTGAAATGTTTTCAGGAAGTGGTAGAGCCAATTCACAGGATCAATCCTTTAAAAAAAAAGAAATTATTTTTATACTGGACATAAGAAACACCAGATAAAATGGGAACACTTCCATATACATAGAAAGGTTAAACGTGAAACTGCTTCACATTTCTAATATGTACGGGTAGCTTTTCTTTTTAAATATACAATAAACCAAACCTGTAGCTTTCACAACCTCCTTGCTTTCTCAGACGCAATCTCACTTATCTTCTTGTAGATTTCAGACAGGTCAGTCACTCAACAAACATTTATTATTTAAGTACTAGCTAGCTATTATTTATTTATTTATTCCTAAGTGCTTACTAGCTATATTTATTCATTATTAAGTACTCACTGGCTATATTAATAATTGCTAGCTATAATTATTACTAGCTATAGATTATTAAATGCTTACTAGCTATCATCATCATAACAATATCTAGAATTTACATAGGGCTTTAAAGTTTGCAAAGCACTTTCCTGGGCAGTTAGATATCTCAGTGAACAGAATCCTGGGTTTGGAGTCAGGAAGATCTGAATTCAAATCCAACCTCAGACACTAGTTGTGTGACCTTGGGCAATTCATTTAACCCCTGTTTGCCTAGAAGGCAGTTAGGTAACTCAGTGGATAGAACACTTGGTCTGTAGTCAAGAAGACCTGAGTTCAAATCCAGCCTCAGACACTTGCTATTTGACCCCTGGACCAGTTCCTTAAACCTGTTTGCCTTAATCCACTGAAGAAAGAAATTGCAAACCATTCCTTATCTTTACCAAGAAAGTCATGAAGAATCAGACATGACTGAACAGCAATGCAGCAGAAATATTTTACATATATTATTTTATTTAATTCTTACAAAAACCCTTGAGGTTGGTTCCCATTTTTTCAGATGAGGAAATAGTCTGAGAGTGGTTAAGTGGTTTGCCTAGTGTCTGCACTGTGGGTAAATGTCTGAGGCAGGATTTGGTGTACTATGTGGCTCTGTGCTGAGTGCTAGAGATACAAAGAAAGTCCAAAACATAGCAGTATCCTTGAGGAGCTCATACATTAGGAGTGCCTGTCATGTATAGTTTGGAGAAGGAAATGGCAAACCACTCCAGTATCTTTCCTAAGAAAACACCAAATGATGTCATGAAGAGTTGGACGTAACTAAAAAATGACTGAACAACATCACCTATAACACATTCAATTTCCTGCTATGCAAGGCTGTCCATTTCTCACCTCTGGATCTCTGCACAGGTGGTCTCCTATGTCTGAAAGATATTTCCTCTATACCTCTGCCTTTTAGAATCCCTTCCTTCCTTCCTTCCTTCCTTCCTTCCTTCCTTTCTTCCTTCCTTTCCCTCCCTCCCAGATATTTTGGGAGCATTTCTTCTTGGGTAGTATCTGGGATTTTCTGTTTTTCCTTGGCTGAACTGAAATTTTTTGTTCTCAAATGGGAGTGCTCTTTTCACTCTGTGTTGATTGCCATATATTCTCATTGGTGTACCTTCTCTGATTTCTGTTCATTATTGGCTTGGATAAATGGTTTTATTTACCAGGCACCACATATAGTCTTTCTATGACTGGCATATGGTGGGAAGGGAGTTAAGCTTTGAACGTAGAGCTTGTGACACTTTTTCTTCATTAAGGGAAAATGATCAGAAGCAGTGCTTGAAATTAAAAAAAAATATTTCCCCAAGACTAACAATATTTGAGGGGGAATGGATAGATATAATTCTAGCCCAGTACTATCTCTCTGAGGAAGACAGAACAGTTAGCCTTGTGGTGCCATTAGTTTGCCTCCTGGAAGGCATTAAACTTTACTTTGGAGAATGGTGGGTGGAAGAGACTGAAGAGATACTTATTTCTTCCTGTCTGTGAGCCACATCTAGACAGAACCATGTAGACACACATAATGTACATGGCCAATACAAACACACACACTACTACAGAAAGGTATTTGGAGTTAGTGGTCCAGAGTTCAAATACTAGTTTTACAACTATAAATAAAATAAATAAATTTTATTTATAAAAAATAAATAAAATATATTTATCAATAGAGTAAAATAAATAAAATTTGGAAAAAGGAACTAGATTGGATGGATGTTCAGGTCCCTTCTACTCTAGCTTTATAATAAATCCATTATTCTGTGAATCTGTCACTTCAGTTTCCTAGCCTCAGTTTCCTCATCTGTAAAAGTAAACAGTTTGACTGGATAACTTTTATGGTCCTTTTCAGCACAAAGTATACTTTGCCAAGTTCTTGGGATGAAATACAATGACACAAAGCCTCTCTAACTGCAGGCTCCAGTTTCCAGGGAATGATCCCCTTATGAGATTTAAACATTAAATGCATTTGGAAAGTTCAGTGTTTTGTCACTAACCTCCACTTGACTCAGGGCTGTAAACTTTGGTCAGTGGGCTGATCTGTCCCTCGTCTAATTTTAAAAACACATACGCAGCATATAGCAGTTATTAGTTCTTATAATGAGGGCTCTTTCTTCAACTAGAAAAACCTTCTTTCAGAAGTAAAGTAAAACGTTAACTCCTGAGAATCATTTCAAGTGATAACATGCTCTGCTATAAAATTTTATAGCCACTGGACCAAGTCCATGATTTCTTTGCTAGTAATCAGACTGGTGAAATCCATGTGAATAACTCCCATACTGGTAAGTTAAAGTCATGGTTTAAGAGGAGGAAAATAGGTCAAGAACATTTCTGTCCCCTCAGGGCATGTGGTCAAGGATTTGGGTCTCTCCTTAGAAAGCAATGCTGTGTTTAACTTTCTGTAGAGTCAGACTGAATCCCATCCATACGCTGTTCTATTCATTTTTGAAAATCGAACTGAGGTATAGCATCTGCAGATTAACAAGGAAATGAAGGAACTTTATTTGGCATTGGATTTTATTTTGATATTTATTCTTTACATTTTATTTTATTTTTAATTTGTGGAATAAAATAAACATTTTCCTAACAGTATAATTTTTAAAGAAAATGCACATGAAACTACAAATCTCTTATGGACAGTTTGCTATTCCTTTAAAATATATTATAAAGTTATCATGTAAATTTCTTTAAAATTTTTTTTCCTTACTATCCCCACTCCCTGACCTAGAGATCACTACCATTAGATATTAGACATATTTGCGCATAGGTATATGCGTAAAATCATTCTATGATACTTCTATTTATGTATTTAACTCTTTTCTAGGAATTAACCATAGGATTTTATAGCTGCAAAGGGGTCAACCAGTCCAACCATCTCAACAATACAATGAGGAAATTAAAGTCTAAATGAAGTCAGATGACTTGCCTAAGATCACAAAGCAAGAAATAATAGATACGAACTCATATTTCTTCACTCCAAATCCTTTTCACTACTCCCCTGTCTTTTTTAGTCTTCTTCCCTCAATTAGATTATGAATTCCTTGAAGGCAAGACTCATATCTTCCATATTTCCCATAGTCCCATTGCAATGCTTGGCATATAGTAATAAAAAATCCATCAGGATTTGTGGATTGACTGGTTTGGTCTATGTCCCTCCCTTTAGGAACCATCATTAACAAGCCAGTCCAAGCATCATTATTTTGAGAAGGAGGAGAAAAATGATCCAGAGTATGAAAGTAGCAACTTAATGTCTGATTTCTATATTCCACTAGCTTGGCTTCATGGATAGAAGGATGGCTTCAGAGTCAGGAAGTCATAGCCCTATAAACTATTTTAAAATTTAATTTTGTTTTAAAAATATTTTTATTTTTGAAAATGTTTTATTAAAACTTATTGATATTAAATATTATTTTGTAAATTTAACGTATTTTAATTATACCTTAATATAATTGCTTTCCTTTGTATCCTTATATATTTAATATATTATATTAATATTTATATAATATATTTATATTATAATATTTACATAGTATATTTAATGTATTTCTGAGGAAGAGTCTATGGACTTCACTCAACTGCCAAAAGAATCCATGATGCAAAAAGATTAAGTTCTTCTGTTCTATACTGAAGATCCCTGACACATATGGGTTATATGTCACTTAATTTCTCAATGTCCTATGTATCTCTTTAAGACTATAAATTTTGGAGCCTGTGATGACTTACAGTTTTCTTTTCTCTAAAATGAGTTTAATGATGGAAACTCACAGGTTTATTGTGAAGATCAAGTGATGTGAAATGCTTTGTAACTCTTTAAGCAATACATAAATGTATCATCACCATCACCATCACCATCACCATCATCATCTTCAGCAGCAGTAGCAACATTATTATCTCCTCACCAGAAATTTGAAACTTACCTGACTGACTTTGTGTAGATTAATTAATTTTCCTGGGCCTCAGTTTCCCCAGCTGTAAAATGAAGTGGTTGGATTAAATGGTATCAGAGATCCCTTCTAACTCTAGAAAAATGAATGAATTAGATTCCTTTATCAGTAGAATTACAGGTCTAGTTGTTCCCCCAAATACCACTAGCATAAAGGTAACTTCTATATCAAATATGCTGACCTTTCTCTCCCAACTCACACTCAAACTAGCAGGTTACATTCCCAGAGTTTGGCTAACTTCATCAGTCTTCAGGATTTGAGGTCAGTTTCCCCATTATATTTCACTGTTATCTTCCTTTTCATTGGTATTTCTACAAATCTTTCTCATAAGAAATAGAGTGATCTATGATCATTTTTAATTAGCCTCCCTTTTTTTATAAGCAAATTTTCAAATAATATTTTCAGAAAAGCAGTTCAAGGATTGATGGCTCAGATTTCTTTTTTCTAAATTTTACTGAAAAGGTTTGCTGTATTTTTTTTTTAATGATTGAGTCTCTATTTTGATGAGGCTAGAAGTTCAGGGGCTCTCTCAGCAACTGTTGGGTGTGAAAGATTAGACTTGTTTTGTTTCTGATCTTGGCCAGTTTAATACTCCTTAGAAAATCAAGGGGTCTCTGTTTCTGGGGGTTCACCAAATTAATACCAATCCTACTTCAGACACCTAATTAACATAGCCCACTGCAGTGCAAAACTCCTGAGTTCAAAAGAACCAGCAGCCTCAGCCTCCCTAGTAGCTAGGATTACAAGATCCACTGGGCCCAGCTGTTCTCTTGTTTTGTCTCAGACTTATTTCCCCTTAGCTTCTCTCCCCCACGTTGAACCCTTCCTTATAATGAGAGATAGCATTTAAATAAAGCCAGAAAAAACAGAATTCTGTCTAACAGCCTAATCATAATCTTCTCCTGAGAGGAGGGATGTGGATTTCATTATCAGCTCTAAGGGAATAGGATTGCTCATTACAATTAGTTGGCATGTAACTGTATTTCACCGTTATTGATTCCATTATTATAGCCACTTTGTATGTATATTTGTAATAGGCTTTGGTTTGGAGCTGAGCTCAGCACTCCCGGCAACTTTTGGCAACATGCATAGTTTAACATTGAAGGACTTATATTTTGGGCTGATGAACTCATCACTTTATATGGCAGCAGGGGTGGAGGCCTGGTTCCAGGATGGTTGGTTAGCCATAGAGCATGGAAGATCAGTCCATTCAGAACTTAAAAGGATAATAGATTTTAAGCTAGAGAGGCTTTTAGAAGTCATCTTGTTCATCCCTCTCCTTTTATAGATGAAGAAAAAAGTTGAGACGTCAAGTGACTTGCCTGGGATCTCACACTTATTAAGGATATGAATCCAAGTTCATCATTCTATCCATTGTATCAGCTACTACTTTGAGAGTAAACTCACCTTCCGAAGCCCTTTCTTTCCATCTACTTGAGACAGCTAGGTCATACAATGCCCAGAACATTGGGTCTGGAGTTAGGGAGACCTGAGTTCAAATCCAGCCTCAGACCTTTACTAGCTGTGTGACTCTGGGCAAATCCCTTAACCTCTGTCTTTCTCAGTTTCCTCAACCATAAAACAGGAATAATACTTCCCTCCCAGGGTTGTTGTGAGGACCAAATGTTGTAATATTTTTAAAGTATTTAATAGAGTGCTTGGTGCCAGTTTCTTCCCCTTCCTCTCCTCCCAGGGTGTGTGGAGACTATGAGTCTTTCTCTTGAACTTCCTGTGTCAAGAAGGGAGTGCCTCTTCTTCTGGGGCTCCATCTCAGACAATTGGGTCATTGTGTTGAGACAGTCTGAGACTGGATGTCAAGTTTCTATTTCTCCAACCTTGTTTTTCTTTTTCTGAACTTAAATGACCCTCAATCAATTAATCAATCAAAACAAATCAGTGCCTGTTTCTTGTTGCATCTTATTCTTTTCATTCTTCTGTCTTTGCTCTGTGTCAATGCCTTTTCCTCTGGTGTTCTACCCAGGGGAAGGGACATTCCATGCCCAAAAGCTGCCTTTCTTCCTCTGGGCTTACTGGCCACATTTCTTGCTCAAAGATCAAGCCTTAAACCTAATTCACTCTGGACCTTATAGACTGGACAACAAATCCCCACCCACTTAGCACAGAGTGATTCTAATTACTAAATAGTACTTGTTTCTCTTTTACTCAGGAACCCTGAAGATTTGATTTTTTTTTTTTAATTAAAAGGGCCATCCCTTGAGTAACTGCTTAAAGAAACCTATTCATTGAAGAGGTGTATCTCATTCAAAGTGAGAATGTGATAAGACCTTACCCTCAAAGGGCTAAGGTCTCCCATTGCATCCTGGGCCATCTCCAGTCATCCTCATGAGTATCTGGTCACTGGACCCAGATGGTTCAGGAGAAGAAAGTGAGGCTGGTGACCTTGCACAGCCCTCCCTCCCTCAAATCAAAGTCAACTGCAAGTCTTATCATCATTTGGATGGCATGATCCTCTTTGAGAAACAAGGACAAACATAATACAATAACAATGCCTACAGGTCTCCCTCTATTTCTTTGCATTTCTTCTATCTGCTCTTTCTCATGGAGCAACCATCTTTTACTAGATTCATGTACAATGGATTTGTTTAATTCTTGTCCAATCGATGGGTACTAGAAAGTTCACAAAGCACCTCCTTCACAAAAACCTTGGGAGGTATATGGTATAAATGTTATCATCTCCATTTTATGATGGGGAAACTCTAATTTAGAGAAATTAATTGAACTTCCCAGAGTCATACAGTTACCAGGTATCAGACTTAGGATATGAGCACATTTTTGCTGATTCTAAGATGCCACAGTCATTGCTTCTTCCTTGGGCTACCCTGGGCTTACTTTGGAATCTCTGATAGACTCTTGTCCAGTCATTCTTCCTGGAAATTTCTTGGGGATGGTGGTATTCAAATTGTTAGATGGTCAGAAAACATGGCTCTGGGGGCAGAGAAAGAGGGATCCTGAGGGAAATTCAGATTACGTAAAGACAAAAGCAATCAATACCAATTCATTAAAAAAAAATTTATTTTATTTTCAATTAGGGAACAAAACAAGCATTTCCATAACACAGCACAATAAAAAAAAAGGTGATTGCCCATGAAATTGCAAATCTACCATGTGGAATTTGCTATTCTCTCCAAATATACAACAAAGTGATCATATAAAATGCTTTTTTTTTCATTTTTTCTCCCTTCCCTCCCACCTTACACTAAAAATGGCAAACCCAAGAATGTGTATATAGGTCCTTCATACTTGAAGAAGACTAAGATGACATCACAATTTCAGGAATAATGTACAATGCCAGATCGGACCATTTATATCAATGAAATCACAAGTCTGGTCCCTATCTTATATGTATTTGTATTTCCCCCCAGTGTTTAGCATGGTACCTGGTACTTAGTAGGCATTTTACAAATATTTGGTGATTGATTGTGAAGTATCTTTCCCAGGATTGTATAGGTAGTAAGAGAAAGAAGTGCAATTTGAATCCAGGTTCACTGATTCCCAAATCCATGGTATCATATCTAACAAGAATTTTCACTGATGACATCATAGCCTCCTCCAGTCTCTCATTGGCCAATCAATTTTGTTTCATTTACTAGACAAATCTCAGCTTTGAAGACTAACCGAAACAGCCTCAAACCTCTCCAAGAATGCAAGAATACAAAGAAGATGCAGAATCTTTGGTGAATAAGGAAGTGTGAATATTAAAGGTCATAAGTCAGCAACAATGCCACTGAATCAGCTCTGGCTCAGCAAATGCACATGACCTGTGCCCCACTCTGCTTACTTGTGAGTTCTACAGTGTTAAGTGACTATAATAATCATCCGGTTTGGAGACACATAGTGTCACCTTGAGGCAGTGTTTAGGGAAGAGGCAGTATGGTGTAGTGGTAGTTATTCTAGTCCTGAAGACAGGAGAGACCTGGGTTCACAGTTTTGATTCTGATGCCTCCTACGTGTGTGATTATGAAACAGCTATTCTTGTCTCTGAACTCCCCAGTTTCGCATTTAAAGTCCTTCACAAGCTGGACCCAAACTAACTTTCTAGACACATGGTACATCACTGGTCTCCACAAATTCTGTGCTTTAGCCGGATGGGCCTTCTTGCTATTCTTCACACCAGAAATTCCATCTCCTTTCTCTATGATTTTTCTACAGGGATTCCCCATGCTTGGAACACAAACCTTCCTCACTCTTCCTTTTTGAATGAATGAATGAAAACACATTTATTATTATGAGTTTACTATTCAGAAAATACTATGCTAAGAATCCCTAGCTTCCTTCAAAGTTTGTCTCCAATGCATAAAAGCTTCACTGGTTCCCAATCCCTCAGGTTCTAGAGTTTCCGTTAGAAGTCATTTAGTCCAACTACCTCCCCTCATTTTAGAGTTGAGGAAATTGAAGTCCAGAGAGGAAACTATATTTATTTTTTATATCCTTAGGTGTGTACATCCTTTCTTATACATTTTATTATTGTTTAGTTGTTCTCATTTGTGTCTGACTCTTTGTGATCCCATTTGAGGTTCTCTTAGCAAAGATATCAGAGTGGTTTGCCCTTTCCTTCTCTAGCTCACTATAAAGACAAGAAAACTGAGTCAAACAGGGTAGAGTGACTTGCCCAGAGTCAATGGCTAGCAAGTGTCTGAGGCCAGATTTGAACTCGTGAAGATGAGTCTTTGTAATTCCAAGCCAAGTGCTCTATGTACTATAGTGTTACCTAGCTGCCCCTTATTTATGGAATTGACAGCTATTCTCATTGTTCCCCCCCTTTCTGTGGGCAAGGACTATTTATTGATTTATTTTTGTCTTTCTATTCCCAGTAATGGGCACACAGTGGGCACTTAATCAATACCTATTGATACTTCAAGAGATATCTTCACAGATGGGACTGAAAGGTGATCCTTTTGAAGAAATCCTACTAACAAGTGGCAACATGGTAGAGGGAATGGTTGTATAGAACGTGATTGGAATGCGCAAAGTGTTTCCATCTTGCTCTTCCTTTCTGAAGACAACCACAATCTATACAGTAATTATCAGCTAACATTTATATAAGACTAAGGTTTCTAACACATATTGTCTCATTTGGTCCTTGCAACATCCCTGGGATGCAGCCCCATTTTACAGATGAAGACATTGAGTTCTAGAGCAGTATAGAGATTTGTCCAGGATCACACAGCTAATAAATGTTGTTGAGGACAGATTAGAACTCAGATCTTCTTGGTTCCAGGTCCAGAGCTCTGTCCACAAGGATAGACTTTTTAAAAGGTAATTTTTAATTGATATTTTCTGTTTCTTCCATCATCATTAGTTATCCAAATTATCCCTTCACCTTCCCCTTCTCCTTCCAGAAAGCTATCCCCTATAAGATATAGTATATTTTAGATATGGGAAAAAACCCCAATAACATAACTGATCAATGTATTGAAAAAAGTTCAAAGGCATGTGCAGTGTGTACCCCACTTCCATAGAAGGATGTCTTCCAATAGATCTTCGTTTGAGTCCTACTTGCTCTTTATAATATGGTTACGTTGTCTTTTGAGTTTTTGGTGTGTCATTCTTCCCATTTACATTGTTGTGTTTTTTGTGTATATTGTATGCTTGCTTCCACTTACTTCATTCTGCACCAGTTCATGTAAATCTTTCCATGATTCTCTGTATTCGTAATATATACCATTGCTTATAACTCAGTAATATCCTAGAATATTCTTGTACATCAAATTGTTTAGCCATTCCTCAGGCAATAGGCATCTATTTTGTGTCTAGTTCTTTGCTATCACAAAGAGTGTTACTATAATTATTTTGATGCATAGGAGGACTTTCTTCTTATCCAAAATAATTTCTGCTTAAAATGTCTTGCTTAGAAATCTGACTGGAATCGCTTGTCCGATAAAGACTTTTGACTCTCTGACTTGTGTTTGATCTTCCAGAAAAAAAATCAGAGAATTTTAGAGCGGGCAAGGACCCTGGAGATTATCTAGATTTAGCCTTATAACTAAGGAGATCTGGATTCAGGTCCTGCCTTGGATATCTGCTATTTTCCCATCCCTGGATAAGTTACTCAATCTCTTATTGACTTAGGGAACTTTGCCTGTATGTAAGAATGGAAGGAATTTTCCCACAAGGAGTTCCCTACACAGGCAAAATCATAGATTTAGACACAAAATATACAAACAAAAAAAAGCCACCAAACCACTAACCTCTGTATCTGTAGGTTTTCCTCCTCATTCTCAATACCTTGGCTTATACATAAGAACAAAGTAGTTAAATACCTATGCTATTTCAGAAGCACATGTAGATTAGGACCTAAATGAAGAAGAACAGTTAATGTTTTAACTTAACTCTCCTTCTTTTGTAAGCCTGAAAAGAACTGAAAAGTCAAATCTAATGGTATTAAATACAGTTTGAATATAGTTGGGCTTTTACAACCTAAATGTAATTAGTGATCATCCTTTGGGACCCTAACTTTTCTGCTCATCAGGAAAGGGGTCTGGTCAGGTTGTTATTTCTTCCAGTTGATAAATATACCTAGAGTGCTATTGTTTCTTTAGTTTCACTCTAGAAGCAGCCTTGTAAAAGTACATTGCTTAATTTGTTTAACTAGGTCTCTGGGGAGGAATGCTCTTTTTTATTTATTTTATGATTTTTTAATATTTATATATATGTTCATATTATTATACTTATTTATTTATTTTAAAAATAAAATCTTAAAGCAGAAATCAGTTCCTCACCAAGGGTCTTTATGACTTGAATAGCTAGTCAATAAACTAAGAAAAGTTTAAAAAGTACTCATAAGCTGTTGGGGACAGGGATTGAACCTGTGACTTTATTGGAAGTCCTCCCAGGTAAGGAAATTCCTTCTACCAATATAGATTGTCACCTTCTCTACAACTTATAGTCTTACACAGTTGGAATATGAAGAGGTTAAATGCCCAGCCCATGTCAGAGGTAGGATGTGTGGACTCCACATGTCTCAAGGCTGACTCCTTATCCATTACTGCTGCTATCTTTACTCCACAAAACACTCTCTCTAACTCAGGAACATTAAACCTTGTGTGAGAAATGTAGTTTCCCATGATTTAAGGCACTTTCAGTGACCTAGAGATTAAGGCCCAGTGGCATTGCGGGAAAACAGCAACATTGAACTTGTCATCAGAAGACCTAGAGTCAAATTCGGGCTCTACCCCTTACCAATTATGTGATCATAGGCCAGTTACTTCACTTCCTAAGGCCTCAGTTTTCTCCTCTCTAAAATGAGGTTGGACTAGATAGTCTCAGTGTCTGCATCTGTAAAATAGGGACGGTAATAGCACCTGCCTCCCTGGATTATTACGAGAATAAAATAAGATAATACTTATAAAACATTGTATAACAGTTATTATTAGTATTACATGAGAAATAACCACCAAAATTCTGCAATCAGTCCCTCTTTTCTACCTAAGAAGAAATTTCTATTTCATCTCTCTCTCTCTCTCTCTCTCTCCTTCTTTCCCTCCCTAGAGACAGATGGATAGATAGGTAGGTTGATAGGTAGAGAGAGAGAAAATATACTCTAAAAGTTTCAGATACTAAAGTAGGTCCGATGAAATGTGTAGTATGAATTTAGGACCCTTCAAATAGAGGAATATTTGAAATAGACTGAATAAATAATATTTTTACTTAAAAATTATTTTGAATCCAGATCAGGTGTCCCATTCCATCCAGTAAATTCATTTAGACGGGCTAGGCAGCTTTCCCAAAATCTTGTAATTGCTCTCCTTCTCCTCACTAAGAGAAGAAACCTTTCAGATGGACCTCTGGAGACTATATTTCCTTTCCCGGGGGAATTTATTCCATTATGCTTTAGTACTTGGAGGGAGGAAGGTAAAGCTTAACTGTACTGATTGGTAAATGAGGGAAAACTTGCTGGAACTACTAAAACTGACTGGCCTCCTACCATGCTTCACATCCCATCCAACTACCCTCCTGGAAACCAGGGACCACCCAAGTTAGGCATCTTGCCATCTCTTCTGCAGTACTGTATGTTCTGGACCATTATTCACTCCCTCATCCCTCAACTCAGTTTTCAACTTATTACTCTTGCTTGGGTAACACTGAACAGATCAACATTACCATTGCTGCAGTAAAGGACATGATGATGTCCTGCCTTATGTCTATAGTCACCCTTCCCATGGTTGCCTAAAACAAAATTCTCTTCTCCGGTCATAACTTCCTTAGATGTGTTATCTCCTTCTGAGAGAATGGGAGGTCCCTGAAGCTAAGAATGGTCTCCCTTTGGTATTATTTTCCTTAGGTTCTAGCTAAGTGCCAGTCAGACAAGTAATAGTTACATCATAAATGTTACATCATTCATTCATTTGTTCATGCCTGGAAATGGAATGAGGAAAATAATAGAAAAAGAAGGGGGAAGAAAAAGATGTTTGGGAAATGCTGCTAGAAACAGGATTTTTGCAGTCCTTTCTCTGATGCTCACTTTAAGGTGTATGGGGACCTCAGGGATGTGATTTGACTGAAGGAGGAATACTAAAGAGCGTGTGTCGAGGAGGAGTAGGATATAAATGAAAGAGTGGAGACAGTGGGAAGTAATTCAATGATCTGAGGTTCCTTAAGCCCAGGCTGAAACCTTTTGCATTTCTGAACTCATCTCAGAATTGCCAGGAAAAACAAAGGATTGCAAATGTCTTACAGTATTGATTTTATTTCATCTCAGTGGCCAGCACCTCCATATTAAAGGTATGGGTACTGCCATAAATCTTTTAAAGTAATGTCTGAATAGAGGTGAGTTATATGGTGGAGAGATCATTGTATATGTTGGGAGAATGAATGGCTGAGATCACTTGATACTCTCCCTTCCTCAAGGAAATCTCTTAGCACAGAACCTCTTTGGCTTCACCCTGGGACCCAGGGGGCATGACAGTAAATGATTACCACCCCAAAAACCAAAGTAGAGTAGATAAGCCTCTGATATCCTGTCTGCTGAAAACTCTGGTCTTCTCTCAAATGAATGAAGAAGACACTAAAGGGAATAATCATTAAGTTTTCTCATCACTCAAGAAAGGGTGGCAAGGTGAAAGTTAAGAGGAAAGGCCCATACCTAGATATTTATTTTAAAAAATTTTAAAATAAGAAACATTGGTCAAACCTAGATAATAAAAGGCAACAATTTTATTATAGGATCATAGAACAGACAAGGACCTTAGAGGTCATTGAATCCACTCCCTCATTTTACAACAAAGGAAACTGAGGTCCAGAGATGGTAAATGACTTGCCCAAAGTTACACATGTAGTAAGTGACAGGTAGAACTCTAATCCAGCTCCAGAGCCAGGGCTTTTTCCATTACATCATTCAATCAGTTCAGTTCAATTAGAATTTATTAAATGCCCACTATGTGCCATGCAGTATTTCTATAAGATCTTTGAAAGCAAGAACTGTATTGCTTTTATATTTATATGTCCACAAGCCAGCACAGTGTTTGACACATGAGAAAATTTAATAAATGCTTGTTTTGGGGCTTTGGTACATATTTTTGAATAAAACACTAAAGACAAATGTGTCTAGCTGTGTGACCTTGGGCAAGGTACTTAACCCCAGCTGCCTTCCCCCAAAAACACAGATGTGAAAGACTGCATAGCATGATAGAGAGAGGTCCAGGCTAGGATTCCAGATTTACCTTCAAATTTCATATCTGCAAAAAATTAGTTTTTTTTTTCCATGGCCAGCTGTTGATGTTTTCATTGATCCTAGTGTATTCTCTAGGACTCTAAGTTACAGATGTGTACAAGTGGAAGGAATGTCAATGGTGGGAATTCCCCACATAAAAGAAATCATGAGCCTGGATGAAAAAAAGAAAGATAAATTCATGATTCAGAATACTGAACTTTAAACCCTTCACCATTCTGATTACCTTCCTCTAAAGATGCTCAAGTTTATCAATGTCCTTCTTAACATGTAGTATATAGAACTAAATATTATAATCCAGATGTTGTCTGACCCAGGACAGAGTACAAGTGAGTCTATAATTATTCTTAATTCTGGATGCTATATGCTTGTTTCATTTATCCATGCTTTTGTACATTAATTCATTCCTTTATATATTTTTAAATGTTTTAATGTTTACATTACCTTCATTTTCCCACGTATCTTCTCCCTTTTTCTACCCAGAGAGCTATTCTTTTATTTTTCAGAAAAAGCAGCCCAGGATTGCTTTAACTATCTGGATGCCATCTCACATTGTTGACTCAGCCATGTGTCCCAAATCTTATTCTTGTACAGAGGATTCTTTTTATTTTTTTAAAGTAGTTTTAAAGTAGTGGAGGGCTTTACATTTATCTCTATTAAATTTCATTTTATTAGACTGGCCCATTGTTCTGGTCAGTCAAGAACTTTTTGGATCTTGACTCCATCGCCATGCAGATTATCAGTTCTTTCCAGCTTTGCATCTTCTATAAATTTGCTAGTATGTCATGTATGGCTTCATATAAATCACTGGTAAAAAATTTTGCATGGTAGAGAGGCAACAGATTCCTGGGGCATCCCATCAGAAACTTTGCTGGGGACAGATCTCTGGGGAACACGTAAGTAATGATAATCTTACCTCATAAATACCTTATGAAAGTACATCAGAGAGGTGCTGAAAGTGCTCTGTGAAGTCAAAGGGAGGACAATTGTTGTCTGTAGGAAGGATCAAATAAGGTTTCACAAATGACTTCTAAAGAAGGGGGTCTCCTATTTCTGAATTCTAAGAGCTTACCTAATCTAAGGGCTTTTAATGAATGCGTAGAAATTCAGGAAATGAAGTGGGATCTGTTAGATAAATAGTAAAGATAAAGCATTCCTTAAGCACTTACCATGTTCCAGGAACTGCGCTAAACACTGGCAAATAAGAAAATCCCTATCCTCAAGGAGTTTACATTCTAATCATAGAAGATAACACAGAAAGGGAAGGCAGAAAATAGCTTGAGTTCTTCTTGACATGGTACTCTAGGCCAGAGACACCAATCTGGAAGTTACCCCTTGTTGTCTAACGTTTCTATGTAGTTTTCTTTTACTCATGGATTCAAAGTAAGAGTTCAGATCTTCTCCTTCTCCTTCTTCTTCCTTTCTTCTTCTCCTTCTTTTCTTTCTCCTCTTATTCCTCCTCTTTTTTCTTCTTCAAAAATATTTATTTGATTAAACACAGAGCTAATATTAAGTTCTTTCTTTCATCTTTTCACAATGTAAGTAGTTTTCACAATGGGAGTTTTTCTCCATGAATGGAGATTGGATGCCTTCTGGAACTTAGTAGGTGACCTACAAGAATCCCTATATATGAGAAGTTCATCATTTAGTGTCTTTTCTGGTAATCCATTTCTTTGAATATACCTGGGCTTTTTCCCAGACAGTTAACACACAGTTTATCCTCAGGTCTGTATTTTAATCTTTTCCAATTTAATTGAATAGTTTAGAGCTTGTGGAAAAATCTTTGACACTTCCAGTTCATCTCTCAGTTATGAGGAATGGGACATGACCTTTATTGAAATCTCTTAAATTACGACCACAATAGTATGTATTTTCAGCTTTCTATATAGTATAGGTAGTGGATGATACTATAGGAAGACTGAATTGCAAGGGTTGAACCCATAGACAGGTTTTCTTCAGTAATATATTAAAACTTACTTTGATTATTAGTAGAACTTAATGAATATGGTAGTAGGTCAACTTCTGTGTTTAGATATATTTTTATTATTAAAATTTTCAGCACCAGACAGTACGGTGACCCAGTTCACATAGAAGGCATGGATTTTTAAGAAGTGGACGATTGTTTTACTTTTCTGGGAGCCACCAGTTCAGGTCTACTGCTTTACCCACCAGGTAGACAAGTAAATAAATCTTATCATTTCTTATCTCTTTGTGACAGAGTACCTAAAGATAGATGACTAGAGGAAAGCTGTAATAGCACTAATATGTAAGCAAGCAGAAACAGTTCGGAAAAAGCAAGTCAATCTAGGTGCATGAAAGAATGATTTTTTTCTTGTTGACTAAGTGGAATTTCACAAACCTATATTCTTCAGTAAGAAAAGAAAAATAAAAGTCATCTATGATGACTCTGATGGGGCAGAAGGGACATGAAAAAATGGGGGAAAGGTGAGGGCACTTTAGACACTAAATTCATTCTTCATTGACATAAATTTTTTATAACTGTAAGCGCCATTTCTCGGAGTCTTTTCAGGGAATCAACATGAGAACACAAGACAACCATAAATACTAGTTCCATCAGAGAGATGATATACTCAACTTTTTGTTCCAGTTGATAAACTACACACAATTGTTACTTTTGAGCAAACTTATCAAAGTCACAATCTGCTCCTGTTGAATATATTTTGATTTTGGAGGTAATACCCTCCTCAACTTAACTTCTCTGGGTCCTTATTTTCCTCATCTGTCAATTGAGTGGATTTGACTAGAGGACCTCTAACATACCTTCCAGATATAAATCTGTGGTCTTATGATCATATATACATTCTTTCTGCCCTGTCCTATCCCTGTCACTAGTTCCTTTCAGCAATGAGCAGGTACAAATCACACTTTGAGTTCCATGATATGATGAAACCATTTGTGTTGTCTGTATAAAACTTATTTGGGTTTAGCATTTTGCATAATTGCGTTATTAGCCATTATGGGCTATGATGTGACACTTTTAAAAGATTCTTAATAGAAAATAAACTATCATAAATATTACAGTATTCGATGGTTTCTACCATATTTCTCCCTCCCCATTGTCCTTAATACAGTCCCAGCAAACTTAAAAAAAAAGGTTGTATAAACTAAACTAAACACAAAGTCAGATCACTAAAGAGAGCACCCGTTAGTTCAATTCCAGTGTCTATAATTACAGAAGTTAGATATACTCTCCAAAATGCTATTTAGCCCCTGTGCATTTACATGATCAGCATGGTATAATAGAGAGTATCCTGGAATAGGTAAAGAGGATCTTGGTTCAGTCCTAGTGTCTATGATTACAGAAGTTAGATATACTCCCCAAAATGCTATTTAAGCCCTGTACATTTACTTGATCAGCATGGTATAGCAGACAACTGGAATAGGTATAGAGGATCTTGGATTAAATCTTGCTTCTGCCACTTATAAAATATGTGACTTTACCTAATTCAATTCCCTTCCCTGGGCTTCAGTTTCCCTGTTTTCAAAATACAAAGGTCTTAAATTACTATGAAGACCTAACAATTTCAAGTTCCCTGAAATTTCCAAGGAGGATGACTGAGTGAGAGGTCAGTAAATGTGACAAGATACATCAGAGAAGTTAATACCAAGCAAAGGTACTGTGAGGTGGTAGAAAGAAGACTGAATTTGGAGTCAGGAAACCTGAGGTTCAAACTCTCTCAGACATTTACCAGCTACGTGACTCTGAGCAAGTCACTTAATCTTTTTGAAGTTCATTTTATACGTCATAACATAGACACTATAATTCTTGAACTACTTACTTCCCCAGGTTATTGCAAGGAAATAATTTGTAAATCTTAAATAGCAGTTATTAATAAGTGAGTTATTTTTAGATAACTGATATCAGTAGGGAAAAAAGGGAGTCCAGAAAGGGTATCTTTGGAAAACTAGAGTTCTCTACGTCAAGAAATTGATCTTAGTGTGATAGATCTCCATTAATGTGAAATTAATTAGCCAACATTTATTATGCATCTACTGAGTACCAGGTAGATGTTGGGGATAAAAGGACTTCATTTGGTTAAAATTTTTATCTAGAGGATCAGGAAATTATAGTGGAGCAATTGTATTGTTGGACACTTGATAATCAGAATAAATACATTGAGGAAGGGGACAAATGGGCTGGATTTGGTGTTGGAGGCTCTTCGTAATGATACCACCTTTGTTATGACCTGCATGACCTTCATTTCTTTGAGACTCCATTTTCACATTTGTTAAAAAGAAGATATTGAACTAAATTATGTTTAAGGTTCTTTCTAGCTTTCAATCTACGATGTAACCTTCCTCTCCATTAATCCCATTGAGATGGAATTTCTTTCATCATTGTTCCTTTAGTCACATAGAACTTTGAGACCCCTTCTCTAGATATGGAACAACCAGAATTGTGAAAGGACTTGATTGCTTGCCTTATGAAGAGCAGTTGAAAGAAATGAGAATATTTAACCTGGAGAAAAGAAAGCTGAATTGGTGGTGGGAGGGAAAGGGACAATGTGACTGTACTCAAATATCTGAAGGGTGACAATGTGGAAGAGAGGTTATGCTTGCTCCATTTGGCTACAAGGACAGAATTAGAAGCAATGGATGAAAGAAATGAAATGCCATTATAGCTATATTATCTATTTAAAAGGAACATGAACTTGTCCATAATAGACCTGCAGTTTCATATGTGATTATCTTTTATAAAAACAAAAACACATTGTGCTATTTTTTAGAAATACTTGTTTTATTCCATAAATAAAAATTAAATAAAGATTTTAAAAAATAAGCAATGGGAAGAAGCTGAAAAACTGAATTATTATGAAGTTTTCCCTAATAAAGAAGGCTCTCCCAATCCAAAAGGAACTTCCTGTGAAGTAGGGGAGTTCCTTCAATGGTGGCATTTAAGCAGAGACAGGATACCACTTTTTTTTTTTTTTTGGAATGTGCCAGGGGAGATTCTTTTGTAAGTATGGCTTGGCTTAGATGTCTATTAAGGTATCTTCCAACCCTAAAATTCTGTGATTCTCTGTGATCTTGAGGTAATACTTTGTCTAGAATATAGAATAATAGCCAACTGCCCAAATACTGGAGAGGTAAGTTCTGATCAGACAATAATTAATGTCAAGTCAAGTCAATAAGGATTTATGAAACATTAGTATGCACCAGGCACTCTACTAAATTCTGGGGATACAAATTCAATGAAAAAAAAAAGATGGTCCCTGATCTCAAACAGCTTACATTCTAATAGGGAAAGATAACACATAGAAGGGTGCTGAAACAAAATGGGAGGTACCTGCATAGGGACATAGTGAAAAAGTCTTGAGGATAAAAGATGGCTGGTCTGGGACCTTCCTTGAAATGGAGGAACTCATTGGTGAGAAAAAGGGACTTCAGGGAGAGAAGGAGATGGTAGTTTGAGGCATAATGGTAAAGTCCAGAATGTTAAAGATGGCTGGGCTTTTCCTTAAAATTCAGTTTTCAAGAAGAACTCACCAGTGGAAGAAGGGGCATGTAGGGTCAGATGGAGAAGGTAGTCGGTATGGTGGCAATTCATAATTCATGTGAGAAGAACTAGAATTTTTAGGACTTGATATAAGTTAATAATGTGACATGGTAGTCAAAAAAGTCAAACTAAAGCTATGCTCCATTAAGAATAATGTAGTATCCAAGCTAATGGAGATGATAAGTGGCCTCATATTTTGACTTGACTAGGGCAGTTACAGTGTGTTGGGTAATTCTGGGTATCACAGTTTCAGGGCATGAATGAATTGAGCAAGTTCAAATGAAAAGAACCAACAGAGTGTGGGGACTTAGAAGCACACTCACCATGTGATGGTTAAAGAAACTGTAGGTGTTTTACCTGAAGAAAAGACTTAAAAGAGATATGATAGCTGACCTTGAGTATTGTAAAGGATTTCATAGGGAAGAGGGATAAGGCTTACTCTGGCCCTAGATAGAAGAAGTAGAGGCAATGTGTAGGTCACAGTGAGACCAATTTAGGTTTGATGGGGGCAAACCCTCCCCCTGCCCTTGACAATTAGAGGATATTCCAAAATGGATGAGGCTACTTAAGGAGGAGTGGAGATCCTAGACATTAGGAATGTTCAGAAAGGAATGGGTTGATGACCCTGTAGGTCATTAAATGGAGATTTCTTGGCCATATGTCAGGGATATTTATTCATATTCAGGCACGGGTGGACCTGGATATTCTCTGAGATCTCTTCCAATTCTGAGATTTTATGATTTTCACAACCATAGCCTTTCACTTCATTGCGGTGATGTGAGAAAATGAAGAGAGTTTCCCTCCATTGAAACCCTTGTTTGGGCAAAGGAAAGGACAAAAATAGCAAGATATGTGAGTGACGGAACCTAGCTTCAAATCTTAAACCTGACCTTTGTCCCTGTGATGTTTTTATTAAATGGTTTTGGAAACATTTAGAATAGTTCCAGGGGAACAGGGAGTTGATTATTTAATTTTTTTTTTTTTAAAGATGAAACTATTATATAGGGGAAAAAGTCTCTTTGAACATTTTTTTATAGCAGCTTTTCATGGGGAGAGGGATGTACTCTGTCTCCAATGGCAACCCTTTTTTAAAAGCAAAGTTGATAAAAAAGCAGCTATTGAGATGCTTGCTCTCACCCCCTCCCCAGTTCTCAAGCGCTATAATTGTGAAAATGCAGTGCAAAGGAATTTCTAGGTGTCATGTTGAACCTCTCAGAGTTTCCCATGTGTTACTGCCTTAGTTTTCAGCTAACAAAACGAAGCATATATGTGTGTGCACACACATGCATGGATACATAATGCATATAGATGTACATACACATACATGTACACATACATACATATACATGTATATGTATGTACTCATACACACATACATATACACATATGCCAGTTTAGCCTGTGAAATGTCAGCCTGAAATGTGCTTCTGGTTAAGGGATTAGCACTGAATTCTTCCTGGGACAGGTCATGCTGGGTTAATCCTTAGGAGGAACTGAAGGAGCATTAGTTCTCATCCAAAGAAAGAATTGGAAGATGGATTTCTGCCATCAAATTCCACCACGGTACATTTTCACTCCTTCATGCCTTGGAGTGCCCCTGTAAAAACTCAGAGCTACCAAATGATCTCCTAAAAACAACAAAAGAACCAAACCTTGTTATACTAACATCAGATAAGAAAAATTATAATAATGTTCAAATAGAAAACTATTCTCTATTTAAAACACAATAGCGATTAATGTAACATGACATTTTTTCAAGGATGTGCTTTAAGCTCATTGGTTCTGCCTAGTCATACATTCATTATTACCTCTCCTTGACAAAACTAAATATGATTTTCAGATAAGACAGTCAAATTACAACATTTTATTAATTTCTTGATGTACACAGATGATCAAGCTATAATGGCCTCACTCAAAAATGTTCAAAATAACTGCTTCTGAAATCTTCCTTCTGTAGTATCAAAATGTCACATGGAATTGATAAATGCAAAATCATTAAAAAATTCCAAGGAATGATGGAGATTAAAAGCTTCAAGCTTGAATTCAGAGGTCAAATAGAGTTAATAAAGGGAGGTGATACTGAAAAATACCTTGTCACCTCCTGCCAAGATACATTGAGTGTAAAGCTGGCAAGGAGAGAGCCAGGGTTAAATTTTGTGAGACTTAATGGAATCCTGAAATCAAATTTCAGTGGGAAAAACATGTCTAAAGTAATTGATGGCCTGTGCAATATCAATGTTAACGTATCATTTCATAATGGTAAAATGAATAGTAACAGTTTTGGAAGGCATTCTCATAAAAAATTCTCATACAATATTAAAAAATACAGGACCCCAAAATATTAATGGCAACTATAGAAATGTTAACACTTACTTGACAAAAGGGGGAAGAGGATTGATAAATGTCTTCAGAGCACACCCTAAATAGGTTGAAAAAACCACCACCAAATCCTACAGAAAGAACTTTGGAGCAAGCTGACATCATTTTAATGAACAATACACAAGATAAACAACCTTTACATTTCATTGAATTGGTTCAATGCAACAAAAAGTGGTTTGTCTGAGGATAAGAAGACTATGAAATAGAAAAGATCCATGGGAAGACTCAAAAAGGCCTCCATAGTTGACATCCACATTGACTTGGCTGACAACATGGAGAAAGAGACAAACAAGTGGTAGATTTGTTCATGGAAATGGAGGGTTTTTGTCATGGCAATCCAGGAATAGAACATTGCCCCTAGAATTACAGGTTTATCCCTAAGGAACCTGGATTTAACCATCAATAGAAATGCAAGGAGATGATAGAAACTTTATAGCACATTACTGTAAAGGGCAGCTAGGTGGATAGAGCCCTGGGCTTGGAATCAGGAGGATGCATCCTCTTGAGTTCAAATCAGGCCTCAACTACTTACTAACTGTGTGACCTTGGGCAAGTTACTTAACCCTGCTTACCTCACTTTCTCATCTGTAAAGTAAGCTGCAGAAAGAAATGGTAAACTAATTTGGGAGTCTATTTGCCAAAACAAAACCCAGGGACTGTATGAACACAGTTACAAAACATTTTTCACACAAATAAAATCAGATCTAAGTAAGTGGAAAAACATCAGTTGCTTGTGAGTAGGCTGAGTCAATATAATGAAAATGACAATTCTACCTAAATTAATTTGCTTATTCAGTGCCATACCAATTAAACTATCAGATAATTATTTTCTAGAGCTAGAAAAAATAATATCAAAATTCATCTGGAAGAATAAAACATCCACAATAGCAAGGGAACTAATGAAAAGAAATGCAAGGGAAGGTGACCCAGCCCTACCAGATCTTAAATTGTATTATAAAGCAGCAACCATCAAAACCACTTGGTTCTGGCTGAGAAACAGAGGGGTAGACCAATGGAATAGGTTAGGTACTCAAGACACAGAAGTCAATGAATATAGCAATCTACTGTTTGATAAACCCAAGGACCCCAGCTTCTGGGATAAAAACTCACTCTTTGACAAAAATTGCTGAGAAAACTGGATAAGAGAGTGGTGGAAACTGGGCATAGTCCAATTCCTGACACAATTCCATACACAAGAATAAAGTCCAAATGGGTACATGATCTAGGTATGAAGATTGATAATATAAACAAATTAGTGGAGCAAGGAATAATGTATTCATCAGATTTATGGAGAATGGAGAAATTTTTGACTAAAAAAGGGACAGAAAACATTATCAAGAGCAAAATGAATAATTGTGATTACATTAAATTGAAAAGTTTTTGCACAACCAAACCCAATGCAACCAAGATTAGGAGGGAAGCAGAAAACTGGGAAAGAATTTTTGCAACTAGTGTCTGTGATAAAGGCCTCATTGCTAAAATGTATAGAGAACTGAGTCAAATGTACAAGAATACAAGTCATTACTCAATTGATAAATGGCCAAAGGATATGAACAGGCAGTTTTCAGAGGAAGAAATTAAAGCTATCTATGGTCATATGAAAAAATGCTCTAAATCGCTATTGATTAGAGAGATGCAAATAAAAACAACTCTGAGATACCTCATCACACCTATCAGACTGGCTAACATGGCAAAACAGGAAGATGATAAATGTTAGAGAAGATGTGGGAGAGTTTGAACACTGATTCATTGTTGGTGGGGCTGTGAGCTGATCCAACCATTCTGGAGAGAAATTTGGAACGATGCCCAAAGGGCTACAAAAATGTGCACACCCTTTGACCCAGCAATTTTGCTTCTAGGACTGTATCCCCAAGAGAACTTAAAAATGGGAAAGGGTCCTACATGTACAAAAATATTTATAGCAGCTTTCTTTGTGGTGGTCAAAAAGTGGAAATCAAGGGGATGCTCATCAATTGGGGAATGGTTGAATAAATTGTGGTATATGAATATAACCAAATGCTACTGTGTTATAAGAAATGATGAACAAGAAGACTTCAGAGAGGCCTGGAAAGACTTACATGATCTGATGCTGAGTGGAAGAAGAAAAACCAGGAGAACTCTGTACACAGCGACAACCATAGTGTGCAAGGAATTTTTCTGGTAGACTTAGTATTTCATTGCAATGTAACGACTTAAAAAATTCCCAATGGACTTTTGAGGCAAAATGCCTTCCATACCCAGAGAAGGAATTATGGCATTTGATCATGGAGTGAAGCAGACCATTTTTTTTGTATCATGTTTTGTTTTGTTTTATGATTTCTCCCATTCATTTTAATTCTTATATGTAACATGACTAAGGTAAAAATGTATGTAATAAGAATGTATGTGTAGAACGTATATAAAATTGTATGCTGTCTCAAGGAGGGCGTGGGGCAGAAGGGGGAGAAAGAGGCAAAAATCTAAGATACGTGGAAGTGATTGTAGAACACTGAAAACAAAATAATTTAATAAAAAAATAGAAATGGTAAATCATTCTAGTATCTTTGTCCAGAAAACCCCAAATGGGATCCTGGAGTTGGACCTGACTGAAATGACTCAACAACAAAGCAGATAGTAAAAAAGAAATTAGCATCTATCAAAATAGAATAGAATACAGGGTGGTTCTTTAACTCTGATGGGGTTGTTTATGACTCACAGCCTGTCAGAAAATTTCCTAATCTTTGCAAAACCTTAGTTATTGTAGCCCTAACCCTAACTTGAAATTCACTAGTGCTCCTATGTCTTTCCTGCGTTTTCTACTTCTATGAGCCTCTAGTAAAGGAGGAAGAAGAGAATCTCTAATAATTTGGTCACCTGAAATCCTAGGCCCCTATCTGACTTTCTTCTATATCTCTCTGTACCAGTGGTCACCTGTTCTGGAGGCACTTCCGTTAGGTGGATCCTAGCACCTATTAGCATCTACCCTCCTTCTTTCCACCCCTGGGAGATCCTCCCACTCCCCCAGAGACTCTAGTTAGTTGGATTAAACTAAGTAAAAAAATCATGTATGTATGTATGTATGTATATGTATATACACACCCATATACCCATACATACATATGTACATCTCCTTTTCAATGCTGTCCTCACTTTTAATTTTTATGATTCAGCCCAGAGTGGTCCTAGGCTTGATTGAAACAAGAGGAAAAAAATTAAAATTTCAGTTTTCAAAGGATGTGTGTTAGTCCTCAAGCTCCAGTTTGGGTCAATTACAGCAAAATGTAGGGGTAGGGGAGTACTGTCCAGTGGTAAGGGTGCTTTTGTAGCCAAAAAGATGAGGTTAGAAAGGTCATTCTGTATTTAAAGAGAAGGAGAAAGGTTTGATGTAAGGGATTCCTTTACAAAATTTATATTTTTAAAGTCAAATGCATTTGTTAATTAAAATTAAGTTGAGTTACACTATAGTTTGAAGTTTATTTTGTTTGAGTAGCAGTGATAAAGTCCTTTATTATTGTGCATTTAATAAAGGTTCATCTTAAAAAATTCACCTCTGAGTTGTTCTGTACATTTGCTGCATGAGTTTTATTTTTTTTATTTGTTTTTTCCACTGATGGGTGAACAGGTGACCACTGGTACAGAGAGATATAGAAGAAAGTCAATAAAGTTCCTAGGTACTTTATTGAAATATATCTACTGGATACAAAGCAACTGTGTTGCCTAGAATTACTATCAAAAGCATGTTTTACCTGTTTTCTTAAATGAATTGATGATGCATTCACATATTATCAATAGACTTCAAAATATACTGCAAAATTTAACAAATAAATCTTACCAGAATCAGAGCATTTTTACAAATTAACTATTACCCACAATCCCCCAGATATATTGATTCATAACAATTTAAGAATGATGTTACCATATCAAATATTCACACCTTCCAGCTATGTCAAACAAAAAGACTTCAAAATATAGAGTTGGAGGGAACAACACCATGAGAAGACAGGGTAAAGTCTACACCATTTCCATCATCCTGTCTACCCCTAGACTTGTGTTGAAGATATTTTCAGTAAACCTACGTAAGATAATCTCAATGATCTTATTAAATTACAAAGTTATGAAAATTTTTAGCACCTATCTTCAGGGTGTTAAATACAAAAGACTGGGAACAGGGTATTGAATTATCCCAGGACAACTTCTGTCTAAATCCCATGAAAAAGGGGAATATAAGAATGAGATAACCACAATTAAATGAAATTTTTTACAGATCTCTGGAATTTGCAAAGTCTTTCCTTGAATTAAATAATGACATATAGTATAGTCAAGCAAAACAAACATACTTTGGCTGTATCTGAAAATTTATGTCACAGGTACTACCTGAGTCCACCACCATCTCTCTGTCAAGAGAGTCATTCATACTTATTTGGAAAAAACAAAATAAAAAAAATTGTTTTTGACTTTTCATCATTCATCTATATGTATATCTTTATCTTTATATCTATGTCTATCTATCTATCTATCTATCTTTCTATCCATCTATCTATCCATCCATCCGTCCATCCATCTGTCCATCTGTCTGTCTGTCCATTCATACTTCCATCTATTCATCTATCTATCCATCCATCCATCCATCCATCTGTCCATCTGTCTCTGTCCATCCATACTTCCATCCATCTATTCATCTATCTATCTATCTATCTATCTCTCTATCTACTCTATTTATCTATAGCTTGCCTACTCCCTGACCTCTGCCTGGATATAAACTCTCCTTTGTGACAAAGAAATAGTTCAGCAAAACCAATAATTGTATTGACTAGGGGGGCAACTAGGGGGCGCAATGGATAGAGTTCTGGCTATCAAATCAAGAGGACCTGAGTTCAAATCTGACCTCAGACTAGCTGCGTGATCCTAGTCAACTCACTTAATCCTCTTTGTCTTAGTTTCTTTATCTGTAAAGTGAGCCGGAGAAGGAAATGGCAAACCACTCTACTATTTCTGCCAAGAAATCCCCAAATGGGGTCATGAAGAGTTGGGCATGACTGAACATCAACAATAATATGGTGACTGGGTCCTCCCCTTATTGTTCCTTGCCTCTTAGTTGAGGGGAGGAAGGACTCATTTATTTTGATAAGAACTAATATATTTTTGGAAAATTGTGCTTTCCATGAATTTGGTGAAACAGGTGGTCAGGTAGTTAAGACATTTTATGCTTTAAATAAGACCATTTAATACAGAAAGTGTACTCTCTCAATAAAGACAGAAACTTGTGGCTGATGTTAAGGGATGTTAAGCATTCATAATAAACTAAAGACACAAAACAAAAACACATGTTGAAAGAATTCCTGAAATGAGTTCTCCAAGTAAAAGAGCTTTTAAAAGGAATTTTAACCATCTAAAGGAAATAGCTAAATGGAGAAAAGAAACCTTTACCACTCATTCTGCCCCTGTTTCCACAGAACCTCATTGCACATTATGGATTCACTTTCATTTCCTGGTTTTCTTTTATTTATTATAAACACTTCTGCTGGAACTTTCAACTCTGGTCTTATAAAACATCAGGATAATATTCAATCACTCTTAAGGGAAATCATATAGTTGAGAGATGGTATATTGTGGTAGATGGGGCTCTTGATTTGGAGTTTGGAGCTTAGGGTTTGAATTTTACCTTGGACATTTGCTGCCTTGTATAAAGGGGTTTATGTGTGTGGAGAGAACCCATGTTCTCACAATCTTTGGGCCAAGAAAGTCTTACTTATTGGAGACAATTCCCTTTGGACTATATTTCTCAGAAGGCTGTGTTTGGGTTCTACCGCATAGTCACATCACTCAGAAGGATCTCTGGGAAGAGTCTTTTCAGTTTAAGAAAAGGAGGTCTTGTAGGGGGTGAAAAAATTCAGGGGTTGAAATAACTGAGAGGCAAGGACATAGCTTAGGGGAAGAGAGGATAGATGTGATCACCGACTGGAAGTTGCAGAAACATACTAATGACAGGAAGCAGATGGCTGAAGAGGAGAGAGACAGAGGCAAGAGGTGATCTTTCTAATTCTTTAGAGAAACCACAAGCGCTCCCAAGACATCTTTTCAACTCCCAAAGGAACTTTATCTAAGTACTCAGAATGATATATAGAGAGCACGCGGAAACAGTACTGCTTAGTTGCTACGCTTAGAAACCATTTCTCCAAAGGCTACCAGTGCAGTGAGAGAGAAGAGGATCTAATTAAAAGAACCCCACCACACTTGTTAGTCCTTAGCACAGTTTGGGGGAGAGTAGTGGTGGTGGCAGGTATTGTGGAATGGATAGTGTGTTTAATGCTTGACCCAATCCCCTATTACCTTGCTGTGCTGTTTTAATTAGTCATCTTTCCTTTGAATTCACATTTTATCTGATATAGCCTGGTTTAGACTGGTGGGGACTTAGAGTCATGAATTTGAACTAATAATAATCCATCCAACCAGAACTATGAATTGGGGCATAGTTGAGAGGAAGGCTTACTGAACTACAATTCTGGTCATTGGCAACTTATTTAAGCACACACAAGACTCAGTTTCCTCATCTGTAAAATGGGAATGATAACACTAATACTGCCTATTGTAATAGAGTTCTTATGAAGAATGACTTTGGGAACCTCAATATTCTGTGAAGTATCACTCTAAAAAACATACCTCTTTCTCTTTCAAACAAAAAATATAATTCTTCTTTTCTCTTAAGAGTAAAGATATCAGTAGGGCAGTGTTCTGCTTCAAAATGAGACAATGAATGACAGAGTGCCAATTCTAAGGAGATTGGGAATCACTGCTCCAGAGAATTCTGCCCCAGTTAGCAAAACTAAATATAGTTGATGCCATCTGAATCTTGTCAATAATAATTAAAGAACCACTGTATTAGTCACAATTCACTGAAGTCTCAGCCAAACCAGACCTTATGCCACTGGTTTTTTAAAGCCCTCCAAATGATTGTTTATCACACTCAAACAATGGAGAGGAATTAAATGAAGTCCCTGCCTAGCTGACTCACAGTATAAATGAGATGAACTGAATAAAGACACTGAAGAGAAGAAGACAGACTCTTGGGGAGATGGGCAGTGGCAAACAATTAGTCTCTAAATAATTGTGCTGTCCAAGGTGGTGGTGTTGGTTTGTTGAATGAATGAAAGAATGAATGAATAAAAAGAGTCTTATGTGGAGGAAAACGGGATTCTCAGAAACTGAAAAAGAGTTTTTTCTAAGTATTTAGAATGATGTAAAAGCAAAAACAGGGAAAAGATTGGAGGGAAAAAAATCAATCATTGTTGACAGGAGCATTGACATTGTTACTTCCTGCCTTGAGTATTTCAACACCCTCCTTAAATAATCCCTTGGACTCTAGCCTTCCTACTTTCATCCTGGGTATCATTACCAGATAATTTTCCTAACTTTTTTTTTCACTAATTTTTATAATAACACTTTGTAGTTCAGTAAGCCTTTAATGGTTTGCTAATGCCTACAGGACAAAGTCCAAATTCCTTAGCTTGGCTGTCAATAATTCAGACCTACTTTACCTTTCCAGTCTCATATTCAACTACTTCCCTACACAAACGCTGTAAAAAAAAATATGACATAGGATCCAAAGACCTGGGTTCTAATTCTAGCTTTGTCACTGTTTACTTGTATGTCATATTTCTCTGCAACTCAGGTTCCTCATCTGGGAACTGATGGTTTGGTATTAGATCAGGGGTTCTTAACCTAGGCTTCAGGAAGTCTATAAACTTGGATGGGAAAAAAATTACATCTTTTTTCAACATAGTTGGTTTTCTTTGTAATCTGATGTGTTGTGAAGTAGATTATTGATTACTGGTTGATTAATTATTAAGAATTTTTAGCTTATCATGGAAACTAATATCTATGGATCAGATGTGGATTTAACTGTATAAGGTTTAGCAGTTGCTTTTGTAAGAGCTTAGGTACCCAAATCTTAAAAGTTACAATCTGGTATTGTCTCTTGAGGGAAATAAAGATGAATTGTAGGTAAATCAATCTGATCAGGGCACATTTTGCCCAGCACTGTGGCTCTCTGGTGTTGTCTATCATAGAACTTTTCAGAGGGTGTGACTCAACTCTGTGCTTTCCCCATTTCTATGGATCCTGGAGATCCCCTCTTGCCAGTCAGTGTGTGACTTGATCTTATGTAAACACCAAACTGTATAAGAAACTGCTCTGATTGTAAGATGTGTGTATGATCACTGCAGGAGCCATTGACGTCTGTTACCGGCAACTACTATCCTTGCTAATGAATACTTATACCTGGAACTTTGTGCCTCAGCTTCTCTTCATGACAATATTTTATTTTATGCATTTAAAAACATTTTGAGGAGATAAAAATAGCCTTTACCAGACCACTAAATATATTTATGACATACAGAAAGGTTAAAAACCCTTGGATTATTTTTATTTTAAAAGCATGATGTAATGGAAGGACACTTGTAGTCAAGTTACCTGGATGCCAGTTTGGGCTCCATTACTTATTAAGTGTACAATCATGAGCAAGTCACTCAAACTGCCCACAATGGTTTCCTCATTTGTAAAAGACAAAGGAGGGGTTGGGATGGGATTAATAAATAATTGTGTTACCTAGCTCACAGAGTAAACATCAAAATACTATGAAAATATTTGCTACCACAAAATCTGGCTAAATTCATACAAGAGATTTTAAAAGTTTGTTTCTTAAATTTCATCTGTTGTGGTAGGATAATATCCTCTCAGTGTGTGTGTTTGTCCTTCATTGCAGAAGAAGACCATACCATCAGAGAAATGATGACATGACTTGCACTTGACTTTGTTTTGAGTGAGTGAGGGCTTTGCAGGTCACACCAGTCTCACTTCTCCTCCAGAACCATCTAAATCCAGTGACCAGATATTCATCAGAATGACTGGAGATGACCCAGCATGAGACAATTGGGGTTAAGTGACTTGCCCAAGGTCACACAGCCAGTGAGTGTCAAGTGTGGGCCTGGTCAGTATCCTCTCAGTAAACATCTATTGGATACCTGAAGACCTCTTTCTTTGGAGTGTAATAATCTGAGTTTAAATAAAGGCTCTCCTTTTTGCTACCTTTGTGTCCTAGGGCAAATCACTCAGTTTCTTAGAAGGTCAGCTTTGTTCATTTGTCAACTAGTAATAAGCATACTTATATGGTTGGGTGGGGTTGTTGTAGACAAAAATGTGATAATATGTATAAAGTGTTTTTATTTAAAGCATGAAATCATCATTTACGTGTCCGGTGAGTGGTTTAAGAGAATAATAAGAGCTAGCATTACGTAGTGCTTTGAAATTGGTGAAGTACTTTACAATGGGTTATCTTGCTTGAGATAATGATAGTCATTACAAGGCAGGACTCCTGGAGCCCTGCCTGGGACTCACAATGATTGTGTGACCTTGGATAAGTTACTTCTCATTGCCACAGGACGCTGCAGAATAATTGTAGAGCTGCTTAGGGTAAGAGAGTTTCCTCTTTGGGGACTCCTTTTCCCATTGAAATCACAAAAATAATTTTAAAATGCAGTATTATTTTTATTAATGGTAGAAATTTAACAACCAAAGCTTCTTTTTCCTACAAAATGCCATATATAAGAGCATTTCATCACTCTTTATCAGCACTAGCTTCTCTACTTCAATTTGAATGAAATAATAGGGTGTCTGGTAGCACCATTGGTCTTTCATGCCTATCACTTTTTATTTGTATGGCCCTGGGCAAGTCATTTAACTTCCTTAGGTCTCTGTTTTCTTACCTGTAAAGTGAGGGTATTGGACTAAGTCAGAGGAGGCAAACAAATGCATAGGTGACCCATGATGTGGCCCAATCAGATTAAAAGGTGATTGGGAAATCTTGGACAAAAAAATATAAAAATACGATAAAATATAGATGATGTAAACATGATTTTCTTAGTAAATATGCAGCCAGTAGGGATCCTTATGCAAGTTTAGTGGTCCTTCTTTCTATCTGAATTTGACATTATTGAGTTAGATGATCTCTAAGACTGCTTCTGGTTCTAAATCTATAATCTCTCTCCACACAAAGGATCATACATACCATCAGAATCATGTATTACAATGGTCTTCAAGGAGGTGAAAATAATACTGCTTAATTCAACAAACATTTGTCATCTAAGAAGGCCTGGGTTCAAGTTCTAAAGGATATCTGTTAGTGTTCTCTCTCTCTCTCTCTCTGTGTCTCTCTCTCTCTCTCTCAGGGAAGGGAGCTAGCATTTATTAAACATCTACCATGTGCCATGCACTGTGCTAAGTGTTTTACAAATATTATGATTTTATAGTACCATTGAAAGCATAATGACTCCAAAAACAAAATCAAAGAGCCTGGATTTAAATCTTGCCTCTGATGCTTGCTACCTGGATAACTGCAGGCGAGTCATTTAACGTTTCATTGTTTTGGGGTAACTTTTTTAAGATACAGAGAAGTTACAGAGAAGTTTCAGATCTGCATTAGCAAAAAAGTTTTCATAATAAGAATTCCCTTAGAAGTGAAATCATAGATTTGGACTCAAAACAAAACTACTCAAAGACAAAAATGTTCTGGGTACAAGGCACACAAAGACAAAGAAGAATCACTATCCTCAAGGGCTATTAAAGGCTAATGGAAGGATGATGATGGCATCCAAACATCTACACAGATGACAGGGTCCTAGATTTAGGCCTTGAAAGGCTTTGTTTTGTAGGTAAGACCACTGAACCTTATGTAAGTGTTTTGACTAAGATCACAGAATTAATTTTAGACATGGGGTTTGAACAAAGTTTTTTGATTCCAAAGTCCAGGTTCATTTATACTATTAAAGTGTCATTTTAGAACTCACTTTGTATTTCCTTTTTTTTAATTTTTTTTATGAGGGATGGTGGAAATGGGAAAGAGAGAATATTAAGTGCTTGTTAATTAAAACAACAATAACACAAACCCTGATATAATTAATTCCACATGCTAGAGAGAGCTAGCAGACACTTTGGTACACAGCAAAAAGCACAGGAGTTCAAATCTTAGCTCTGATACTTATTACCTCCCTCACCTTTGGATAAGTAACTCAATATGGGCCTAACTGTAAAATGAAGGTGTTTGACTTGGTAACCTGAAAGGTCTCTTCTAGCCCTAATTCTAAATCTATCTTTTCATCCCACCACCTCCAGAAAACATATATAGACATTATAGTTGTGATGCAAAAAAGAGTGGTAGCTCTCATTTGTAGTTAGACATTTGCTCCCAATCTCACTTATCTTGGATTAACTTTCTACAATTTCCTCCCCATTCTTTTCCTTTTGTCTTTACGGGTCTATTGCTTTCCCTGTCCCCACATGAATAATTCCACCTTTGTTAGTTCTTGGACTCTCTAGAGGCACCACCCAAGTCTGAGTTTCATTGGGAAGTTACTGTGGATGAGGAAATCTCTGCAGCTACACTTGGCAAGATAGAAGATTTTCCATTCCTTTTAAAACTGATGAAAAGGACTCATTTGTAGGACATTCCATAGAGTCACTCCTCTACTTGTTTCTTGGAGGCAAGGGCTGTTTGGTGTCTTTCATCTCGAGCCCCTCCCTGGTTTTGCAGTCAGATATTAGCTGACACTGAATTCAACATCTTTCAGTCCTGGGGAAGCTGCTGAATATAAGGACAAAGTACACAATTAGTCACTCTAGCAGCTGTTGGGCTTCTTTACCCAGAGTGGAAAATGCTGATCAAGAAAGGCTTAAGTCCCGTTTCTTTACTCATAGTAAGCAATATGGGGGGGGGAAAGTCAGATGATTCTTGGCTTACTCCAAGTAGAGATACGGAAAGTGATTCACTGAAAGTAAACAGAGTTATCAGGATCATTTTGTATGATTGGAATGTCTTGTCCTGGTTGTAGGGCTAAGGAATTTTAACAGGGGAAAATAGAAGCTTTGTTTCATTCAAAGGAACTTAAATTTGTCTGGAAAAGGAAAAAAAATGTTTTGTCCCAGATATGTGATTTCATAGGTCTAGGGAATTGGGTGTAGAAACTTCTTCCTCTAATATAGATTGGCAACTCTTGTGGGATTTACAGGGTTTGAGAAATGCTTGGAGATACTAAGAGACTGTGATGTACCTAGATAGCTTAAGAAATGCTTATTGCTTGACTGATTGACATCTTTGAATGAAAGTTGGGTGACCACCTGCCAGGGATGCCATAAAGGTTGGTGGCTTGATGACTTCTGAGGGTCCCTCCCAACTGACAATTGGTGATTTGGTGAGGGATTGAACCTAAGAATAATACTTATGGAACCTCTACCTTCTCTACTTTTGCAGAATGATTTTTTGATTGTTATTTTTTTTAACAATTAATTTATTTGCTTTCAGTTTTCAACAGTAACTCCTGTAAGTTTTAAATTTCCTCCCTCTCCCTCTCCTCTTTCCATGACAGCATGCAATCTTATATGGGTTCTACATATACATTCTTATTAAACACATTTTCACATTAGTCATGTTGCATAGAAGAATGGAAGAAACCATGAGAAAAAACAAAACATAACAAAAGAGAAAATAGTCTGCTTCATTTCCAGAATGATTTTTAACCCTGCATAAAGTAGAAGGGAGTAGGTGCTCGTAAAGTCATGGAGCTGTGCCCAGAGTACACTCAAGTAGCTTTGGGGAAAGAATAAATGGTGATAAAAAGAAAAAAAAATCACTGCCTTTTCATGGGCATCATACAGATATATAATGGCACTGAATCTGGGTGTTGTTTAACTTGGAAGCTATTCAATTGAAGATGGGTTGTGTTGGGAGAAAAGAGTGACTATTGAGATAGTCAACCATTTGGTCCTTTTGCTGCATGGGGAATGGTCACAAATTACATGTATCACAGACCCCTTGGGCAGTTGGTGAAGATGGTGGACCCCTTCTCAGAATTATGTTTTTAAATCCATAGGATAAAATATATAGAATATATAGAAAATATATAGAATTATAAAGGAGATAAATTACGCTGGAATACAGCTGTTAAAAGAAAAATAAAAAATGAAATTCAGAGATTTCAAGTCAAGAACCTCTTTAAAGTAGGAAACATTACTATCTACTAACAATGGATATATTGTTATTATTTTTAAAAATAATAATGGAAAGAACCAGAGGTCTTATTCTCTCAACTATTTGTAATGAGTTGGAATAAGAAGAAAGTGGTTTATAGATGATGTACCTTCCTACACTTCTAGACCTCTTCTCCATATTGAGGTGGGACAGAACCCAGAATTACCTTGCTATGGGTTCATAGTATTTACAACCTCTAACTTCAACAACATTTTTCCCATTTGAATAACAACTACGGAATGGCAGATGGAAAACAAACCTTGGTAAGAAGTCAAGATAAACCAGTGAACACAGAGGTCATTGGAAATATAATAATTGATGTTTGTAGTAATCATTTCCAGTAAGGTGAACAGGGTTATCATTTCTGTCTGGGAGATACATTTAATTAATATGATTAGATTAGCCTAACAGAGATGTCCTTCCTCCTTACCCTCTCCTTCCTTTTCCTTTAATCTTCTCCTTCCCTTTTATCTCTCTGTCTTCTCTCTTTGTTCTCTTTGTCTCTGTCTCTCACTCTTCTTTCTCTCCTCTCTTTTTCTCCTCTTTGGTCCCTTTCTGTCTGTTTCTGTCTCTTTCCCCTCCTCTCCTTTTTTCCTTCTCCCTCTCTCTATTCTCGCATTATAGTCACAAGTAAAGAATTTGCTCATTTCCCCCCACTGTTTTTCTAACTAAGGAAATTTAGTTTACAGCTTATAAGATATACAACAGGTCATAAACTTTTAATGAGTTTAAGAACTTAGCAGCATAAGACATAGGCTAAAAAAGTGACGAGCTAAGTAATTTTCAGATTCTGCACACCTGGGCACAGCTGGAATAATTATTTTCATCCTTTGGGGAAAAGAAAGGTCTCCACAAATAGGTCAAAGGTTTGTGGCCATTTGCCCATTACTCAGGGTTTCACTGTGAATGAGGCTCTTAGCAGGCAGGAATTGGGTAAATTTTTTTTCGTTGTAAGTGTATCTACATTCTGTACCCTGAGGCTTTTTGTTATAAAACTGGCAACTGACAGATACGTTTATTATCTTTTCCCCCAGAAATGAAAATTTTTTCTCCAGTAAAGACAAGGTTAAAAAAATAAGCCCTACCAAAACTAATCAGAAAATGAATTCTGTAATGTAACAATGCCCTACTTTCCCATTTTCTGCTCATTAAAAATTCAATTCCTTTTAAAGGAACTCAAAAAGTGAAAAGTCTCTTAATCCATGGACCTATGAAATGAAGTAGTTTCATTTAAAAAAAAGGTTGAGAGGCAAAGTAATAAGTGTTTGATTGCCAAAATATTCCATCAAGGTATAAAAGGAGATGATTTCCTAGCTAAAAGAGGTAGAATTTCATGAACTCCTTCTATCAAGCCCAGTAGGAACATTCTATTATTGTATTTTTCCAGCAATATATATCCATAGAGTTGGAAAACCCACCTAGGACTCTTACTAGCTGTGGGACCCTAGGCAAGTCACTCAAATTCAGGACCTTGACTTGCTCATCTGTGAAATAGGAATAATACTGCTACTATCTATGTCCCAGAGTTATAAGAAAAGCATTTCCCTTCTAGTGCCTTCCGTCTGAGATTCCTTCCTATTGACTTTGAGCATATCTGGTCTTCACATTGTCTCCCTCATTAGATTGTGAGCTTCTTGAGCACAGAGACCATGTTTTGGCCCTTCTTTCTATCCCCTGCACCTAGCATGGTTATTGGCACATAGTTAATGCTTCATCAAGTTTTTGTTGTTGTATTTCAAGAACCTTAAAAAAATCTATTTAAATGCTATTGTCGTTTTCTTATTATCTTGTAACTGATATCAAGATCCTCATCGAATTATGTACTTAAAGAAGAAGGGACCTTAGAAGCTATCAAATCCCATTCTCTTTGAGTCTTATAACAACCATGGGAGATAGGTAGAAAATTTTCCGTGAGAAAATGGAGGCCAGAAATAGTTAGATGATGTCCTCAAGGTCATAGTGCTAGTAAGCACCTGGATTTTCATGATTTTATGTCTAGTGCCTTATCCTATACACCATACTCTTGCACATGGTATACTCCAAATCTAAATGGACCTCTTGATAGTTTCATTTTCCCCATGATTCTTAGACCGCAGGCTGGAGTCTCAGTCGTCACAATTTCTATTAATTGGCTGCTCCAGATTTTGCCTCTTCACCTTTTACCCTATAGGCTCCATAAGAACTAGAGTTGTTCTACTTGTTGCTAGAGATATTGACTATCTTGAACTTCCAAAGATATAAAGGTCAACACCTATCTTCCAGCCTCAACTCTAGGACTAGCTCCTATGTGAGGAGTCTTGTCCTGATTCCTGTAGTGGTTAATGCCCTTCCCTCTGGAAATCATTTTGTGTATGTTTTGGTGTCTGTTTGGATAGATAGCTTCCTGAGATATTTGTTCCTCCTGAATTATGGTATGATGTGTTGGATGGAAATATGGCCTTATTATTAATTATTGATAAGTCAAGTCTTATTTCTGAGACAAAGACATGACTACGCAATATTTCAGTTTGCTTCTCTCTCTTGGGTTGGCCTGTTACATACATACCCACACACACATATACAAGGCATATACATCTATATTTAATCTATTAATACATTTAGGAGCAGCTAGATGGTGCAGAGGATAGAGCACCAGTGCAGGAGTCAGGAGGACCTGAGTTCAAATCTCACCTCACACACTTGACACTCACTAGCTGTGTGACATTGGGCAAGTCACTTAACCCCAATTGCCTCATCCTGGGTCATTTCCATCTCTGGAGGAAAAGTGAGGCTGGTGACCTGCACAGCCCTCCCTCACTCAAAACAAAGTCAAGTGCAAGTCAAGGACGAACACATTAATATATCTATCATAGATCATAGTTGGATGACAGATGATAGATAAATAATAGATGATAGGTAGATAGATGATAGATAGATGATAGAGGGATGATAGATGATAGAATTGGTGATAGAAGGATAGACAGAGTATAGACAGAAAGACAGTATGACTTAGTGGAAAGCATACTGGACTTAGAGGCAAGAGTGACCTTGGGTTCAAGCCCTGTTTCTAATACTTAACTATTGTATGACTATAGGCTAGGTAACTGAATCTCAGTTTCCTCACCTATAAGATGGGTATAACAATATATGCACTACCTACATCCCAAAATCATTGAGCTATGTGTACAAAGCATTATATAATAACTGTCATAATTAGCATTTGTGTAGTAATTTAAGTTTTGAAAGTATTTTATATATATATTTCTTTATTTGATCCTTAAAACCACTCTATGAGATGCACGCTATTGTTACTCCCATTTTATAGATAACAAAAATGAGACTTCGAGTGGTTAAGTGACTTTCCTGGGGTCAAGGAAATGCCTGAATCAGGATTTTAATATTGGTCTTCTTGTATTCAATTACTCTTCTCTATCTAGTACTTTAAAATTAGACAAATGATTATCTCTAGATGCCCTAAATTTTTTGGAATTTCGAAAGCAAGGTAGAGCCCTCAAGAGAAAGAGGAAGGGCATTTCTGAAGCTTGGAGTGGTACTCTACTGTGACTTGAGTCATAGGCCCTGAACCGGAAGAAACCTCAGAGACCATTCAGTCCATTTCCCTATTTGTACAAATAAGGAAACGGAGGCCCAGGTAGGTTCAGTGGCTCAGCACAGACAAGATTTGAACCCAGGTCCTCTGATTGAGAGCCATTTATTTTCCTACCCTATCACCATGTCATCTCCCTCTCTTGAGTTTGGAAAGTTGTGTCTCCTCCCATTGGAATGATTATCTGAAGTGGAAAGCCTCTTTTCCTGTTGGGACATCTTTTAGGGGCAGTGTAGCTGAGGGCAGATGATTTTCACTCATTTAGAACTTCACTGAGCCATATGGTCAAGGGTCTGGTTGTCACCATGTGATTCATGCATGGAATTACTTTTCAGAGTTCTATGTAATCAAGCTACAGCTCATCCATAAGTTATGGTCCCACACAGTGGCAATACATTGAGCCTTAGGACAGGGGCAAAATGTAATATTTACAAATCAAGGCCGCTAGTGGGGAGACTCATGCTCTGGTTCACGAGGAAGTGAATGCATTTCATCAGCAATGCTGCAGATATCCTAACACAATTGAGCTTTCATTAACAGAAAAAGGTGGGAGCTCAGACCTGGAGAGATTGTTATTGATGTGGTTGTATTTCACTTTCAGCATGGAATCCTGTCTTATTGGATGCATTTTGCTTTTCTCTGTACCAAGTGCAATATTCTTTTCTTTTTCTTTTCCTTTCTTCTCTGTTCTTTCCCTTCCATCTTCTTTTATGGCAGGGAGACAGGGTTGGGGAAATAGGCTGATAGGGGTTTAAAACATCGATTGTGCCTTTTCTTTTTGTAGTAATGTTGGATTAGAGCTTGACATTTGAATGTACCCAAATAAAAGCCACTCTATCACTGGGAGAGTGGTTGGATTATAGCAAAGCTTTCAGCTGCTACAAACCCCAAGCACAGAAGTGGAAGGATTTTCAGGGGCCCAGGGATACACAGTAACCCCTTTAATCCTTTTCTCTCTGGCTTAGAGACTCCAATGAAGCTTAATAATTAAAGAAGGTACAGTCAGAGTGTTTAGAAAGACATGTGAGTGACTTCATTTTGTATTTTGGTCAGAGAAAATGGGATTTATTCTGATACTGTCTCTGTCTCTCCACCTCTGTCTCTCTGTCTCTGTCTCTCTCTAGGGGACAGAGAGCTAGACTCATAGCTAGGAAGCCCTGGATTCAAGCTTACTTCTGACACATACTAGACGGCATGATCTTGGGGAAGTCTAAGTCTCTAGACTACTCTAAGACTAGGTGCTGAATGAACTGATAGAGAGAATTTCTTACCAGGTGAGCTGTTGGTACAGTGAACAGAGCGCTGGTCTTGGAGTTAAGAACACAAGTCTTCAAATTTGGCCTCTGACATTTACTAGCTGTGTGATGCTGGGCAAGTCACTTCACCTTGTTTGCCTCAGTTTCCTCATCTGTAAAATGAGATGGAGAAGGAAATAGCAAACCATTTCTGCATCTCTACCAAAAACCCTAAGTGGGATCATGAAGACATGACAATGACAACATTTCCTCATCAGGGAATTCCTTTTACCAATGAAATCACTATTCTAGTTCTGAACCCTATCCTGGGAGATCCATTTTTACAATAGGAAGGGATGGGGATACTTCTTTCCAATTCAGAAATGAACACACATTTCAAGCATTAGCATACAGTCTCCATGCAGAATTTTGGCATACTGAGCTTTCAAGCTATGGAAAGACACCAGTCTGTATCACTGTCATCAGAATGAACTCCTAGTTTGTTCAGGGAATTCTGTTTGCCGCATTAACATTTTTTCTCTCTACAATCCATATGACATTTTCTTCTCAGTCACTCCATGTTTCAGGAGAAATATAGAGATTTAAAGCATAATCTTTTAGCTTGAAATGTAAAGTACTGCTCTAGTTTTCCCTCATGAATCCGCATAAGGCTATTTGAGTTTCTTGGGAGTATTGGAGAGGGCTTAGCTGAGAATATAAAGAAAGCCTGCTATAACTAACTTGAAAATTAGTTTTACCAGGTCTACTTTTTGCACTGCAATGTACCTTGAGATATTGATGGTTGTTTGAAAAAAGTACCCTACTGTCTAAGTCCTGCACAGTTTTAGTTTTTTTTTTTTAATGGGCACCCTAGTCATGATGAGATTTTTTGACATGTACAACTGAATTTCATACTGTATGTTTTATCCCTATGCCATTCATTCATTTATTAAACATTTTTTGAGCAACTACAATGTACTGAGCTCTGTATTAGAAGAGAGAAGACAGGCAAATTTTTGATAAGGTATGATTCTAGTTCTAATTTAGTTTATAGCCTAGTAGTAGTTCCAGGTTTAAAGTTGGAAAGGACATTAAAGGTCATCTGATCTAACCTTCTCATATTATAGATAAAGAAACTGGGGACTGTGAATTCAAGATGGTATGGATGAGTCATGCATGTAGCATGGAATATACATACAGTTCATTGCAGAAAGCTGTTCAGATTGCAGTCTGAGGCCAGCAGTTCCTCACATCATCTATCTTCTTTATTCATTCCTAGGATGATGGGAAGCTAAGCCTGCTGTTTCTCCCTTTCCACCCTACTGGAAAGAGGTGGGGAGAACCCTTTTATTTCTTAAAATATTGCTTATCCTTGTATGTTGAAAAGTTTACTTTGCTTTTTTAAACCATCAAATATGATTAAATTGTTGACCACCACATTAGTAATCTATGTGCAATATTGCTTGAGAGGCGTAATTGGGAAAAGCCAAGGAGGGGGGAGACAGATTTTAAAATGAAATACTTTGCCAGAGTATAGTTTCTGACTCGGGGATCAGAGTTAACAAAGATGCTCATTGATTTACTTTTATAATTTTCCAGGGCATAGTGTATATTTATTAGGGTTTCTCTGATTAAATGATTCAGTAAGAGTCTGTCCAGTTAACTACCTAGAATTGAGGCAATCATTTTTCATTATTGGGCCTTTTTTGAAAAAGGAAATCACTTCCTTAGAGAGGTAAGGATTGAGGGGGTGGATAGGGGACAATGGTAAGAGCACTCAACTAGATATCAGGAGGTTTGAGTTCTAATATTGGCTCTGTCATTCTAGATTTGGATTCCATTAGAACATAAGTTCCAGGTTGAGGGTAACTGAAAGACCTCAAACTTACTGGTGAGCTAAGGGGTTGTCTAACCCAAGCATGTGAAGACATCCACCAATAGAATGGGAGGATGAGAATGATTTGTCCTAATCGGCATGATGTCAGCTGAAGTATGTGTTGGGAACTTATAAAAAGGCATATATGTGAGGAAGGAATAAGTGGCCTACATTTATCTGCTATTTATCAGTTGGTCAGTCAATGAACATTGATTAATCACCTACCACATGCCAGGGGCTATGCTATGTACTGGGGATACAAAGAAAAGGCAAAAGGCAGTCCTTGCTCTTGAGGATCCTAGTTACAATTGTGGAAAAGAAACAAACAAACATGTAACAGGATAAATGGGTGGTTGGTTGACTGTTCATTCTCAAAGGAGACCAAGTTGATATCACTGTGTTAGAGTTAAGTCACAGCATGTCTGATTGTGACTGATTACACTAATCCCTGCTCAGAATGCTCTACCACAGGTTGGGCACAAAGAGTCCATGTGACCATTTGGGATTGGATTCTCTAAAAATTAGTATCTCCTGGTTTTTCGTTTGTTTGTCTGTTTGTTTTAGGTGTTTCTATTCTGCTTTATCATGAGCCTGTCCTTTACTCCTTTTGGTAGGCATACAAGCTAGTTGGCCTGGCTCTCCCCTTCACTGCGACCACTCCAGAAAAATATGTATCCATTTCCAACTTCAGCAAGCAGGTCTTGATATGCCAGCCTTGTTTCACTCAGGGCTGCTATTTGGATGTGATACATGTTGACAGAGAGAGGAATCAAAGATGATACCTAGGTTATGAGCATGGGGGACTAGGAGAACGACAGTGGCTCAGACAGTAATAAGGAGGTTAGGAGCAAGGGGCAGGGGAGGCTTTGAATGAATTTAATTTTTGGACATGTTGAGTTTAAGATATCTAGTGGACATCCAGTTTGAGATACACTCCATTCAAAGTACAGCAATATTGCTGTTACAGTGGTATTGAGAAAAGAATCATGGAAGAGATGGCATCTGAATTGGAATTTAAAGGACGAATAGAAATTCAACAGGGAAAGAGAAGAAGGATATGACAGGTTGAAGGAACTGCAAAAGAGGGCATTGTATCATAGTGGAGAAAAATAATGCTACCCATGTTTAAATCTTGTTTCTACATATTCACTATGTTTGGTAAGTCACTTAATTTTTAGAGGGTGTTAGTTTCCACATCTACAAAATAACAACCACCACAACAAAAACTAACATATATGTAGAGTTTTGAAGTTTCCAATGCACTTTCCCTATGTTAACTCAATTAATCCTCACAACAATTCTGTGAGCTAAATGTCATTTTCATCCCCAGTTTACAGAAAAGTAAGGTGAGACAGACAAAGATTAAGTGACTTAAATGAAATTGGTGATGCAGTGGATAATGTACTGGGCTTGGAAGCAGACAGACTCATCAATCATGAGTTTGAATCCAGCCCCAGAGGTTTACTAGCTGTGTGACTGTAGGCAAGTCATGTAATCCTGTTTGTCTCAGTTTCCTCTTCTGTAAAATGACATGGAGAAGGAAATGAAAAACCACTCCAATATCTCCACCAGGAAAACCCAAAATGGGGTTACAGAGGATTAGACATGATTAAAACAATTGAGGAACCATGAAGGTTAAACAACAAGTAAGTATCAAGATAGGATTCAACCTCAACCTTCCTGACTCCAAATCCACTGATCAAATTAGTTGCCAAGAAACCTTGAGTGGAGTGGATCCTATGAGTTCTAAGTTCCCTCCCTGAGTGAAATCCAGTATCCTAGAATATTAACTCAGAGAGGCATGGATGTGTCCTTTGTGCTCAGAGGATAGAGAATTGTCAGTTTGATCAAGAGCATGAGGGCAAGGTGTGGGTAAGGGTAGAGAAGGAGGAAGGGTGGTGTTGATTATGAAAGGCTTTGAATGCCAGTCTGAAGAGTCTGGCAAGGGACAGCTCTAAGACTGGAGTCAGATGAACTGCATTCCTGATCTCATCTCTATTATTTGCATGATCTTCGTCAAGTCACTTACTTTTCTGAGGCTCAGTTTCCTTAACCATATAATGATATGTTTGAAATCCCAAGGTCCTTTCCAATCTGGATCTAGTATCCTATGATGCTGGGCATTAGTTGGTACACAGCAGGGATTCAATGGTGATTTTAAAACTAAGGAGTGACCTCAGCAGATCTATGCATAAGGAGGAGAATACTGGCACTGGTATGTGAAGGGTAAGGGGGAGAGCGGAAGCACCCACGCCACTGGCTTCCAATACGACTCATCCCTTTAGCTCCATATGGAATTCTCCCCATCACTTTCAGCAGCATTGAAACTGAGAGCTGGATCATAGAGCAGCAAATATCAGCCAGAGCTTTTACCATTCTTAACATCATGGATGCAGTCTAGTCTTCAGTCCTGGATATTCTCCTCAAATCCAATTTCTTTTTAAAATTTTTTTTGAGAAGGAAAGGAATCCAAATTCAGCCAGCTCTCTGCTTACAATTTTGCCCCTCCTGCCCCTCCAGTTTCATTATAAGAAGATAATAGCCTTTGACTATTTATTTACACAGGGTTGAGATGAAAGCAGGGAGCATCTTGCAGGTAATAATCTTACTGGCTTGCCCAACCACCCAAAGCCCTTGGGATTCCCATAAAGGTCAGTGGGAAAGGGCACTCATATTGTATTTGAATTTGCAATCTGTGGGAATGATTCTGGCAGCAAGACTAGAGGTAAGGACACTGATGGATGTGTGTGACATTGATATTCTAGTTATAAAGAGGAAGAGATGACAGAGAAGGATGAAAGTGTCAACAAAAATAAGAACGCATAAGAGGGTCTATTAGACTTCTAGGATTTAAAGGAGGAGGCTGTTATTATTTCACTGTTGAAATTATATATATATATATATACATATATATATATATATATGTATATATATATTACATGTTATATATATAAATTGTGTCTTCATTCTGTACTCTCCTCTGCAAACGGGGTTTAGGAGAGACATAGAAAGGCAATCTGTGCTGCAGAAATGAAAGAAAGCAATGCAGGTTATTGGAAAAGGCACCGACTCTAGTATCTGGGGTACCCGAGTTCAATTCCTCTCTCCTCTCCTCTAACTCTCATTGTCTGTGTGACCTTGGGAAGAGTCCATAAACTCCCTGTGCCTCAGTTTCCTCATCTGTAAAATGAAGACTGTCTGGTTTCTGAGGTCCCTTCAAGCTCTTAATCTATATCCAGTTCTTTCAAAAAAAAATCACTCACATCTTTTGTCTTGCTATCTTTTGTTGTTACATTATATTCTTTTCTGAATATAATTGTCTCCTGAGAGTCAATTTTAAAAGAAATAAACAGAAAAACAAAATGTAATAGTAGCTAGCATTTATGTAATGCTTTAAAGTTGGCAAAGCACTTTACAAATGTGATCTCATTTGACTCTTACAACATCCTCGGAAAGTAAATATCATTATTCTCATCCTCATTTTACAGATGAGAAAATGGAGGCTGAGAGTATATAAGTGATTAGTCTAGGATGAGTGTCTGAGGCAGGATTTGAACTCAGAGTTTTCTGATTGCAGCTCCACCACTCTATCTACTAGTGCCACAATTGTGTCTGATGATAGCAGATAGCATTCATACGATGCTTTAAAGTTTGCAAAGTACTTCATATATATGTTAACTCATTTGATCATTGTACAACTCTGAGGGGAGGTACTGTTATCACCCCCATTGTAGACATCAGAAAACTGGGGCACACACAAGTTTTCACATGCCTGGGCTCACATAACTGGGAAGTGTTTGAGGTAAGATTCAAACCCTGGTCTTCCTGTCTGCTCTCCATTGTGTCATTCAGTTGCCTATTTTCTACAATGTTGAATGTATATAGAGAATCTATATCCAAAGCTCCCCACCACTACCATGAAGACAGAGAGGTAGATTTCCTAAACTTTTCTCTGAGGCCATGGTGGTCATTATCCTTAGGGAGCATTCAGTTCCTTTCTCTATTTTTCTTCTTTCTTTCCTTCATCCCTTCTGACCTCACTCTTTCTCTTTGTCCTTCCTTCCTTCCTTCCTTCCTTCCTTCCTTCCTTCCTTCCTTCCTTCCTTCCTTCTTTTCTCTCTTTTTTCATTGATGTTATTGTGTATACTGTTTTGAGCAATTTACTTAACCTCTTTGGGGCTTAATTTTCTCAACTGTAAATTGGAGTGGAGGCTGAACCAGATGATCTCTAAGGTCCCTTATATTTCTAATCCTAAATTTTCTCATTACCCTGTCTAATTTCTTCAATTTCTTTTTCTCTGATTGCTAAAGCTAAGATTTTTTAGTACAATATTGGACAATAGTGGAATCCCTGTTTCACCCTGGATCTTATTGGGAAACTTCTAGGTTAGTCCTATTACACAGAATGCTTGCTGATGATTTTATATAGATAGTACTTATAATTTTAAGAAGAACTCCATTTATTTCTATGCTTTCTAGTGTTTTTAATGGGCATGGGCGCTATACTTCGTGAAAAACTTTTTCTTCCTCTATTGAGATAATCATATGATTTCTGTTAGTTTTTTTCTTGAATGATCAATTATGATGATAGTTTTCTTAATATTGAACCAGCCCTGCATTCCTGATACAAATCCCACCAGTTCATAGGGTATTATCTTGGTGATAAATTGCTGTATTCTTTTTGCTAATATTTTATTTAAAAATTTTGCATCAATATTCATTAGGGAAATTGGCCGGTAATTTTCTTTCTTTTTTTGGCTCTTCCTGGTTTAGGTATTGGCACCATATTTGTGTCATAAAAGGAATTTGTTAGGACTCCTTCTTTACCAATTTTTCAGAATAGTTTATATAATATTGAAATTAATTGTTCTTTAAATGTTTATTAAAATTCACTTGTAAATCCTTCTGACTTGGAGTTTTTTCCTTATGGATTTCATTGATGGCTTGTTCAATTTCTTTTTCTAAAATGGGATTATTTAAATATTTTATTTCCTTTTCTGTTAATCTGGGCAATTTATATTTTTGTAAATATTCATCCACTTCACTTAGATTATGTAAGGCTAATGGGATATAAGATCTTCCCTCCCCATTCATATGCCTCACATGGAGCCCTGACACAGAGCCAATTAGACTCTGGGCCACAGGGATTCCCACACTTTTCCAATTAAATGCTGATTTTAAAGCTTCTCCGCACTAAACCAATTAAATGCTGAGTCTTTGATTGGAAAAAGAATACATGCTTAGAGGGAAATGTGTAGGAGGAGAGAGAAGCAGGCAGAGAGAGAGAGACAGACAGACAGACTGAGAGACAGAGAGACAGAGAGGAACAGGTTGAGGGAGGAACTTGCCTGCAGGAAGGCTTAACTGAAAGAAGGCTTGAGATGTCAGCACTCCCTGGATTGGTGATGAGTACCTTACTAAATCTTGCCTTCTGATGTCCTAATAGCAATATTCCAAATAAATATTTTGGTTTTGTCTTGGAGAAGGAGAGTTTATTGTATTTTCCAAGCAAACCCTGGGAATACATATGCAAATTCATAGCAGCTGCTAGGGGTAGTGAATTGGCCTTTCAGATTCTCAGATTTATTGGCATACAGTTGGGCAAAACAGGTCCTAATTATTGCTTTAATTTCCTCTTCATTGATGGTGAATTTACCCTTTTCATTGTTTTTATTCTTTCTTTTTTTAAAAACCAGATAAGCCAAAGGTTTATTTATTTGATTGTATTTTTCATAAAATAAGATTTTAGTTTTATTTATTAGTTCATTTAATACTTTCAATTTTATCAATTTCTCCTTTGATTTTCAGAATTTCTAATTTGATATTTAATTGGGGGTTTTTATTTGTCCTTCTTCTAGCTTTTAGTTGCATGTCCAATTCATTGATTTGCCCTTTCTCTGTTTTAGTTATGTAAGCAGTTAGAGATATAAAATTTCCCCTAAGAACTGCTTTGATTGTATCTTATGAGTTTTCATAGTTTGTCTCTTTATTGTTCTCTTTGATGAAATTATTGATTATTTCTATGATTTGTCGTTTGACTTACTCATTCTTTAAGATTAGATTATTTAGTTTCCCACTAATTTTTAGACTATGTTTCCATGGCCCTGTATTACATGTGATTTTTATTGCATCATGATCTGAAGAGGATGGGTTTAATATTTCTGCCTTTCTGCATTTGATTATGAGGCTGTGTGGCTGTCCAGACACCATCAGTATTTGGCTCCTGTCCCTTTTTACCCAAGTGAGACAGACCTTTCCTAAAGTTCTATCCTAAGTTATCTTAAGCTAGGAAATTGTTTCCCTCCATCTTTTTATAGGTTCTGTCATTCCAGAATCTATTTGGAGGCTTGATTTAACATTGTTTCTGAGGGAAACCGGGGAGAGCTCAGGCAACTTCCTGGCTTTTCTCCACCATCTTGGCTTTGCTTCAATAATCCTAAATTAAGAATTCTACAGAGGTGGAGATGAGAGAGTGCATTCCAAGCCAATGTGGTGGTGGTTTTATTATCTAACTGCACCTGCCTCTTCAATACACAGCTAAGGAAAACCTAGGTTAGTAGAAGTCAAGAGAATCATCTATTTGGTCAGAGAAATAGTAAATAGTTAAAAAAACATTCAACGCCTTATTTTCTGACTCCAGAAAGAGAGTTCGTTCATTCCATCATACTGTGCTTTCCTTCTCTTCACAGTGCTCATCTTTCCAAAGTGACTCATTCAATGATGTCCATGACTGAGCAATGGTTATACAAGCTCTCGCTGCTGACCCACCACAGTCATCTTCCCCATTTTTGATGAAGACTGGAGAAAGTGAAGTACTGGATGTTGTCCTGCCTTTGTTGCAGATGACTGAGCTATTCTTATAATTTGTCTGTAAACACATCAGGACAATGAAAGGGAAAAGAAGGTGCTTTATAGCAAACAGAAAATTCAAAACTGCTTTAATAAACTCTATAATTAAGTTCTTCTCATCTGGTATCAAGTAAAATATCACTTGAGTAATAGTGTAGAGATATAATAGCACCTAATCAAGTATGATTGCTTTAGCAATCAAGAGAAAGGACATGTGTGAGATATGACAATACCCTTCCCTTTCCCTCCAAGGGATCATCTCACTCGACTTCCTTTGAAGTACTAAATAACAAATGGCACCTAGATAATGCTTACAAAGGTACTTTATACACATTTGTAGTGGGAGTTTGACTCATGCCTAGAGCAAACCCCCAAAACATAAAAAAAAAAAATTGATCCTCATAATACTCAGCCAGTTATTCAACTGAGATGCATTTATTAAGCACTTATAACTATGAGATAGGTTTTAGTCATTTTAGTAATTTCTCATCTGTGATTTAAATAAGAGAACTGACTCTCTAAGATAAATAGATTTACAACCAGAAAGGGACCTCATGTACTTTTTAGTACAATTTCCCAATTTTACAGATAAGGAAACTGAGATTGATGAATGTGAAGTGACTTTCTCATGGACATATGATTATAAATGACAAAGGTGATATTCCTGAAGGTTACTCAGAATTAGGTTCTTTCACTTATTCACAAATTCATTCATTCATTTAAAATGCCTTTAATAAGTTTAATTAAGTTCCTACTAAGCCCAAGACACTATATAAGGTGCTAAGAAATAAAAAGTCAAAATTGGAAAAAGAATCCCTGCCTTCAAAGGGTTTACAAACTATTGGGCCAAAGCTGATATATACATATGAATTAATAAAGTGAATAAAAAAAATAAAGTAAAATTTATTTTGGGATAGGGAATACATTTGATCTTTGAAGATATTTAAGAAGTTTGGGGGGGGTGAGGAGAGAGTTCATTTCAAATAAATCATATGGAAAGGCACAAAAGTGGGAGATGGAATATCACTTATGGAGAAAAGAATTGGTTATTCCACCAACAAGCATGTATTATGTGCTTACTGTGTGCCAGGCTCTATGCTAGGTCCTGGGGAATACAAGTACAATGAATGAAACAGTTACTATTTTCAAGAAGCTTATAGTGTAATGAGAAATTCAAGGACTTATATATGAATATGCTGAGTATATATGTATCCATCCATCCATAGATATATGTACATGTATTCACATACATATATGTATATATGTATATGTGTACACATACATACGTGTATATATGTATATACATACATACACATATATATAAAAATAGCGATAGAGACAGAAAATAAATTTAAATTAAAAACAAAATAGTGAAATATAAGTTAATTTAAAAGAGAGGACACTAGCAGTCAAGTCAGAAAAGTTTTAACATAGAAGGTGGTGGTTGGGTTGTGCCTAAAAAACAAAAAAAGAGATATTTTATGCCATAGGGGTTAGGAGGTAGTGCAGACCCCCAGACACTGGGGAATGACTATCACATTTGAGAATCAGAGTGGAGGAAAGTGTGATTGGATCCCAAACTGGAAAGATATGTCGGAGCAAGGTTGTGAAGAGTTTAAAAACGATAAACACAGGAGTTTCTATTTGATTCTAGACGCAAAAGATGGCGACTGGAGTTGATTAAGAAAGGAAGTGAAATACTTACACATGCTTTTAAAAATATATTTTTTTCAAATTTTTATTAATTTTGAACTTAAACACAAAAAGATAAAAACATTTCCACGTACACAGCACAACATAAGATTCAATATAAAATCGCCAATTTTCATTCCATATTGCTGACTTTTTTTAAGACTACTATCATTATTGTACCATTTTCAAAGCTGTCCGACTTTTCTGTTCTTCCTTCTAGGTTTTCTTTTGTTCTCTGCTGTTCCCTTTCTATTAATTTTTTCTCCCTCCCTCTTCACTCTGTCACTTACGCCTTTAAGGAAAAATCCTTTCATCAACTATATAGAGAATTGACTGAAAATAGGAGGCTGTGGGAATAAACTAGGGGAGGGGTGGGTGATGAAGGTCTGAACTAACTAAACGGTAGTTGTCTACATAGACACATAGGTTTGTGGAGATAGAAAAGGCGACAGTTGGCATATATAGGTGAGTGAACTTGAGGTGTCAGGAATAAGACCAGAGTTAAGGACTTAGGAGACTGGAAAAATGGGAGTGTCTTTGATAGAAGTAAGTACATTTTGGACAGGGTAGTTTTTTTGGAGGCAAATGAGTTTTCTTTTGGCCACATTGAGCTTGAAATGTTTTGGGACCTATAATTTGAAGGAAGCAATAGAAGAGGCATGACCAGAAATCAGGGGAAAGACTGGGGATGTGGGCTGTATATTTATGTTCATGCATGCATATGTATACACACAGGTATATGCATATGTATGTATACACACAGGTAGATATATAATGTATATAGACCAAGATGAATGAGAACTGAGGAAAAGCTATTGGATCATTGGTAACTTGAGAGAATGGTTTGAGTAGAATGATGATGTCAGGAGTCAGACTGTAGTGGTTTGAGGGGCGAGGCAAAAATATAGAACTTCTAGGCAATAAGATTTCATAGCTTTCCATCTCCCCCCACCCCAATTCACTTGGGAGTTTGGCTGACAGAGGGAGGCAAGATAAAGGGTGATACATTTAGGAGAAAGTAGAGTCTAAAGAGGCAAATAAGCCCATTTGGCTGGAATGCAGAGTGGATGAAGAAAACAATGTGAAATCTGTTAATGCTTTTTCTTTTTAAAACAATCTTCCTTTTTAATATTCTAAACTTGGCAAACATCAATTAATATGAACATTTCATTATATAAAAGAAACAGAAAAAGAGGACTGTATATTAAGTGATGGGTATTATCTATGCACAACTTTTTTTTGGTATATTTCAAATTTATCGTAGTAGTGTCAATATTGCCTTGTTTCTCTTTGCCCCATTCTGATGTCTCTTTTGCTCATTTCTGTTTGATTCATTAATAGTTTTTTTCATTTTTTTCCTATCAGTATTGTGAAGCCTCCTTAATATTTCCTTTCCTATTTGCCTTCTCCCCTTTCTTCCCTTCCCCTCCAATCCTCTGGCAAAAAAAGTCCTCCACTGAAACAAATAGGCATAATCATGCAGAACAAATCATGTCTGAAAATGTGTCTTATTTTACATCTACACATGTTATGAGATGAGAAACTCATGTCATTGTCAATCTTCTGTGATTGTTTTTTTCTTAATATTCTTAATTCTTTCACAGTTGTTTTCCTTAACAATGTAGTACTCATATAAATCATTCTGTTACTTCATTCTCTACCAGCTGCTACAAATCCTCCTAGGTTCCTGTGAATCTGTCCTTTTTGACTTTTTTTAGCATAAAAATATTTATAAGGTTCATACATCAGAATTTGTTAGGCCATTTCCCAATTGATAAGCACCCAGTCATTCAGTCAACAAATATTTACTAAGTACTTACTATGTGTCAGGATTCCTATTTAGGGCTGGAGATACAAAGAAAGGTAAAAATATTTGCCCTTGAGGAACTCACATTCCAATTAGGTAGTCAATATGCAAATAACTCGTGCATTCAAAATACATACAGTGTAAATGTTTCTCTTCTTTTTTTGGCTGCAAAAAGTTGTTATAAGTATTTTGTCATACTTTTATATTTTATGAATACAAATATGTACTTTTCATCTTTGTAGTATTAGCCTAGAAGTGATATTTTGTGTCAAAGGATATGCAAATTTTTATGTCAAAGGTTATGGAAATTTTATTATGAATTTGGGCGTAGTTTCAAATTACTTTCCATCAATATGCATGTGTATGCTTGTCCACCAACAATCTTTCCAATAATTTTGGCTTTTCTTTTCATTTGAAAAGCAATAGATCATACTTCAGAGTTATTTAATGTTTTCTTTTATTAGCGATTTAGCATATTTTTTATGTTAGTGTTGATCCTTTACCTTTCATCTTTTGAGAGTTGACTATTTGTTTCATTTGACCATTTATCTATTGTGAAAAGGTTCTTATTCCTAAATATTACATTAATTCCCTATCTATCTTGGATATCATATTTTTTTCAGAGAAATTTGCTGGGAAGATTTTCCCTCCATAAACTATTTCTCTTCTAACTTCAATTGCATTGATTTTGCTTAGGGAAAAAAATCAGTTTCATATAATTAAAATGGTCTATTTTATCTCATATAATTCTCTCTTTCCCTTATTAGGTAAAAAACCTTTCTCCCATCCACAGCTTTGAAAAGTATCTCTTTCATTCTCTCTGTAATATGTTTATGTTATTACCTTTTATATCTATGTCTTATATAGTGTGAGGTATTGGTCTACATCCAATTTCTGCCAGACTTTTTTCAGATTTCCAGGAAGTTTTTGTTAAAAAAATGAATTCTCACTCCAGCAGTGGGAACCCTTAGTTTTAAAGAATGCTATGCTGCTATGTTTGATTGATTTTGGGGTCTTGTGTACCTAATGCTTTTGACTGACCAGCTTTTCTATTTTTAATCAGTACCAATGAATTTTGATGAGTACTGCTTTGTAACATAATTTGACAACTGGTATTGTTAACCATTCCTCTTTCCTATTCCCTCCTCCCCCTGTCATTAATTTCTTTGAGATTCTTTAACTTTTACTTCTCTAGCTAAATTTTATAATTATTTTTTCTAGTTCAATAGAGCTTGGCATGGAATTTAATCTATAAATTAATTTGAGTATATTGTCACTTTTTTTGCACAACCCAACCATGAACAACTATTATCTCTCCAATTATTTAAATCCATCTTTATTTTTGTAAAGATTATTTTGTACTTATGCTTAAGTAATTTCTGTGTGTATCTTATTGGCTATACTCCCAGATATATTATACATTCTGTAATTATTTTTGAGTGTAATTTATTCCTCTATCTCTTCCTACTGGGTTTTGTTGATAATATACAGAAAGACTAATAATCTTTGTAGCTTTCTTTTGTAACCTGCTACTTTACTGAAGTTATTAATTGCTTCAATTAATTTTTAGTTAACTCCCCAGGGTTCTCTAAGTAAACTATGATGTAATCTACAAAAAGCAGTAATTCCATTTGATTATTTAGCTTTTGTATATGGCCTTGATTTCTTTTTCTAATCTTATTGTTATAATTAGCATTTTAGAATTATATAAAATAATAATGAAGATAATTAATATTCTTGTTTTACCTCTAATGTTATTGGAAAGGCCACTGCTATTTTTCTATATACATAATGCCACTTTTTGGTTTTAGATAGATGCTATTTATCACATTAAGGAACAGTTCTATGATTCCTATTCTTTTTAATTTTAAAATAATATAAACATACCAAAATAATACATTTTCAAATAATATAAGTGAGTATTGCATTTTGTCATAAACCTTTTCTATATCAGTTGATTTAGTCATGTAATTTTTTTTAAAGTTGGTCGACACATACTAAATAAATATTTACTGCCTATTATGTGGTAGACATTGTGCTAAGTAGGGGTACAAAGAAAGGCAAAAAACTATCCCTACTCTCAAGGAGCTTATGGTCTAATGTGGAAGGAGCACATAAAAAGTTCTGGGAGGTGAGTTTTTGATGGAGTGGTCCAGAGGAAGGAAGGGGGCGGGGCTTCAGGGCAGTGAGTACTGAGAAGATATGAGTTTGAGAGTTAGTTATCTTGTAGGATAATGAACTTCTAGAGATCATAAAGTTCAAGAAAGCAGCAGAGAGAGTGGTAAATGGCTAATATAATTTTTATTATTAATATGATCTATCATGTTTATAGTTTCCTTAATTTGAACCAACACTGTCTTCCTGGCACGAATTAGACTTTGATGCACATATGTCATCTCTTTAATATGATCTTATAGACTCCCCCAGTAGAATGTAACCCCCTTGAAGACAGGGAATATTTGCATATTTATATCCTCAGTGCCTAGCATAGTGCCCGGCTTGATAAATATTTGTTGTTGAATTAAATGGAGAGAGGATACAGACACATGAAATATAGCAATTAGGAATGGAATTACTGCTATTTAGCAAAGGCTGATAGCCTCCAGCTATTTCCAGCCTTTGACCCTCCTTGGAGTTCTCAAGACCCTTCCTAACCCCCTCCTCCCATCACCCTGAACTCCCAGACTGCCCTTCCCCCCCATACTCTCTTCTGTATTTAAGTTCCATCTTGTCTCCATGAAGGCACTCAGATTCAATCTAGCTCAGACTCTGTCTAGCTGGGATTCTATCTGGCCCGCTTGTGAATACCATAAGAGGCAACCCAATTAGGCAAATCCTTAATAAACTTTGTTTTCTTTGACTTTAAGAAGGCTTGAGTAGAATTCATTCAAGCACGACCCGGACTGTTGGTATTTTGGGGTACACCTAGCACCCAATCACCTCATCTTAACCAGATCCAAGTATGAATCCTGGCTCTGAAACTTGCTACCTGTATCATCATTGAACCTCTCAGCCAGTTTCCTTCCTTTTAAAATAAGAAGGTTGAACTATATAAGTTCCCCCTAGTTCTTAGTACTCTCTCCCTTTTGAAATTGCTTTGGCCATACTTAGCGTTTACTTTCCTGGGTCCCTGTTATATTCAAATAATAGAATGGAAACGTCCTGAGAGAAGGAGATGTTTCATTTTTATTTCTGTGTTTCCAGGGCTAGCAAAGAGCCTGGCACATGGTGAGCATAAACTAAACGCCTGCTGAATTTATTTGAATTAGATTGGATTGAGTCATAGCTACAATGAGTTTACATTTGTACAAATACAAGAAAAATGGGTTGTAAAAGGGGAAAAATAACCCTGTACCAACCTACAAGTGACCTTCAGTGGGAGAAATGGGATTTATTACCATAAATAAACATTATGGGCATAATGAACAGGAAATAGGCCTTTGTTAAAAAAAAAAAAGATCATCTGATTATTTCTTGCTGATTATATAAATGCCAGAAAGCAATTTCAACTATTCTAAAGATAACCAGAAAAACTTATAAATGCCTTTATTCAGAGCAGCCAACAAAGTTACAAAATTAATAAAGAATCTTGACCTTGGAGAAAGAACTTTTGTAAATGGAATTGTGAAATAGATATTTTCTCATGTTGTTCTCTTAAGGTCAGCTCTGGAGAGCTGATAGGGATTGTAGAGCCCAGCCCCTCCATTTATATGTAAGCAAACTGAGTCCTCAAAAGGTGACTTATTCAAGATTACACTAAATAATCAAATCATTGATTTAGAGCTGGTTGGGATGATCTGGTTTAACCGTCTTGTTCTACCCCACTATCCCATTTTATACATGAGGCAAGTAAGACCCGGGATCTCCCCAAGAATTTTCCCAAGATCATAGAAGTGGTCAATGTCAGAGATGGAATTTGAACCCAAGCCCTCTTCCTCCAGCACTAGCCTTCTTTTTATTGGACCATACTTTGCTCATGGACATTTTAAAAAAGGTCATTTTGTTGGTGTGAGAACTTCTTCTACCAGTTCTGATTGCAACTTAATAGAAGGTCTTTGAGAATTGCTTTTCCCTCAGATTTATCACCTTGCTGTCAGGATGGTGATGAGTTTAACTAGATGGGTCCTCAGGCAGCAGACCTATACATCCTTATCAGATCCAGATGCAAAGTCCTTATGGCCCAGTATCATCTCTACACCATGATGAAACATTATAGGAATACCTTTGGAGGAGGGCCTGATCAATTTCTATGTTGAATAAAAAATTGGCATTATGAAGCCTTGTAATAGTGATACCCGGTCAACTGGTTCTGGGTTTGAGGTCACTGGATCATAGATTTAGAGTTAGAGGGTGCATTAAATGTTTACACTTTACAGAAAAGCAAACATGTCTACAGAAGTTAAGTGACTGGTTCAAAGGCATATAGGCAATGTGTCTATTATTCCAAGGCTCATGGCTCTATGAATATACTCCACTCACTTATGAGCTGTGAGATCCTGTAAGGAAGATTCCTTAACCTCTGAGATTCTCACTTTTCCTCATCTGTGAAGTAGAAATGAGAACTCTCAAGCATAAGGAAAGTGCTCTATGCTTTGGAAAGCTTATAAAAAATAGGGAACTACAAAGTTGGTATTATTCCTGAAGCTCCAAATTGTCTAGTGGGTCAGGAGGGTACTGGGATCCTTCAGGGCAGCTGCTTTTATTTCAAAGTCAAGTCAATATTTAAGTAAACTCAAGTCAACTAGCATTTATTAAGAGACTAGTATGAGGCAGGCACTATGCTAAGTACTGGAGATGCAAAAAAAGCCAAAAAAATTGTTCCTGCTCTCAGGGGACTCCAATAGGGCAGATAATATGCACACAACTATGTACCAACACGATACACACAGTTTCCTGTAAGTCTCAACTGAAATCTTAGCTTCTTTGGGAAACCTATCCCAACTCTTCTTAATCCTAGGTCTTTCCCTTTCTTAATTATTGCCTATTAATCCTGTATGTAACCTGCTTCGTCTGTATTTGTTTGCAAGTTGTCTTTCCCCATTAGATTATAAGCTCATTGAAGGCAGGGGCTGTGCTTTGCTTCTTTTTGTATCCCCAGGTGCTTAGCACAGTACCTGACACATACTAGGCACTTAAATGTTGATGCAATTGAATAATCAGAGAGGAGAAGGCACCAAGGGGTGATATTTAGGAAGAAATGGAGGCAAAAGATAAGTGATTTGCCTAGGTTTATACAACTAGTCAAGTGTCCGAGACTGGATTTGAATTCAGGTCTTCCTGACTGCAGGCTCAGCCCTCTATCCTTCCTTAGGGCAAGAAGTTGCAGACATAGATGAAAGGCAGGCATCTTGGCAAGTCATACATTCTTGTTCTATTTTCCTGATTCACCAGGGATAAGTCATTGACTAGATAAAAGGGTATGATTTAATGAAAACAATAAGAATGTTAAGATTTACATAGTGCAAAGCCCAACATACATTATCTTACTTGATCCTTACAAAAACCTGAGGAGGTAGGAAGGATTATTATTCCTATTTCACAGGTGAAGAAACTGAGGTGGAATGAGACTAAGCGACGTAGCCCAAGTTAACCTTTATTGTCGTCCAGATGTGCCTGACTCTTCGTGACTCCATGGAGCAATAGCCTACCAATATTGTTCATAGGGTTTTCTTGGTAAAGATACAGAAATGGTATGCCCTGTCTCCAATGGATCTAGGCTCACAATTTAGGCAAAAAAATTTGTATATATTTCATATGATCCTTTTTATCTCCATTTTTCACAGTTGAGGGAATTGAAATAGACAAAGGTTAAGTGACTTTCCCCAGGGTCACACAGCTAGTAAGTATCTGAGGCTGGATTTGAACTCAGGTCTTCCTAACTCCATTTCCAGTGCTCTATCTACTAAGCCACACTGCTGCCTCCCAAGTCACGTACAAATAATAATCTGAAGCCAAATGTGAAGCCAAATCTTCCTGCCTCCAACTTCAGTGCCCTATCCACTTTGTCATCTAGCTTCTACAATTTACCTTTACTAGGATCATTGGGCAGTCTCTCTGGCTTAATTAAGGTCATCACTGGGTGGTAGGGATGACACTACATCAATTTTTGGAGTATTTTTATTCTGTAGCCTAGTTTGAATGTGGTGACATGGTCTAATTGTGTACATTTTCTTTTTTACTGACCTGAAGGGCTTTTGACACCATTTTCCCCAGATTCAGATGGCCTCCTCATTTCTGATTCTTCCAACTAAATCTATTTGACTCCTTTAACATTTAGCTATTAATAATTCCCCTTTATGCTAAACTCAATATTATAAATTCAAGTATAGTCTCGGTGCAGTAGAAAACAAGGTTTTTCCATCCTGTTTCTAAACAGGCTCTTTATATGTACAGTCAAACACTTCATTCTTTTGATTGCTACATCTCATTTCAAGCCAGAGAGAATTTATTGCCAAGTAGACTTCTTTTACAATTTTATCCCTTTTCCATGCTTTTCCTGCTCACTGAAATAGGTGATTTAGATGATTTCCAACAGATAGCTGATTTTTTTTCAAACTTGAGCCAAATATAACATCATTGGTTTATGTCCAATATTTCCAATCTTTTTGGAATCATTTGGAATCATTCTTTCCCTTTCCTGATTTTATCTTTTAAAAAAATAAGAAAATTTAGCCACAATCTGTGGTTAAAATCTGGGGAAAGTGAACTGAGGGTAAAGACCTTATTCATGTGTTCCACAGATAGCTTTTTCGTTTCTCCCCAGAATTCCTGAGAAATTTCTGAGAGATCCATGGGCTTTCATAGTACAGAAAGACAGACAACAGACGGACAGGTCTTCTTAGCTTTGGGTTCACAAACCTATTTAAGATATTTTAATAATTGCATTCCAATATAATTGACTTGCTTTTTAAAAAAATCCTATGTATAATTTACTTTGTACATTTAGAAGTATTATTCTAAGGAAGGTCCATAGGTTTCTTCATGGTCCCTCAAAGGCTCATGATACAGGCAAAATGTTAAGAACTCCATTAGGATGCAGAATTTCAGTTCAGGGAAAGAGAGGGATGTGGTGAGAAGGAAATAGGCAAAGACCCTTTTACTGAAGAGTGGGATGATGGGGGAAAAGGCAGGCACTTTTCTCAAATGTCCTTCCTGGGGGCAGGACCTCTTAAAATACTCTAAAATTTGGAATTTAGAGTTTAATAGAATTTAATAGAGTTTATTTAGAATCATAGTAGAATTTAGTGGAATTGCCAGTCTCCAAAGTGGAAACAAAGTTTGTAAACATTTCTCTAAGTCAGATTTACAAATCTCTCCTTTCTCTCCATTGTCAACTGACCTCCTCCTGGCTAAGCAATAAAGCAGCTTTATCTACACCAATAAAAACTATTTCATGTGGTAGACCTTTAAAGTTGCAAATGTCAGTGGAAACAGATTTTTTTCCATAATAAAGAGCAAACTGCCTCTATAGCCCAATTAAGAAGTCAGAGAATCACTGTGGGACAAAGGTTTACAAAACAATAAGCTTTATTTCTTAGCTTAGCTGCCTGCCCCCAGATAAGATAGGCTGACATTTTTTTGTTCTCTAGCCTGCTTTGTCTGCTTCTTCCATGAATACTTTTCTTAGCACTTTCATGAGCTTCCATGTTGGAGGCAAAGAGAGGTATCAGTTTAGAGAGTAAATACAAATAGATTTGGACTGTGACCAGACAAGGAAATGCCATTCCCTTACGTGTCCTACTTGGGAGAAAGATGAAATAAATACACTCAAAATCCCTGAAAAATTTTCGCTTTCAGATAAAGCACATAAGCACATACAGGCTCTGTTTAGAATATGGAAGTTTAAACTACAGTTGATGCATTTATCTGAATGTCTGTGACTTTATCTTTAAAGGGACTGTAAGATCAGGACCTAGGCTATTGGGTCCAATTCCCTCATTTTTATAGATGAAGAAATTGAATGTCCTAGGGATTAAATGACTTATCCAGGATCATACAACTAGTAAGTGTCTGAGGCAGGATTTGAATTCACATATTGTTATTCTAAGGCCAGTAGCTTATCTTCTATCTCATGACAAATCCCTTATGCTCCTCCATTAACTTAAAAATCCAAGTAGAGTTTTCTGTGGTCACATGCTTAAGAAAAAAATTCAAAATATTGTGCTATTATTAGCATAGGACTTTTGTCTGTTGGTTGGTTATTCATCTTTTACTGAAAATAATTTTTTTCTAGTTCAGGAAACATTTCCAGGCATCCATTATGATACTTACTATGGGTAGTGATATGGTACAGTGCCTAGCATACTTCACCTGGAGACGGGAACTAAGTTCAAATTCATCCTCAAATTTTAGCTGTATCACCCTGTTTGCCTCAGTTTCCTCATCTGTAAAATGAGCTGGAGAAGGAAATGGCAAACCATTCCAGTATCTTTGTCAAGAAAATCCTAAATGGGATCACAGAGAGTCAGATATGACTAAAACAACAGGACCATAGCAATAGCACTGTGACCTGACCTGGCCTCTGTCCATTCTGGTAACAAATGACCAAAGACTCACAGAGGGTTTGCAACCACTGTTAACTCTAAAAATACTAAAGAGCTCACCAGGTTAAAAGCAATGAGCTTTAGACACATGTGTTGGGGCTTTCTCTAGTAGGAGATCTGAGGCAGTGGGGTTAAGTCTTGATTTATAAATTTGTGTCTAGGTGTAGCATATGAACAGTAGTGAGGCATGACAGCAACAGTGAGGCAAGGTTGTCTAGTGACAGAAGTCCCTTCATAGAAGGACTTTAGTCTGTGTCTCTTGGCACTTGCCCAAACTCAGGGACCATCAGTTCTGTGATTTAGTTGTAGCAATGTTAATTCAGAGAGTGAGCACAAAGGATTGTTGTTATGCCAAACTCAAGACACAGCCTACTTGCTAGGCCTAAGCTCTGGAAAGCAGGGTATCTCCTAATAGTAAAAAGAGAGGAGTAAAAAGAAAGTGGTCTTGGATTCTGATATCTCAGACACTTACTGACTGTAGGACTCTGGGCAAGTCACTTAACCCTTGTTGCCTTAGTTTCTCATCTATAAAATGAGCTGGAGAAGAAGATGGCAAACTACTTTAATATCTTTCCCAAGAAAACCCCAAATGGAGTCATGGAGTCTGGAATGACTGAAACAACTCAACAACAACTAAATCTATAATCCTATGATATGATAATTGGTAGAATTGAGGAAGCTTCATGGAGAATATAGTATGTGAGTTGGCCTTCAAAAAGGGCAAAAGACATAGAGGTGGGGTAGTCTATTGCAAGTCAACAAGTACTTATTGATCACCTACTATGTACCAGACTCTGTGCTAAGTGATAGGGATATTGGGGCAAAAAAAAAATATCTAGTCTCTGCTCTTGAGGATCTCCTACTCTAGAAAGAACATTTTTGGACAAAGAAGAGGATTTCTGAAACTCCTTCTTAGGATAATAGATTTAGATGGAGCAGGAAGCCACTTCAGATGCCCTGTAGTACAACACCCAGATTTTATGGAGGAGGAAATCAAGTCCCCGGGGAATTTAAGTGACTCATCCATGGTTATATTATAAAGGTACTAAGTGCAAATTAATCCCAGATTCTTTGACTCCTGAACAGAAGTAATGATACTAATTGAGTGAAAACACATACCCTGTTACCTGAAAACCAAAGGGAAAAAGAAAGTCTCTTCATGGATAAAAAGGGAAGAGGGAACCTCTGTGAATAAATTAGGAGATGATTTTTTTTTTTGGTGCCAACCAGTAATGTGCCATTTAAATTATAAAGAACTATGTTTTTTCTTTTTCTTTTTTTGGTCAGTTTCCTTTCCCCTGAAAGAAAAGTTCATATAATGCTGATATCTTGTTTCCTTATGGAATTCTTGCATAACATTTAGATGAAGGATTAAAGGAAACAATCATCCCAATTATGATTGATTATTCATTCTGTAAAGGCACAATTTTAATAAGGATTTCTTTTACAAAACAGGGGAGGTGTGGGGATCATAGAAAGCAAAACTGAAAGGGATATTTGTGGTCAGATGCAATGTGGCTCATCTTGAATCTGGTATCTAAGGACCTGGGATTGAATGCTGGTCCTGTCACTTATTTCCTATGGAATCTTGGGCAAGTAACTTTTCTGGGACTCAGCTTCTTCACCTGTAAAATGAAAAAGGTTGAATCTCTTTGAGTCCCTTTCTACCTCCAAATCTATTGACCTATTTTATAGATGGGGAAACTGAGATCCTAAAGCTGAAGTAACTTGGCTGAGCTCCCCCCAGTTAGTTAATGGCAGACCTGGCGTTAGAAGCCAGTTCTGACTCCCAGCCCTCTGTTCTTCCCCATAGCCTACTCTGTGAAAGTTGTCACTTCTTTACAGTATGCCTGCATCAAGGCCTGGAGGTTGCAACCTGACTTTCTGAAATTGTTATTCAGTGAGATAACATTGGAAGTTGCAAAACGCAATGCACGGAAAGCCAAGAATGGGTGTACCTTTGAGAGATGTGCTAAACTTGAAAAAGTCAAAGAAATCCGGCTTTGAGATGTTATTCACATTTTTTTTAAAGGGGGAAAAAGGAGAGGGTGGGGGAGAAACATAAACCAGAGGATTTTAAACTCATTGTGAATCTGTCAAAATTATCTTGACCAAAAAAAAAAAAAACTAAAACCAAAAAGGACAAAAAAATAAAAAAACAGGGTCAAGGCCCCAATCTCAGTAAGTCCTAGACAATGCAGCCTTTTTCTTAAAGTACAAGGTAAAAATCAGAAACATTTGTACCCACTGTAAACTGTTCCATTTTAAAACCTAGAAAGGTCAAATGTACACTTGTCAGTAGACAAATATATCATCAGAGCCATGATTTCACCATTTCTTCCTTTGGGGAGATCATAAAGCCTCAGCACTATATGCTATGTGATTTATGTCCATGTTCTCACAAAAAATTTTCATAGAAAATATAAAGAGAATAGATTCTAGGTTTTTAAAAAACAAGCAAATAAAAAAAATAATTTATTGAAAACTCAAGAGGTTGTACAGTATAGCAGGCAGAGAAATGTCCCTGGAGTTAGAATTAGGAAATTTTAGGTTCAAGAGTCAGTCTACACATGTAAATGTGCAACCCTGGGCAAGTCATTTAAATTCTGAGTGCCACAGGTAATTTTTTTAAACATTATTATTTTTAGAAGATTATCAGCTTTTCTCTTCCACATGTTCCTACTCACTAAAAAAAGAAAGAAAGCTCAAAGAAAAAAGAGAAAAGGAAGGAGGAAGGAAAAGAAAGAGACGCAGAAATAAAAGCAAGGAAAGAGAAAAAGAAAGAAAAGGAAGGAAGAATAAAGGAATTTAAGGAAAAAGGAAAGAGAAAGAAAGATAAAAGAAGGAAAATACGGAAATGATCAGAAAGGAAAGGAAAGATAAAAAGGAAAAAAGAATGAAGGAAATTAAAAAAAAGAAAAGGAAGGAATGAAGAGAAAGGAAAGTAGAGGAAGGAAGAGAAAGATGAAAAAAGAAAAGAAAGGAAGAAAAAATAAAGGAAATTAAAGAGAGAAAGAAAAGGAATGAATGAAGAAAAAGGAAGGTGAAGAAGAGGAAGACGAAAGAAAGACAAGGAAGGAAGAAAGAGGGAAGGAAATTAAAAAAGAAATAAAAGGAAAGAAAGATGAGAAAGGAAGGAAGTTTGAGAAAGGAAGAGAAAGAGATAAAAAAGAAATTATCAATATAATATAAAGTATTACAACACTTGGTAGCCTTCTCCATGTCCCTCTCCATCAGGATTATGTTTTCATTCATTCTCATATAATATTCCTCAAATGATTTCAGTTAGCATGTGTGTTGTTCTTCTAAGTTTAATTATTAATATTTAATATTTAATTTTTAATATTTAATTATTAATATTTAATCAATAATGAAAATGTCCTACCTTTGAAACATATTGGTGGTGTGACCTGGAGCAAGTCACTTAACATTTCAGTGTTCTAGGCAATACTCTAAGATGATAAATTGCAGCAAAGGGGCCAGATTGTATTGGTGGAGGGAGTTTCTCCACCTGGAATTTCTTTTAATCAATGAAATCCTGGGTTCAGTGATTTCCTATCCCTATTATTTCATGGCATCTCTCTTCATACCATTTTTAAATGCATCATAGTATTCCATTGGGCTAATGTACTGAGTACAATTTATGTAACCATTCGCTTTTGGGATTTTGGACATTTGAGTTGCTTCTAATTTTTGGAATGATGTATAATGCTGCTATTTTTATATTGTTATTTTATTATTAATTATTTGCTTTCCTAACACTTTTAGTGTGTTTTTCCAGCAATAGAATTTTGGGGACAAAAGACAAGATTGTTTTTGTTACATTTACTCTTCAGCTCTACCCAAACATTCCATCTACCAGTTTGCATTTTCATCTCTGAGGAATGAGGGCACCTGTTTCTCTGCAACCCCAGAACAGCTGGGGTTTAATTTATATTGGCCAATTTGGGGGAGCCATCATTTAGCAAGTTTCTATGTTATTTTAGAATCTTAATGCATGACTGATCTATCTCCTTTTCCAATCATGTACTTTCTGGATTAATACCCTTTCTGCTATTTCTTGCATGCAAGTAGTTGTTGGCAATATTCTGTAACCTACTTATGCCCACCATGTGTCTTTCCATCATGTTTCAGATTATAATCTTATACAATCCACAGCAATGCAGCCTCACTGGGGGAATATTGGTGTTAAAAAAGATTTTTGTGTCTGTGTGCGTCATTGAGCAGCTTGAGTTAATTGAAAGTGTTTACATGATGCTATTGTCAGCTATTAGTCACTTAACATTGTCTTTCAAAAATTGAGCACATGTGGGAATAGTTAATATTAAAAAACTGTTTTGTACGTGTATAGAACAGATCTGGACAATGGCTATCAGTGATATCCAACACAAAATCACCTTAAGGCTTGATTGTCTTTAACTAGAGTTATATGGATAATTTACAGTAGTTCCGGCAGATCCTTCAGTAGGCAGTAAAGGCATGGAGGACCCAGCTCTGTGGCAGCTTATGTCCTTATCAACGGAAGTTAATACCAGTTGAGTTCAGAGAATAATAAGTATTTAGCTAGCATTTTAGGGTTTTCAAAATCCATTAGTCAATAGTTAATAAGTATTCACTGAGTAATGCTATGTGCCAGGCACTGTGCTAAGTGTTGGGGATGCAAATATGAAAAATGAGGAAGTCCCTAACTTAAAGTAGCTTATAGTTTAATGGATCAAGACAACTCATAAAAATAATCTGAAAAAGGGGAAAGGGGGAGATTTAATACAAATATTATTTCATTTATTTCAAAGACCCTGAGAGAGAGATGCCATGACAAAGACTCTGAAGATAGATGCCATGATTACCCCCATTTTACATAGAAGAAAACATTGCGACACACAGGTAGTATGTGCCTGAGAATGCATCTGAATTCAGGTCTTCCTGTCTCCAGGTTCCTTAATCTATGCCACAAAGTTGTCTGTTGTCCAGAGAAGTTCCTCACCTTATCAATTAATTAATTAATTATATATTTAATTAATTATAATGAATAATTATACAAATTATTTTGGATTAAATAACTTTCAAAAGCCCTCAACTAAGTGGTAAGTTAAAGGAGTGGCAATCTTTATTAGAGGGGAAAGTATTCCCACTGATGAAAATCACAAATCATTGGAGTATCAAAGTAAATAATTGTTATCAAATCATAGAATAGTTCACTAGAGGCTGATAGAAGTGTAGCCAGGTTTTGAGGATGGGGTATTTTGTGAACTGCTATTGAGGGGCAGAGTTGGTATGAGGGCTTTGGAGAGGAGAGATAGTCCAATTTCTGCTTTGACAGAGAACTAACATAATATCATCCTGTTTTTGGGAGGGCAGAACATGGAAAGAGAGAGGAGAGATTTTGGGAAAGTGTAGAGATTTGGAGAAGTCAGCACTTTAACATAAAATAATGAGAATGTGATCATAAATTTATAATTGTGAGAGAAATGATCATACAAATTATTGGGGAGATCCCTGACACTTCCCCCAAATTTCCTTCACCCAGACTATCTCATCTAGGTGGAATTGTTGCTTCATCAACTAAGACAATGAAGTGAATTCTGGCCCATTGTGTTCCACTAAGGTTTGAGCAGGAGGGTAGAACCTTTGTCTAGACTGCCAAAGGCTGAGGGTGATTTGGAAGTAAGGAACATAATCAGTCACATTCCCTAGCTCCTCATTAGAATAGGTCCACCCCTCATTATAATATTCATTCTTCTCATTGTTAACTAATCAGAGTTGATTGCCACCCTCAGGAAGATCCACTCTTTCAAGGGCATATGATTACTAAGTGTGTTCTGTGAGGGTCTTTGGCATTTCGAGAGTGTCACTGTCCCCTTTTTTAATTATGGCTAGCATGATTAGTACAATGATTGGTTACCCAGTAATTATGTGTCTTGAACTTTTTATATGTCACACTTGAAAGGGACCTTGGAGGTCATGTTGTCCAACACCCTCATTTGACATAACAGATGAGGAAAGAGAGACCCAGGAAAGTTAATTGATTTGCCCAAGGTAATACGATATTAACCAAGGTAGCACAACTTTGTCCAAGGTAACACAGGTAACATCCATAAGTAATGTAGATGAGATGAAAATAGCTGTCCCCCTTATCTTCCAGATACTCACAATTGGCATTTCCCTAATCTTAATATGTACAGAAGAGGAACCAGCTCCTTGGTCTTATCAGAAAAGTGAGAAATGTGTCTTACTGGGATTGTTATATGCTTTAGTTCCCTGGTGAAGCAGGCTCTCTGTGCATAAACCTGCTGACTATAGGGTATTTCTAACTGCAATCTGTCTTGTCTTGATGAATATTGTTTAGATGGGATTATAATGGATTCTTTGCCCAACACATCATTCCGACTAGCTCCTAAATGCTTTTCTCTTTTACTCCTGCCAATTAAAAGCAACAGCTGTCTTGCGAGGAGAGCATTCAGTGTTATGGAGCGACACAGCTGTGGGGCTTGGAGGAGATAATAGTAGTGCAGCCAAAATATGGCATCTGTGGAATGCAACTCTTGATTTAGAGCAGGCGTTAAAAAATAAAAGTAAAATCCCTCCCCCCAACAACAAAATTAATGCAATCCAGTTGAAACTTTAGGAAACAAAAATAACATTTTCTCAGACATGTTTCCAGACAAGATTTGGACTAGAAATCAACCTGAAGAGATTCCGATTGCCCCAGATGTCTAAAATATCCTATCTTGTGAGTTGTTGTATAAGATGTAAATATTTATGCAAAACTTGTCTCTTTGTTGCTCAATATATTTTGACATTTCCAATTTCCTGGGTCTTCTGTTAGAGGGTATATTTGCTTGAGAAAGGAAAAAAATCAGAAGGGTAGTTGTGAAGTGGTGTTATTGTAGTGGGAATACCGAGTCACAGAGATCTCAGTGGATACATAATAATTTCCTTTCACTTTATCATGGTAATACAAACATGAAATATACATACATTGTGTTGAGTTCTTTCTCAGTCATCTGTGGCTCTTTATGACCGCATTTGGGGTTTTCCTTCTTTGCATTCTGGAAGGGTTGGTCATTTCCTTCTCTAGCTCATTTTATAGACGAGGAAACTGAAGGAGAGCTAAGTGACTTGCCTGGGGTCACATAGGAAGTGTCTGAGGCCAGATTTGAACTCACTAAGATGAGTCTTCTGACTTCAGACCTGGCACTCTGCCCACTGTGCCACTACATACATACATAGATACATATACACACACAGGTAAATAATGATAGTTCATATTTTAATAACATCAAGAGTGCTTTCAAGTATATTAATAGAGGCTTATTCCAGGATTGTTCATCATATTTTGAGTTTGAGAAATATCTGAATAGACTAGTTTTCTTTTCATAGAACCAAAGATTTAGAGTTGGAAGGGATATTAAGGTTACCTGCAAGCTTTCAGGCCAGTAGGAGGTGCACTGATTAGAGTACTAGGCTTGAACTCAGGAAAACTCATCTTTATGAATTCAAATCTGACCTCAGGCATTTACTAGCTGTGTGAATCTGGGCAAATCCCTTAAACCTGTTTGTCTTAGTTTCCTCATCTGTAAGATGGAGAAGTTGTACTACATGGTCCTCCTAACTCTAGATCAACCAATGCTGTATGGTCTATTACCAACAAGGCTTAGCTTTCTTTGCCACTAGTAGAGAGTAATAAGATGATATCATATCAATTAACATCTTAATATTTCTATGTCACTATCATACTATCAGACAGACTATTCCCATATGGTTCTAAATTTTCACTTTACTTTCACTTGAATTTCAATTTAATTTATATTCACTTTAATTTCAATGAACAAAAATCCATTTGCTCTCACTCAGATTCCCATCCCAACTGAAGGGAAACAAAATTCTTGTAACATATGCTTATGGTCAAGTACAACAAATTTCTACAGGCATTATCCATGTATATGACACACAAATTTCTTTTTCCAGTTAAACACCTCATTACCTGGCCTTTTTTTTTCCTGTGATTGGGTTTGAGAAAAAACAACTTTCTTACAAAAAGATATCAAAAATATAAACAAAGTAAATGAGAGGTAAAGAGAGACTCTCTCTCTTTCTCTGAATCTGTATCATGTATCCATCACCCCTCTATTTGATACTCACCACCAGTTATCTAGAAAAATGGGTGGTCATTGTGTTGGGATAATTCAAGGCTGTGAATATGGGCTTGACAGTGATTGAGATGTTGCTTCTCTGGGGACCACCCACTTCAATTTTAGAAAGGTTCATTAGCAGATTGGAGGCTATGTGAGGAATTTTTCAGCCACAATAATTCTTGAAAATCGTTTAAGTTAAGGCAGGATCTCAAGCTTTGTCACTGGAGGAATTAATCACACAGAGGAATGTTATAAAACCTTGAAAGGTTTGATCAAAATGGATGATATAATAGTAGTAATTTTAAAAACTCAACATAATAACAGTAACAAATATCATTTATGAAGTACTTTAAGTTTTTGAAGTGCTTTTGTAGCAACAGCCTTGAGAAGTGAATAGTTATCTCTGGCTATCTCCAGAAGTCAATATCTTATCTTAGACTAAGAAAATGAGCCAATATGGTACATGATATAGGATGACTAGAAATTGTATTATGTAGGTAACATGGCATAATAAAAAACACTGGATTTGGAGTTAGAGAAGCCAAAGTAAAATCCTTTTCTTCCACTTATCTCTCTGATCTTGGGTAAGTTACGATGGATCATAGACTTAAAGCTCGAAAGGGCTCAAGAGATCATCTAGTTCAATCAATTGAAGTTGGGAGAGTAGAAGTTTGGGCAGAGGTAACTGCCAAACAGGAAGGTGTCAGAGCTTTAGAAGTGATATTGGTTGGGTGAATCAGGCACTGGCAGCTTTGAGACAGAAGCCGCATTGGTGAAACCCTTCTAGACTACACGCAGAAGGCATATGTATTTCCATATATATATATATATTTCTGTATTTCCTTTCTCCCCTTGGCTTTCCTCATGGAAGCTTGAAGTCTTTCCATCCACCTTCATTCACCACCACCCCCATATTGAAACTATTGCCAAACCTTGTCATTTTTACCTTTATAATATTACTCTCTTATCTATTTAGTCAGTTGCCACTCTTATTCACGCAGTCATTATCTCTTCACTATAATGTTGTAATTGGTCTCCATGCCTTGAATTTTTCCCTACTCCAACCCATCCTCTGTACAACTGCCTAAGTGAGATTTCTAAACTGGAATATTTTTCTTTTACTCCTCCCTCCCCCATTGCATTGCCATAGTGAATGGGAGGGAAAGAAAATGGATTTCTGTAAATTAAAAAAAATTGAGATGGAGGTGTTACAGATATAGAATGTTGTTGTCCTTCATTTTTGAAGAGGATAAAACGACATTACTATGTTAGAGTCAAGTTATAGTGTGTCCGACAAGTTCGGGATGTTCTTTTACAGGTTGGGCACAAACAGACTATGTGGACATTTGAGGTGGAGTCTCTAAATTTGCACATTTCTCATTTCTTTTGAGCTACTTCATTTCTTCTTTGCTCATAGACATCAGCACCTTCTATGATGAGGGCACGCCATGCTGAGTGGTCCTGTGCCAGTGTCTCCCATGTCACACTATCAGTTCTAAAGTTCTTCAGAGAGATCTTGTGAATGTTCTTGTATTGCTTCTTTTGATCACTATATGAGGGCTTGTCCTGTCTGAGTTCTCCATAAAATAGTCTTTTTGGCAAGCCTACTTAATTGTTTTACTTTGGTACAATAAATCTCCCATGGAATGGTAGTAAAATGTAAATGTTTGTAATATGAAAACAAAATGTATCAATAAAACTTTAAAAAATACATGAGTCAATGAACTCTTTGGATGGGAGCAAGTTGGGAACTCAATCAACCAAGAGTAATACCCTAATCTCACCATCCCACACAAATTCTCCAGTCTCTAGGGAGCTCTTTCTAGTCATATTTTGCACTCTAACAAACATTCTATGATATAACTATTCTGACCTACTTCTTCTTGAGGCATTACATTCAATCTCCTGATTCCATGTCTTTTCATCAGCCATCTCTCATTCCTGGAAGGCTTTCCTTCCTTACCTCAGCCTCTTAGTTTCCTTGGTTTCTGTTAAGACTCAGACCAAATGCCACTTATTAGAGGAAGCCTTTCCCAGCTCTGGCAACTGCCAATACCTTCTGCTCTGATATCAGCTTCTATCTACTATGTGTATGTCATGTTATTCCTAGTATATCTAGTTATTTATGTGTTGTATCTCCCATAACAATGTAAGTTTCTTGAGGGTAGGCACTGTGTTTATCTTTCTTTGTATCCTTGCTGATTTTTTAAAAAAAATTACTTTGTTTCTATAGACAAGGTTGAACACAGGTTTCTGCCCATTCATGTGCACTCAATATAAATGCAGTTGGGAAGAGACAATCAAGGGGTGAACATACTCAAAGATTTAATAATGAAGTGTTTTCCAGAATGTTATATTTGAATGGAGATTCAGAGCTTGAAGAGATAAATAGAAATGGAGATTCTTTAGACCATTTCTCAGAGAAGAAGAGGAGCATTTAAAATGGGAGATCCATATAGGCAATGAATCAAGTCAGATGAGACAGGGGCAAATAGAAGTAGCTGAACAATTCAGCTCACCACCACACCCCCACACCTCTTAAACATATTTTTTCTCTCTCTCCTAACAGAATGGATGCTCCTTGAGGATAGGGACTGTTTGATTCTTGCCTTTGGTTCCCCGGAAACTAGTACAGTTCCTGGCACATAATTGTGCTTTAAAAATGATTGTTGGTTGATTCTAGTTCCAAATCTATGATCCTATGCTGATTTTCTTTAGTCTTTTGTGATGCTCAGAATTATAGAATGTGAAGTTAGGAGAGATCTCAGAGATCATCAAACCTAAACTCCTAAATCGAAAGAATAGAGAACTGACTTTATCAAGGTTACATAGCTGGCTAGGAGCAAAGGTCCAATTAATGCCCATAAATGAAACACTCTTTCCACTATCCCATACTGCATCTCTCCCTTTTATTTTCTTTTGGAATTATTCATCTATTCCCCTTTCATTTCATCCATACCATATTATAACTCCCTTTGCCATTCCTCCTTTATGGATACTAGGTAATTATATCATAACTAGATCTTGACAAAGGGGGAAGAAGGGGATATCCTGGAAAATCAATTGCAAATAGTAAGCATGTGAACATTGACCTTCATGATCCATGTGAAGAAGAAGAAAGAGAGGGAGGAAGAGGAAGAAGAAGAAAAAGAAGGTGAAGAAGAAAAAGAAGAAGAAGGATAAAGGGAAGGAGGAGAAGGAGAAGGAGGAGAAGAAGCAGGAGAGCCCTGGGAAGAAAGTGGGTCATCCAAAACCATTAGGCCCCCCGGTACTTCAAGAGGGATAAGCAATGAAAGGAGGGAATCATCTGCCCCGTGATGTTTTTTATACCCATCATCTGTCTCTCTCATTTTGCACATGAGGCAGTTTGTCTCCTATAAAGTTTGGAGCCTTCTTTTTCTCACATGGGTCTTGTTAGGTTAAAAGATGCTTTTCTGTGTAGTGTGGCCTATTATTCTTTTCACTGGTACTTTAATTTCCTTTTATGGGCCAGATGATGCTATTGCTTTGAGTTGTGTTCTACTTTGCATACGAAGTCATTAATTGTAGAAGAATGGTCTATCAAAATCATTTATATTTGAAGTTTTAGGTTAATGGCAACATTGCCAATTAAACACTCCAGTTGACACAACTTTTATATTCTTATGAAATAAAAAGACAGTAAAGCACTATATTTTATCACCAGGATCATATGATGGATCACTAACAGGGAGATTTTTTTAATAAAGTTAATAGGAACATAGATTAAAATTGGAAGAGACCTCAGAAACCATCCAGTTCAATCCTTCCATTTTACAGATCAGGAAACTTAGGTCCTGGGAGATCAAGAGATTTGCATGTAGATAGAAACATCACAATGATTCTTAATCATGGAAGCCATGCACTTATAATAGTGCTCCTCAGTTCTAAAGTCTGCTGAGGAATGTTCCACACAATGTTGCACACTGGACTTCATTGATGTATTTATTGATCAGTTTTGCTGAACTGCTTTATTTCCTATTTCTTTTTAAAATTCTTTATTACAAAGAATGTGTCTTTGGGTGGGAAAGGAGGGGAAGCATATATTGGGAAATAATGGTGATAAAAAGTATCAATTTAAATGAAAAAGAGAGTTTGATCTGATGCAGCCTGGGGAACTTTGTAGATCATTCATTCAATACTATCCAACAAGCTTTTCACTTCTGATGGGCACCAGGAAAGCTGGAAATCCCCACAATTTTTCTAAACTATTTCAATGTTGAGTCAATCTCTTGATCTCCCTTAGTCAGGGGTGGGGAACCTGTGGCCTCAAGACCACTTCATAGAACAAATTCACTAGATTTGATTCAGTCACTTGAGGACCTAGAGGGCCACAGGTGGCCTCAAAGCTGCAGGCTCCTCATCCCTGCCCTAGACCTTGGAGTCTTTATTTGTAAACTAGGAATGTTGGACTAGAAGGTCTCTGAGGTCCCTGTTGGCTTTAGAACTATGGATATGATATATATGTGAAAAAATAACGTCTTATCAGTAGTCATGAAATGGAATTTTTATTTATAGTTTTTTTTAACTCAAAAAGAGGGAAGGACATATGGATCAACTTGAGACACCCAAAGATGAGAACATGTAGGGGGAGTCATTGGGAACAAAAAAAGGATTTTAGGGAAGTACTATCCCCCCTCCCCAAAAATTCTAGTAGCACTTAATCTCTTCAGAACACAATGGTATGTCACTAGAACCTATTGCAAGATGCTTTTCAGGGCTTCAAAAGAGGGAGTCCTCAATACAAGAAGATGTAAAGAACAATGAGTTTTTATCATTCATTTTGGGATTGAGAGTTGGGACCCTGAAGTCTTTTGTCACTCTGTGGATCAGGGAAATGGAACAGTTTAGAAGGTTTTATGGATAGGGCATGAGGTCCCTAACAAATATCTCCAACTAGTTTCCCACCTTTTATGTTCAGAGATCCACCAGGAAAGCTGAAAGTTTCCATCAAAGAGGAATAGAAATGTGGGGGATTCCAGGCAGAAGAAGCAGTAGACTTTGAGAGATAGTGGAGGGTAGAAGAAAAACTCAGGCAACTCTGGCTGTTGAAGAGGCATCCTGGTTTAGTAGATAGAGCCTAGGCCAGGAATCCCACCTCTGGCATTGACTAGTTGTGTGACCCTGGGTGAGTCACTCAACCTGTTTGAGCCTCAGTTTCCTTCTCTTCAAATGAAGTTAATAATAGCACCAACGTCACAGAATTGTTGCCAGGATCAAATGAGGCAATACAAAATGAAGTATTCCATAAATCTTAAGTTATCATGCAAATATGAGCTAATAGTCTTATTTCCAGGCTAGCACAGAGAATCAAGCGAGTATAGTTGAAAGAACACTAGATCCAACATCTGAAGATCTGGGTTTGAATTTTGGTTCTGCTATCAAATCAATTAGTCAACAAATGTTTACTAAATGCCTACCATAAGCAAGATAGGCATTCATTACAAAGAATGAAACAATCCTTATTCACATTGAGTTTGTATTCTAACTATGGAGATAAATACATGCAAAACATATTTATATCTATCTATGTACATACACACATATATAAATATATATTTCACAACACTTCCCATGTATTTTACAACACAAATATATGTTGTACACGTATACATACATATATGTGTATGTGTATTTGTATATGTATATATGTGGTTGTGAATGTATGTGTATGTGTGTGTGTGCTGTTTTGTTCCATCATGTCCAGCTCTCCATGACCATAGCATGCCAGGCTGTTCTGCCCTCCACTATCTTTCAAAGTCTGTCCATGTTCATGCTCATTGTTTCCATGACACTATCTCTTCATCTCATCCTCTGCCATCACTTCTTCCTTTTTCCTTTAATCTTTCCCAACACTAGGGTCTTTCTCAACGGGTCCCATTTTCTAATCATGTGGCTAAAGCATTTAAGTTTCAGCTTCAGTATTTTACCTTCTAGTGAACAGCCTGAATTAATTATCACAGATGTAAAATTAGTGAGATGGGGCAGGGAGGCTAAGGCATGTCTTAATGCAGAAGATGGTGCTTGAGTTATATCTCCCAGGAAAAGAAGGTTTCCATGAAGCTAAGGAAAGGAGGGAGGGCATTCCAGGCATGGACCAATGCAAAGGCATGGGGATAATATTCCTTCCAACTTGTATGGATTAGGTTGAACATCTAAGAAACTCGGTTTGAATCTTGGCTCTTCCATTTCCTACCCGTGTGATCTTGAAAAATTCACTTCATCTTTCAGGGTCTCACCTTTTACTCCTCACCAATTAAATGCATGCCTTGGACTAAATCTGATTACTAAGTTTGTTTCCTTTAAGTTCTATAAATTGATGACAGTTTGCCTAGAGCAGCACAGATTCTTAACTTGGGGACTGTGGACTTATTTTATTCAATATGTTGATAACTATATTTCAACAAATTGTATTTTACTCTATGCATTTAAAAATTATTATTCTGAAAAGGGGTCCATAGACTTCACTAGATGGTCCAGGGAGTCTTTGACAAATGAGAAAAAGATGATGAGTCCCTGGGCCAGAGTTTCTTCTGCCTTGTACGTATTCTCAAAGTTCTCCAAATGTTTGATATTGCACTTTAAATAATGTTTCTTTATCTCTTCTCCACTTCTTACATAAACACATACTGACCAACTGTGATTTAAAATGTTATCGTGGCTGGGGCTGATTCATTAGTGGGGAAAATTTTGCAACTGATGCACCAGAGATAGAACACCACCTGGGATGTCTCTTCTTTAAAGTAATTGTTATAAGCTCAGTGCTTCTCTCTGTTTATCTCTCCGTTTTAAGGATTCTTTAAAAAGCAGTGTTTTTAATTTTCTTCCCGATTACAAGTTGACAATTGAGAACCCCCCTAACCCTCTCCAGGAAAAAAAAGTGTGAGGGAAAGTAACACTTGGGAGTGGTGGCAGCTGATAATTACTATGTTCTGAGCAGAGCTCTTTATAACCCTGGTTTTGTAAAGCACATACGCACACACACACACACACACACACATACACACACACACAGACATATGCACGCACGCACACACACACACACACAGACACACACACACACACACACAAAGACTCAAAGCCCCCAAAACTTAAAAAGACTTCCCAAACCTTGTGATTACAGACCTTTAAAACTAACAGTTCAAGAATTTGGTTTTGTTGGGTAAGTGGGACGACATAGTTTTGCTGCTCTCATACATAACACTGCTTTCAAGGGCTGCCCAACTTAGTCACTATTGTATCCTTAATCTAAGAGCTATTTTCAGGAGTTTTCATGGCAGATAAAGAACAAAGACAAACCTGAGAAAACTCTTCCCAAGAATCCTGGGTAAACATGGGTTTGCCCTGAGGATGTACCTAAAGGCTCGGTTGGTAACCAGGTGATGCCAATAACTGAGCACCTATTACGCATAAGACACTGTACTAGAAGTGGAGATATGAAGATAAATTGGGGAGGATACTACATGTACAAGGAGATTCTCATAGAGCAATTGCAACTGCAGTGTTATTACTCTTAGAAAGGTTAGGATTGGATAGCCTTGGAGGTTCCTTCCAACATGAGAAGAATCACCACTATATATATTTCAATGGATATCCAGTCTCTGCTTGAAGACCTCCAAAGAGAGGGGAACTTAGCCTATTCCATTTTGGGATCATTGTAATAGGATGTCTTTCCCGACATCAAACCTAAATTTGCATCTTGGCAACGTCCATCATTGGTCCTCGTTCTTCATGCTGAGGTCAAATGGAACATATCTAATCCTTCCTCTGTAGAACAACCCTTTAAATACTTGAAGACAACTATCACATCTCATTGAGTCTTCTTTTTGTCATGCTAAACATATCCAATACTTTTGACCAATTGTCTTATGGCATGGACTCTAGACCCATCACCATCTGAATGGCTTCTTCTGCACACTCTCCAGCTTATAAATGCTTTTCTTAAACTGAGGCTCCTAGAACTTAACATCAAACTCCAGAGGAGTTCTGATAAGGGCAGAGTATAATAGGACTATCTCTTTCCAGTTCCTATAAACAAATCATTCCTTAATGTAGGCCTAGATCATGTTAGCTTTTCAATTTTTTGGTTGTCACACTCAATTGCTGTATCAGGAATTTGGAGTCAGTCAGTCAATTAATAGACATTTATTAAGGTCTATGTATCAGATACTAGGCTAGAGGGTTGGGGTGAAAAGGAAATAAAAGCAAAGATAGTTCCTGCCCTCAAGGACCTTACCATCTAATGTTGTTAAGATATTTCAGTCATGTTTGATTCTTCATGACTGCATGTGGGATTTTCATGGTAAGGAAATTGGAGTAGTTTGCCATTTCTTTCTCCAATACAGTCTATAAAAGAAAGACAATGCCCAAAAGGAAGCTGAATAGGATGGGAGGGAACATACCCATTGCCAAGGTGCAATGGAGAGTTTCAAAGAAATATGGAAATGCATTGGTGGGAAATGGACAGACAAGCTGTCTGAATCCCCTCTTTACATAGAAGCCATAGCCCAAGGCCTTACCCTCTTCTCAAAACCCCAGATGCTTTTCAGACAAGCCTGTCTCACTATGAGTCTCCTGTCTTGTCCTTAAGAAGTTGCTGAATTACTGTATTGATTGTCTATGATTCTGTATTGCTAAACTTGGCCAATTCTTAATTGTCTATAAACTTACCTCTCCCCATCTTTTTTTCTAAAATATGTTTTTATTCATAGCTTTAAAAAAAATCACCTATATTTCCCATTATATCCCTCCTCCAATGCCCTCCCAGAGAGTAATTTCCTATTATAAAGAAAAAAAGATAAAAACGTTCAGTAAAACTAAGCAATAGATAAAAACCTTTGATATCATATGCATTGCTCTCCATCTATGCCCACCCTCACCTGCAAAGAACTGGTGGAGTTATCTCCTTATATTTCTTCTTGGTTTCTCCTTATCCTTAAAAACCCTTCACTTGGCCCTAGCATCTCCTCCAACTGACATTCTGTTGTTCTTCTTTTTCATATCCAGCTCCTAGAAGAAGATAGTTCTAGACTTGTTTACTCCATTTTCTTTCCTCTCATCCATTGGAAATCGGACTTCCAGCCTCATCATTCAACTGAAACAGCTCTCCCAAGTTACTAGTGGTCTCTTAATCAATGAACTCAATTAACTCAATGGCTCTTTCTTGCTTCTCATGCTTCTTGACCTCTCTGCATCATTTGACACTGTTGACTGTCCTTTTTCTTCTGGATAATCTCTCCTTTCTGGGTTTTGGCTTTCCTTTGACATATCTCATTGATACTTTGGTGTTCTTTTACTGAACCACCTTCTATAGTCCACTCCCTTATTGTGAATGTAAACTGAAGACTGCTTTCCTTTCATCTTTGTGTGGTGTGGTGCCTGGTAGAATTGGTGCTTAATAGATGCTTGTTGATAAACATTTATGTCATTGTAGTCACTCTACATAGCATCGTTATTTTTTGTCCTACTTACTTTGTTCTTTTCTACTCAAATTAATTTCTCACTGTTGCTCTAGATTCATCAAGGAATTTCATATATTTGAGGACAAAGTTTAATTAGAAAGGCAAGGATGGCCTCCATCTTTGTATTCCTAATACTTTAGAATGATACTTTGCCATAGGATATGTTTCAATAAATATCTGTTACATGTATTAAAAATTTAGAGGGTATTGAAGGGGAAAGAATAGCAGTTAGAAAGTTTTATTTAAACTAAATAGTGGAAATCTGTACTACATTTGCAGATCTTAGCTATAAGAAAAAACAAGAAAACAAAAATCTAGGCCTTATGCTATGTGCTAAAGATACAAATATATAGCATCAAATAGTCCCAACTCCTTATCAGATAGATGGAGAAAATGCAGCTCAGAGAAATGGCTTGTTCCAGGTCATATATCAGATCTGGTACACAAACCTAGGTCTTCCAGCTCCTTGCTCCATTTTCTTTATCAGGTTCCAGTCTTACCTGAAGTCATCTTCCTGTTTCTTGAAAGAATTACTTATCTTTACTGTCTTTACTTCCTGCTAATTCTAACGCACTTTCAATCAAATTTCCCCATGGCCTATTTTTATTCCTCAAGTTACTTTTCTGTTGCTTTGAATGCTGTCGTCTACTCTTCTCTCTCCATCACATAATTCTCTTCTTACTAGGCTTCTTTTGTCCAGTTTCCTGGTTTTTTTCTCTGGGTCACTTCCCATTGTTCCATCATCCATTTCCCTAAAGATAAGGTATTCACTTGTGTCTTTGTACATGTGGGAAAATTGAGACAGAGAGGTCAAGTCACAAAAGGTTGGTTGATATCTAATGATATATTGAGTGGGAAAATCCCATCTTAGCATTTCCCTTAAACCAAAAGGCATTTTTCACTAGTGTAAAAATATGGATTTTATTGCAATATCTTTGAATTAGTCTCCTACCTCAAATGATAATCTTGGACAAGTCATTTAAATATGGGCTGCCCAGATTCCTCATCTGTAAAATGGAGAAAATAAAGGAAATGGTGAGGATGAAATGAGATAATATTAGTAAAGCACTTTGAAAAGTTTAAGATGTGTTGTAAATGTCAGTGATTGCTACTATTATCACTTGTTGTTATTGGCTGCTTTGTAAGGAGTGCTTGACTTTGTTTCTACATGTTGGTGGTGTCAATAAGCACATATGTATTCCCTGACTTCTTTGCTCTGATGAAACCTGGAAGTTTAGCTAGAGTGATTAGCCCTAGGAAAACTGGCTCCCATGACCCAAACTCACATGAGAGTCATTTACCAGAAAATCAACTTATTAATTCATAATGCATTATAAATAATTATCCTGGTGAGCAGATTCATTCACAAAAGCAAATTACATATCACATGCTTAAAATAGAAAAAGGAGAAAGGGAATTGATTGTTCTTAAGGGATATTTTCTTCTAGTTATGGTAGACTGATGAATTGTTCTGCTCTACTCTTAGGATAATTCATTAGGATCCATTGCAAAGCCAGGGATATACTGGCTAATGTTTATAACTAGGCCAATGTGTTCCTGGCTGGGTTTTTTTTTTCACATCTGAATTAATTTCATTCACTGACAATTCTTTCCTGTTTGACCTTGCTTGGTTCCCCTTTTATCCTTTCAAATGGCCATCTGGTGTCCATCTTCCTTTGGTTCCTTTGTGGCCACTATCCATTTCACACACTTCCCCCCACCCGTATTAAGCATATTGCAAAACAAAACAAAACAAAAAACCCAACTCCAAACCCAACGATAAAAAGCAAAGACATATAAAGAAAGTGAAAAAGATACTTTATTCCACACTTAAAATTCATCAGTTCTTTCTATGGAGGTGGGTAGCATTTTTCATCTTGAGTCCTTTGGAATTGTCTTGGATCATTGTCTTAATCAGAGTAGCTAAATCTTTTACAGTTGATCATCTTGATAAAGTTGTTTTTATTGTTACACTGTTACAATGCTCTTGATACAGTATTCTCCTGGTTCTACTCACTTTGCTTTTCATCAGTTCACATAATTCTTCCCAGGTTTTTCTGAAATCATCTTGCTTGTCATTTTCTGTAGTGCAATAGCATTCCATCACAATCATATATCACAACTTATTCAGCCATTACCCAATAGAAGGTCATTCACTGTTCTTTTCTAATTATTTTCATTTTTCTCAGAGATTTCTCAAATAGTTCTTTCTCCATTGTCTTTTCCATTATATTTACACACTTTACAATGCACATTATCTCATTTTGTGTCCCATTTTTCTGTCCTAAATACTCTTCTCTATTGCATTCTCTCTCTTGCTGACACCATGTGTTCTCTTGAGTTTGATGATTATGTATATGTGTACAATTCTCAGATCTATCTAGCTCTAATATTTCTCCTAAGCTCCCATCTTACATCACGAACTGCATATTGGACACTTCAAACTAGATAGTAGGTATTCAATAAATGCTTATGAACTGCCTTATGAACAGACATCTAAAACACAACATCTCTAAAACTAGACTCTATCTTTTCCCCTAATCTATTCATATTCTGAACTTCCTTTTTTAAGGAAGGGTTTCATCATATGTAGGGTCACCGAGATTAATAACCTTGGTGTCACCCTTGATTCTTCAATATTACTCACCCCATGTGCCCAATCAGTTGTCAAATCTTTTTAATTTTGTCTCTGCTCCATGTCTTATATCCATCCCCTTGTCTCCACCCTCACGGTCACCATAGAGTTCAGGCTCTCATCACCTTTTGCTTGGGTCATTGCAATAACCTCCTTATTGGCCATTCAGTCTTAATTTTCTTCCCGCTCTCTGCTCTATCCTTCTCAGAACTGTCAAAGTGATTCTTCTAAAGCACAGACCTGACCACGATACCTAATAATCTCTGGTGGCTCTTTAATAACTTCTACTATGAAATATCATCTCTTTGACATTTGGAGCTCTTTGCAACCTATATCCATTCTACCTTTTCTTCTTTATTACACATTATTCCCTTCTTCCACACACTCCACAGTCTAGCCAAACTAGTGGTATTGTGATTCTTGCCCATGATAATCCATTTCCTATTCTGTACCTTTGCATTGGATATCTCCCATGCATGGAATATACTCCCTCCTCACCTCTGGCTTTTAGATTCTAAGACATAGATCGAATGCTACCTTTTCCTGATTATGTGTGTGTGTGTGTGTGTGTGTGTGTGTGTGTGTGTGTGTGTTTTAGATATAAGGTCCTTGGGGTAAGGGATTGCTGAGTGTTTGTCTTTGTATCCCCATTTCTTAGCACAAAGATATCTCCCTATGTGTATGTTCATATCTATCTATCATCAATCTATCTATCATTTATTTATCTGTCTATCTATAAATATCTCTAATTATATGTAATATAGCTAATAACTGTGAGAAGGGTACTGGGGCTGATTTCACTGGGACAAGGATCACCCTGATGAGGGAGAAACTTCCTGTCCCGAGGCAGGTCAGCACCTCCAATTTATGGTCTCAGGTGGTTGTCTAGGGTATTGAAAGGTTAAGTGGTTTCCCCAGTGTCATATAAGCAAAATGGGATGGAGGCCAGATTTGAACTTAAGACTTCCTGAATGCAAGGCTAGATCCCTAGCCACCATCTCAGGCTTCTTCTCTATTATAACTCCCATTGTGTAGAGAGTTTGTTGATACTTAGAGTTGAAACGACTTGCCCAGGGTCATGTAGCATGTGGTCAGTATAAGAAGCAGGTTTTGAACTCAAGTCAATTTGGCTCCAAAGTCAGAAATCAATCTAGTATTTTACAAAGCCACTCACAAAATCCATCAGTTTTGAAGAATGGTGCCAAGATTTCCATAAACCTTGAGCCATAATGAATGCTTGGTCCCATTCCAGTATAAGCTCCTTGAAAATAGTTTAATTCTTAAGAAGGCTTAAATCTTTGTATTTCTAGCCCTAGTACATAACATAGTACGTAGAACATTGGAGGTACTTTGTAAATGTTTGTTGATTGAGTGGTCACCCTGAGTCATAATTATGGAATAGTTCAATGCATGCTAGTGTAGGGAGTTGACAATGCTACAATCCAAGCAGACAATAAGCAATTTGGTCCAAGCTACTTTTCAGTTAGTGAAAACTTTTCCCCTTTATACTGGAATATAGAGGCATGATTCCTCTGCTTGGGTATCTGGATAAGTTTATTAAAGTGCAATAACATTTCATCCTGTGATTTCTAAGGATAAACTGACCTTTGATCATTTACTTCCTTTTGCAAAGGCTCTCAGTTTAAACTAAAACAGGCGAGCTTTGGACTTGTCTGGATTTTATATGTGCAGTTTCAAGACACTTATTTACTGTACGTGATTACCATTCCTCTGTAGCCACTTATGGAGATGAATTAGCCTGAAAATTATGTTGCCCAGTCGCTGTTCCTGAACTTGGTGCACACAGAAAACTAGTGCCCTTGTTGAGACTTTAAACGGAACCAAAAGGATGAAGAGAAAGAAAAGTATATTTCCAGGCGCCTTGGATTGTTTGAATATCTTCAATTTCCTTTCTTAAACTTTTTATCAAGCCTCTTGAAATGGAAATGTTTGATTGTGTGATCTAACCATGATGATCTTATGCCAGTCAGCATTGCCTCCATGAGTTTCATGGAACATGCTAATCAACATTTCTTTAACACTTTAAGGTTTATAAAGTATTGTACTATGTTATCTCATTCAATCCTCATAACAATCCTGTGAGATAGGTGGTATGATCAGTCCTGTTTTATAGATAAGAAAACTGTGGCAAGTAAAATGAAGTGATCTTCCCACTTTAAAAAGTGTTTGCAGCAGGATTTGGCTTGTGAGCCAGACACTATCAATCACTAGGGATACAAATAAAGGCAAAAAACACAATGCTTGTCCTCAAAGAGTTTGCATTTTAAGAGTATCTATCATGTATAGGGTATCCCATCTGTCAACATGTGGGACATCCATATTCTTACCTCTATGCCTTTGCAAGGGACCCCCATATCTGGGATGTGCTCTCTTTGTACCTGGGATGTGTTGCCTAAAATCGTGCCTAACAAAATCTTTGATAATGTAATATTCTCTTTATTCCATCAATTCCTAGGCTTCTTCATTAAAAACAAACACAACCAAACAACCTCACAACACTACAGACACCTCAAACTATTATAAAATAAAAGATTTAGAGTTAGAATGAACCCTAATGGACATTGAGTACAAACCCCTCATTTTATAGATGAGGAAACAGAGTCTGAGAGAGATTAAGAGACTAGCTTAATGTCATACTACAAAGCTAGAGGATTCTTATTTCAATCACACCCCTAACCTACTTAAAAACAAGCAAACAAAACAAAATCTTTAATAAGGAATTTTTTGGTAGTTCCCAGTGGTGATTAAAAGAAAGTCTTCCCTGTTATATAGTCTTTGACTTCCTTAGATGTTATTTTTTGCCATTTTGTATGGCTCCAAATGAAATATTATGGTATTGACTCGAAAGGGAAGCTTTTGTTTTTCCTTTTAAGTTAATTAATCATCTTAAAGCAAAAAAAGTCCCAGCTCTTACATTTCACTGACTTGTTTTAATTTCCTCTGAGAGGCTGGATTCCCTTTTAGGGTCCAAATGAGCATCTCAGAGTGATCTCAAGCTATCACGCAATCACCAATAGGCAAGGGGGAAGATTGGCAGCCATTGCAAAATTGTCTTCATTTTGAAGGATATATTGGAACCTGTACTTTAAACTAAGGACTTTAGAAATGCCAGTCTTACCAGGGGAGCTGTCAGTCACTCTTCACTCTTGCCGAAGGATGAGGGAGTCTCCTGCTAAAATGTGCTGTGGGAATGGTGAAATATAGCTCCCTTCTCATAGTGGAAATGAGGGGGACTATTAGTCCTACTGTCAAATGTCGCCACTGGAACTCATGTTTTACTGGATTTTTTTCCAGATGGGATAGTTTGTTTTCGAGAAAAGGGAGCACTTATGGTTTATTTTATTTCATTTCAGAATGTCAATAGAGTTGTGGATTTTCTATGCCTTGTCAATCTTGTCAATCTCTTAAAGTTTCAATGGGCATGGAAATGGACTCAGGCAATCTTCTGTAGAAATTTATGGTTTAAAGAAATGTACATCATTTGAAAGACAGGTTTTCATCGATCTGAAGTCCTTAGTCTAACATATCCTTCAAACTGAAGACAATTTTCTCAATGGTTTCCAGTTTTCCCTCTTGCCAACTGGTGATTGTATGACAACTTGGTGTCATTCTGAGACATTCATTTAGCCACTAAAATTCATTTGGTCTCTTCATTTAGGGCTCATTTAGGGTTGTTGAAATCAAAATGAATGCTACTAATGACTTTATCACTGAGTACAAAGGAAATAATACTGGCTCTGGAGTCTGAGGAATAGTATTCAAATCCTGTCTTTTATGATTAATATCTGTGTGATTATAGGTAAATCACTTAACCTCTCTGGACCTCAATTTCCTCATCTGTAAAATATGAGTGTTTTACTAGACAGCCTTTTGTGTCCCTTCTGCTTCTAGATCAGTGATCTCTCATCAGAAATTCTAGGCAGGTCTGGAGTCCATAGGCTGCTGAGAAATCTCAAACCACACAATGTTAGAGAGATTCTATCTCTCTTTCCCTTTATCAAATAGTAAACATAGGCCTTCATCATTAAGAAAAGAAAGAAGACTGCCTATCACCCTAGGTTATCATCATTGGATCTCAGATTTAGATCTGGAAGACACCTTTAGTGTCCTTGAATCCATTTTCAAAATGATGAGACTGAGTCCCAGAGAAGTTAAATGACTCATCCCGAGTAAAACAGCTGATAGGTTTCTGAGGCAGAATTAAATCCCAAATCTTGCTGAGCCTAGAGTTCACTCCACTAGAATGCTTCATTTATCTCATCCCCTTTACCCAGCCAAACTCTTAGAAAGGGTTGTCTCTGCACATTCTTACTTCCTCTTCTCTCCTTAACTCTTTGCATTTTAACCACCTCACTCAATTGAAATTGAGTTCTCCAGATTTACCATTGATCTATCTCTTCACTGATATATTTAATGGACTTTACTCAGGTCTCATCCTTCTAGATCTCTTGACATTCTTTGTCCACTTTTCTCATTTGCTTCTCCTTCTGGTTTTAAAGATCCCTTACAATATATACCTGGAAAAAGTCATCCCAACTATTTGATGACCCTCTCAAAGATGGGGAACCTTGAAGTTCTGATTCCATAAGTTACACATTTTGGGGCTATGTTAAATGCTATTTAGAACTATAATTGCTATACTAATTATAATCATAAGTTATAATTGAATGAAGGGCAGAGTCACAGTACATGAATCAGTTTCCATTAAACCACATCTTTGAGGTAGGATAGAGGGATAGAGAGCAACATTATTCTGAGTAGGTATCTTCTCAAATCAAAATTCTTTGGAGGTAGAGTGTTTTCTTGGCTTTTTCTCCCTCCCTCTCTCCCTCTTATTTCCTCTCTCTGTCTCTCAGCACCAATAGTTTTGACTCAAATTTACCACACCCTTCTTAAAGGCATTTGGAAAGATTATTTAACCTTTACTTTTCTCTCTTTCTTCAAAAACGAGTCCAGTTTTCAAAATCAATACAGTTTAATGGCACTTTGGCATCTACTTCATTCCTTCTCGAACCTGGCCTGAAGCTAAGTCAAAGGCATTTAAACAGAAGTTCTGTTGTAGGACTGCAGATTTAGAGTTTGAAGAGATGTTAGAAACCGTCTAATCCACCCTCTTCATTTTGCATTTAAGGAAAGTGATGATGAGAGGTTAATTTACTGGAGTCAGGTCACAAAATCATAAATAGTAGTGCTTGGATTTGAAGATTTAGGTTATACGACATTAAATCCAGCATCCATGAATTTTTTCTAAGAGGACCCTAAAATTGTAGCTATCCATGGTACCATGCCAATCTGTTTGACGTGTACACCTTGGGTCATATTGGTGTGTGTGTGTGTGTGTGTGTGTGTGTGTGTGTGTGTGTGTGTGTGTACATATAAGGGATACTGTACTACCAACTAATATGAGTGTACTTCAGGTATGAAAAATGTAATAGCATATTAGGCTACAGAGTCCTGGGAAATTGTTGGAACTTGTCCTTTTCAGACCATAATAACAGAAATGTTTTCATTTTTGGGTGCCATATTTTAGGGTGGACATTCAAAATCCAAGCCTATCCAGGAGAAAATAACTAGAAAGAGTTTGAGGCTATGCTTCTAAGGGATTGGTTCAAGGAATCAGTGATGTTTAGACTAGGGAAGATTTTGGATGGGGGCATGGTAGCCATTTTTAAATATTTAAAGGGTTGTTATTTCATATGCATTATATTTGTTCCACATGGTCCCAGAGGTAAGAATTAGGCTCAGTGAGTGAAAGTTAGAGAGTCAGATTTAGGCTTGTAGCAAGGAAAACCAAACAACTTCTTAGCAATTAGAGCTATCCAGCAGCAGAGTCTTCCCAGAGGCTGTGAGTTATCTATCATTAGAAGTCTTGAAGAAAAGGCCAGACTTATTAGGCACATTGTAGAGACTACTCTTGTTATATTGCTGGTTGGATTAGAAGTCCTGTGAGGTGCCAACCCTGAGATTCTATGTAACTTCACATGGGGAAAATATTCCCAAAGGAATAATTATTTATATTTGTGTGGCTCTTTCTAGTTGTATTTCATTCAAACCTCATAACAATGTGTGAGATAGATTCTACAAGTATCATTATTTTCCTTTTCATGTATGGGGACACTGAAGCTCATGGAAGTTATGTGGCATGTCCAGCTAGGAAGAATGGTGTAAATCTTGGATTTACAACTAGACTGGATCATAGAGGCCGTTTTCAAACACAACCTACTCAAATTATAGATGAGGAAACTGAGGCAAAAAGAAACTACGTCTTGTCCAGGTGTCAGAAGTAGAATCTGAATACAAAACTTTCTCATACCAAGTGAATATTTTGATTTGCCTCTCAAAACAATCCAAAAATAGCAACAAAAGGAAACCACTTCTTAATGAAATGCTACCTTTCCTGATGGGGTACAGATGGAATATACATCTTTCAGTTACCACTGGGATAATTAGTGCCTATAGTTCAAAGTAGAAACTATATTTCCTTACCACACATTTATCTGATTCCATTTTCTAGGTAGGTCACTCACCATCTGCCATTTCTGCTACTCTTTAAGCAAAGAGAAGGTCACACCAATTTGTCATGAATCATGGTGCTTCAAATACATCTTTCAGAATGCTTCCTCCCTCCCCCCACCCCAGTTGCTCCAATTTAGCAACAGAAGGCAGATGCTCCATTAATATTGGCCATTTTGGTACACATGGTATGAAACCAGAGCCTCTTTGGCAAGGCCTGGATTTTGCTAATTGTGATGGGCAAATTCCCCCAAAGGATGTGAAATATTGAGACCAAAGCAGACACTGCTGACATTTAGACAGTATTGTAAGGTTTGCAAAGTGTTCAATGCATGTTATCTCATTTGATTCTCATAATAACCAGTGAAGGTTAATGCTGGAGATAACATCTCCATTTAACAGATGAGAAAACTGGATTTGGAGAAGTTAAAAGGCTTGTTCATGGTCATGTAAACTAGCAAGTATAATAGGCCACGTGGTATCTCTTTTGATATGAAGTCCAGATTTCTCTCTGCTAACAATGTCACCTTTCTATAGTAACTGGAGAAGTAGGGCAGCATACAGGGTCACCGTAGAGTTAGAAAAAACTGCTTGGGTCCTACCTTTCACATATACCAGCTGCATATACTGTGGGCAAGAAATTTTACTCTCCAGTGCTCCCAGGCAACTCTTTAAGGCCATGATTTACAGCCAGTTGCTGAGTTGCATCAGGAAAGGAAGTTTCCACTCTTGGACCTCCTCACACCAAAAAAAATCACGAGCCCAGATAAAATCCTCCTCACATCTTTGTTGTTCAGTCATATTTGACTCATTGTAGCCCCATTTGGTTTTTCTTGGCAAAGATACTGGAATGGTTGCCCTTTCCTTCACCAACTCATTTTCCAGATAAGAAAACTGAAATAAATAGGATAAAGTGACTTGCCCAGGGTCACAGAGTTAGTAAGTGTCTGAAGCTGGATTTGAACTCAGGAAGATTAGTCTTCCTGACCCTAGGACCAGTGCACTTTTCACTTTACCACCTAGCCTCTACTTTAAAGATGAGGCACCTCAGGCTCATCACTGAAGTCAAGTAATTTGCCCAGCAAGTGTCAGAGCTGGGACTAAAACTTCCTCTTTCCTGTCTCTGAGATCACTTTTTTTTTCCTTCTCACTATACTAGACTACTTGCTGCTAGCTATTGGACAAATTGTCCTTGGTTTCCTTTAAAATTTTGGTTTGAATTCACTTCTGTAATTAGGTTTTCCTGAGCCACCAAGCTGCTAGTGGTACTCTTCCTAAAATTACTTGGATGTTTTTGCATGTAGTTTACATGTACTTACATTTGTATGCATGATCTCTCCAATTAGAATGTAAGATCCTTGAGAGTAGGGACAGGACCATATTACAATTTCATCTCTGTATTCTTTAGTGCTTAGCACCTTGCCTGACATATAGCAGGTGCTTAATAAATCCTTTGGGATTGATTGATAGCACAATATACTGGTTGTACCATTCATATCTCATTTACTACATGCTTCCTGTAATGTAGGCATATTTCCTCTCCTAAGGTACATTATAAATTCCTAGGTTGTGCCTTAACATTGCATCACAAATGGCACTGAGTAAATGGATAATGAATATTAGATTAAAAAAATAATGTAGACTTCAGTTAAAAAATACTTTTTATATGGTTGGCATTTTTTTGGAGATATCCTCTGATATCTGATCTTCTGATCATATATGATCTCTAAGGCATCTTACACTCTTAAATTTCTTTCTATTCACCTTACACTCTTAAATCCTATGAAATTTCTTTCTATTCATCTTTTATCCATCCATCCATCCATCCATCTATCCATCCACCCATCCATCCATTTATCCATCTATGAATCCATCCATCCATCCACCTATCTATCTAATCAGTCTATCCATCCATCCATCATTTATATCTATGTATCATCTAGCTTCCAACTCTCTTTACCTATCCACCTAGCATTCATCTATCATGTTTTTCTCTTTTTCTGCATTCTATATTTCATCTATCAATTTATCTATCTATCCATCTTTCTACCTTCCATCTCTCTCATTTCTCTCTGTTTTCCTCTCTCTCTCCCTCTATTTATTTATTCTATCTATTTATATCTATCTATATCTATCCATCATCCATCATTCATATTTATCTATCATCTATATATCTTCAAACTCTCTTCATCTATCATTCATCTATAATTATGTCTATCTGTATTCTATCTTCCACCTATCAATTTATCTATCTATCCATTCTTCCACCTTCTATCTCTCTCATCTCTCTCTTTTCTCTCTCTCTTCTTCTTGCTCTCCCTCTAGCTCTTCATTCTATCTTCCATCTAACTATCGATCTATCTATGTATCTATCTGTCAATATGTATTTATTAAGCACTTACTATGTACCAGGCTCTGTGAAACGCACTGTGTACGCAAGGAAAGGCAAAAATAGTCCTTGATCTCAAGGAGTTCACAATCTAATGGAAGAAACAATGATATAAATCTCTACATGTAAACAAACTAACAGGATACAAGCAGGATAAGCTGGAGATAATGAACAGAGGGGAGGCAGGCTCTTCATCTTCACTCCCTTTCCTTCCATCTCTCACCAGCTTCCTTGCCATTTGCTGCAGAACTTCTACCCTGGAGGTGTTAATCCTGTCACATTGGGACTTTCTCCTTGGGGCTCCTACTCTTCTGAGTTTTTAGTGCCTCACCTGGCCAGCTATTTCAGGCATTCCTCAGACTCTTCAGAGCAGCTGTCTGGACACATGCATACTCTTCATCCTAAAACTGTCATCAAATCAGTGTACTCCTCTATATTTCCACTTACTGTAACTTTTGAGACCAAAGTGCCCCAACTTTTGCCACCACTATACTATATCTCTTGCCTCCACTATTAGAATATAGCCTTATTGAGGTCAGGGACTAACTTTCCTTTTTACAAAGTACTTTGATTGCCTGCACTTGGTACAGTTTCTAGAATAAAGTGTTTAATATATATGTTTTCATTCATTCATTCAAAAGCCAGTACATTTCCCACACCTTTACATTGTTTTTTTACCTTATGAATCAATCACCTGGCCCCAGAATCTGTGCCTGCTCACCCCTGACTCTTAGAATCTCTAGTTTTGAATTGTGAATTGACTCAGTTCAGTTTAAAGCTATGCTCCAAAGATCATTGAGCAGTGAATACATCTTTGATCCACAACCACCACTACTGAACTCTACTCCCAATGAGATCAAAGAAAAGGTAAAAGATCTACATCTACAAACTCATTTATATGTATTTTTAAATGGTGGCAAAGATCTAGAAATTAAGGAAGTGAACACCAACCAAGGAAGGGCTTAAATTATTGTATGTAAATGTGAAGGAATATTATTTTCTTGTAAGAAAGGATGAAGAAGAAGGTTTCAGAGGAACCTGGGAGAACATGCAGAGTGAAATGAGGAGAGCCAGGAGAACAAGTGATATAGAAGCAACACTATTGTAAAAATAAATACAACTTTGAAAGACTCAAGAACTCTGATAATTTCAGTAATCAACCACATAGCTCTTGACTACCCATGAGGAAGCAGGCCACTAACCTCCCGACTGAGAGTTGAAACACAGAAGATAGATATTTAGGATGGATATTTTGATCAATGAGCAAATTACTTTTGCTTTACCACACATATTTATTATAAGAGCTTTTCCACCCCCAGCGAGGGAGGGAGGAAGGAGAAAAAGAAAACAGATTTTTGTTAATTGGAAAAATAAAATAAAATAAAAAAACCCAGATCTCTACTCACATGCTACCTCCTACATGAAGCCTTTCTGTTCTGAACTTCTGATGCTAGTGCCTCCCCATTAAAATTGTCCTTATTTCATTTATTTATATATTTGTATTTGCTTCTCTGTGTATGTGATCTCTCCTGATAGACTGTTAGGGACAGTTAGGGGGCAGAGACTTTCTTTTCTATCTTTATTTTCCTAGCCCCTAACACACAGCAGTTGCTTAATTAATACTTATTTTTTATTTTTTTTAATGAAAAAATCTATTTTCTCCTTTTACTGGCCTTCCCAACAAAATAAGAAAAAAAAATTCCCCCAAACCATTATAATATATATGCACAGTTAAGCAAATTCTAGTATTGGCCACATCCAAGAGAAATAGCTGATCTATCTATACACACAGATATCTTGGTAGAGATACATACTGATTCATATACATACATACATACATTTATATACACACATATGTATATATATACACATATATGTATATATACACACAGATATCTATATCTATTTATAAATATATTTTGATAGAGATATATACTCATACATGTATATATATACATATACACACGTATCTATAAACACACACATAAACACATATATAAATATATGGAGATACATATTCATACATGTATATAGATACATATATACCCATCTTTCTTTCTCTCTCTCTATGTCTTATTCTGCACTCTAAGTATATGAGTCCATCATCTCTTTATCCCAAAGTGGGTAGCACCTTTCATCATTAGTCTTCCAGAATAATGGTTGGTCATTGGGAATTAATACTTTTTTCTGAGTAGTTGTCTCAGGACAAGTATGAAGGAAATCTGCCACTTTGGGCCTTGGATGATGCTGATTCAGTCCCTTCATTTTACAGGTGCAGTGACTTTGGCAAGACAATAGTTTGCTGGGTTTTATTCTGGGACAGCTTTTGTTTATCAGCCCGCATCTCTGCATCTTCACCAGAGAGCAAGGATGTTGGTTTAGACAGCTGCTGGAACAGGCATCCCTACAGCTCTCACTTGCTCCCTCTCCTCCCTTGGTGCTCTCTGCCCTTAGAAAGGCACTTTTCCTCAGGGCCCCTGTGGGGTGTCTTTTATCAGATGCTAGGTATAGCCAGGTGTGTCAGCTGAAGTAGTGGAAATTTCTATTCAACTTATAAATAGTTGAAGAGCCCGACTTAGTGAAATGTGAACCGAGCAAATATTCCATTGTATCCTGGATGGGGGGGATCGGGATTCAGCTATAGTGCTGTCATGTCAGTCACATCAGGGCTGCTTTACGTGATGCCACAGCTCCATAAGTTATTCATGGAATAGAGCAAACACAGGTTCATCCCAAAGTGAATAATGAGCATCCTTTCACCTGAAGCTGAGTCCCTGTAAGGAGACTGGAGCTCTAAGTCACCTAACCATAGGCAGAAATAGACCTCACACCCCCATGGGTCAGAATCCTCTGCAAACCACAGCTACACTGATCAACAGCCTGCAGAGTCCCATGATGCCTGTAGACACCGAGCTTTTACAGCCTAGGAAATGAATAGGGAGAGTGGGACTTATTTCTACCACATTTATGGGGTTAAAAAGGGCAAAGAAATTCATTTTCCTTTATAAGCCAGTTTACTAGCAAGATTTGTCTTGGGTTTAACTTAAGCTGACAGATTTAGGGTTCAAAGGGGGTCTTAGGATGCTGTCACATCCCCTTCCCTCATTTCATAGAAGAAAAATTGAAGTCCAACTGGGTTAAATGATTAACTTAGGTTTATATAGGTAGTAAGTGCCTGATGCTGGATTTGAATTCAGACCCATCATTTTATTCACTGTCAGTCAGTCAATCCATTGATAAACATTTACTAAGTGCCTACTGTATGCCAGGAGCTGTGCTAAGTGCTGGGGATATAAAGAAAGACAAAAGACAGTCTTTGTCCTTGAGGACCTCACGACTAATGGGGAGATAACATGCCAAACAACTGTGTACCAGCAAGTTATCTATGGATAACTGGATATAGATAGTTAGATAATTAACAGAGGGAGGCCAGTAGAATTAAGAGGGCCTGGGATAGGCTTCCTGTAGAAAGTGAGATTTTAACTGGACTTGAACAAAGTTAGGGATGGTCATCATGCCACCTGGCAGCCTCTTTATTTTGTTCAAGCATCAGGATCCCTGTTCCCTCCTGGTGTCTTAAAATAGATGTCCTGGGAGGCCAACAGTTACTCATTGACTAATAATCATATTGGCAATTTCAATTCAATAATGGTTTGTGCCTTTAAAATCAAGTGTTTTAAAGGTGCAGTTTCATTTAAACTTTTTAAACATTCACAAACCACCAAGTGGTGGTGTATACCTGTAGCCCCTGCTGCTCTGGAGGTGGAGGGGGATCTCTTGAGTTTAGGAGGTCTGAGGTAGACTCAAGTTAAAGCTATGTCTACACTAACCCTGGCACCAATGTGGTGGATCCTTAGGGAGAATAGAGTGGGGTGGCAAAAGGTGAACTAGTCTAAGGTGGGAAAATGGACTAGGTTAAAGTTTCCATGCTGGTCAATAGTACAATCAGGACTGTGAGGGGCTGCTAAATTTTTTGACTGGATGAGATAAGGAGACCTGTCAGCAGGCTTTTATTAGATGCCAACTGTTGTCTGGGAATTGTGTTGAGTGCTGGGAATTTAGATATGAAGAAACAATTGTTACTTTCAAGGAATTATATAGAGACAATATATGCCTATTTATACAGATGCATACATATGCATGCATGAGAACATGAATATATATGTATGCATGTATCAATATTATATATATACATATGTGTATACCCAGAATAAATGTAAAATGGATACAAAGTAGTTAGGAAAGGAAAGCACTAGCAGTTGGAAGGTTCCATATGCTTGAGCTAGATCTTGAAGGAAAACAGTTTCTGAGGCAGAGGTAAGGAGGGAGCACATTCAAGGTATGAGGATGGCCTTTGCAAAGGGAGGGAATGGAAGATGGAGTGCTTGGTGGGAGGAAAATTGAGAAAGGCAGTTTGGCTGGATCCTAGAGAGTGAGAGAGGAGAGTATTGTATAATCAGGATAATTATGTGAAGAGTCAATTAATTAAGTTGTTAACTGCTACTGAAGCAATGTTATATGCAAGGCACTCAATAAGACTTTCAATCAAGCATCAGTCTATCAATGAGCATTTATGAAGCACCTTCGATGTTCCAAGTGGGGACGACCAGGTGGCACAGTAGATAAAGAGCCAGGCCTGTAGTTAGGAAGACCTGAGTTCAAATGTGACCTCAGACACTTACTAGCTGTGTGACGCTGGGCAAGTCATTTCACATCTTTCATTGACCTACATTATTGGGTTGTTGTAAAGATAAAATGAGATAATCTTGTGTTTTGCATACAAAATGCTTTGCAAACTTTAAAGTATTATTCATATGCTACCTACTATTAGTGGTAAATACAACATTAAATCAAATAAGAGAAGTAAGATGATGCTTTGTTAGCCTGAAGGTACTACTTTGTTACTGCCCTTGTTATAATGAATAATTGGCAAGTTACAGCATATGGGCTCCTGAAGTAAGAGCTATAATAGAAGACCAATATTCTTCCAGAAATGTTACATGGCTGAGTTATGGAACACCACAGTCTCTGAAGAATTTAGGTCAAGGATTACTCAAAGGAAAATGGAGGGAGGCATGGTGAAGGTACATAATCTCTCATTCATCTCAAACTAGGAATTGAATGGGTAAAACAAGTGGCATAAAAGATATCACAAGAGAAGTGTTTGACCAGAGAAATGGGCCAATCTTTTAGTAAGAGCAACAACTACTCCGAGGAACCCATTGGTGTGTTCACAATGGGAAGAGGATATGAGCAAATTGGGCACCCTTTGAAAGGCTCATACCCACCAGGGACCTCTCTGCTTACCTCTGGGGGACGTTTAGCTTCAATTCTTCAGGGACTGTTCAATCCTGTGTTCTGTAGCCGTAAAACATTTCTGGAAGGAAATCTGTCTTTCATCTAACGATTCTCTTGGAGGGTTACTAAAAGTTGTCCAAACATTTAAAATAACTACAACTCAGATTTATGTAATACTTCTAGGTTTACAAAGGGCTTTAAGTTCATTTTTCCATTGGATCATTTTCCCTGTAATGGATTCATAGGAAGGTACAAATTAGAGTTGCATAGGATATGGCTTGATTGTTGAAGGGACTCATAGGATCATAGGGAGAGCATGGGAAGAGCTTTTGAAATGATCTAATTAACCCAAGCCCTCATTTTACTGATGAGAAAATTGACTACACTTTGTAACTGTTAGAGAAGGGATTTGAACTCAGCTTGTTTGAGTCAAGAGCTAGATCTCTTTTTATCCTGGGCCACATTGCCTTTTCAAATCAATGAGATCATAGATTCATGGATATGAGAGTAGCAAACTATCCTGAAGAGAAAAAAAAGAAATTGAGCACAAGTCTGGGAAAATGAGACCCTTGAATCAGGAGGTTTGAAAGGAGGCAGGTGATTGAAGGCAATTAATCACATTTCAAACTCTGGCTGACAAAACTAAGGAGTGAATGTGGCTTTCTCTATAAAAAGTAAGCTCCCTGTGACTTTTTCTTCTCCCCCTCATATGCAGAGTGGGTGAGTTTTGGTGACAGACTGTTTCGAAAGTAGCTGGGGATGTAAGATTTGAATAATGCTTGGCAACCACTTTAGGATAATTATCTGACTTCGAGAGAGAGAGGGAGAGGGACCTCGATATTCTTCTTAACCAGACTTGAGAAAGCAGCTATAGGGTGAGGGGTGGAGTGGGATGAATCATCCCTTGAGAGGAGATGGGGGTGTCTAAACACCCTCCTCACCACCTGACACATTTTTCTATTCTGTCTGCCTTGGTGCCTAGTATTGGTAGGTGGGGAGGTCCAAATTCAATCTGAGCACGTATTAAATGCCTACTATGTGCCAGGCACTATGCAAAGTGCTGGGTAGAGAAGTACAAAGATGGTAACAAAAATAATTCTTGTCTTCAGGAAGCTCTCAACCTACTGGGTAGCCTGAAGACTGTTCCAAACTTTCCACTTGAGCTCTGGAGTTATTGCAAAGCAGATCTTAACTGGGAGTCTATGAACTTGATTTTGCTTTTAAAAACTGTGTTATAGTTTCCTTTATACTGCTGTATATTTTTTGCATTTAAAAATATGATTTTGAGAAGGGATCCATGGCCTTCACCAGACACTGCCAAGGGATCCACGAGATAGAAAAGGTTACTAAGCTTTGCTCTAGAGATTTTTAGACTACTAGAATCTATTCTGGTCTTAATTTTGCTTGTTTTTGGACCATTTATATATGCCTTAACTATAAAACAAGGTAGTATTTGAAGGAAGGCCGTGCTATGTAGAAGAATGAAATCTTTCTCTGGAGTCAGAGGACCTGGATTGAAATTCTGATGCTTACTCCCTTCCATACTTTGGGCAAATCTCTTAACCTCCCTGGGTTTCAGTTTTCCTATTTATAAAATGAGGGAGTTAGAGTGAATAATTTCTGAATTCACTTCTAGCTTCGGACCTTTAATTCTATGATGTTAACATACATGTCTTCTCTCTCCTCTACTAGACTGAGACCAAGAGAGTTTAAGTAACTTGCCCAAGGTCATACTGGTGATAGAGGTGAGATTTGAACTCAAATCCTAACTCCAGGGACAGTGTTCTTTCCACATGAATGAGATAAGATGTGGAAAGTGCTTTAGAGATCTTCAAATGCAGTAAGGATGTCAGTGGTTATTATTAGGAGGTACTCAGTAAATATCTACTGAATGATCCCTGAGGTCCCTGCCAGCTTTTCCATTCTCTGGGTCTGTGTGATGACAACAGCCTGTGTCATCTTGTAGTCTCATTTCCAGGCAGCAGAGGTCCATACTAAATGCTGGAGCTGCCCTCTGTGTGCTGTGATCATGTACTACCCTCCCTGGGGAAGGTGCGTGCACGCACGGTTTCTGTATCTCTTCCAAGTCCCCTGGGCAAAAGTTGGATGCAAAAACCTTATTATGAACTATGATAGCAGATGAACTATGTTTTCATAACCAACAAACTCATCTACTCCCCCCACCCAACCCCTCAGCTTTCTGTGCCTTAGGACTAATTTCAGGCAGTCTGTTTATAGGGGAAAAAATATTTTTATTGGTGACAAACACACTACAGGATTAACATTTAAGTGGGCTCTGGAAAGAGAAATTCAGAAATACAGGAAAACTGGGTAGTCTCTTCATAGAGTCTATAAAAAGACCTCTTTCCCCAGGGGAAATCCAGTATTGTATTAATCACACAGAAGAGAAAACATATGCTTCTTGGGCATAAAGTTAAAATAAATTAATTTCACTGCCTTACTCATAACTGCTGAAAGCTAAGCAGGAAGGGTCCTTGCCAGACTTCCCTTGCTCTTAATGTCATGAGAATGAGAGTTGGAAGGAGAACTAGGGATCATCCAGTACAACTCTTTCATTTTGGAGAAGAGAATATTGGGAACTAAAGGGGTGGGGGGTGGGAAATGGCTAATAGAAGGTTACCCAGGAAGTTGAAGCAGTCAGAATTTGAACCCAAATTCCCCAACTCCAAATTGAGCTGTCTTGCTACTGTGCTACAGATACAGCATGGCCCAATAAAAAAGCACTGAACTTGGAGTCACTTGACTATATGGTCGGGTTCTGGTGGCCATTATTACCTGTGACATCGGACAATTCATAGTTTCACAGTTTGTATAAGAGATGCTTTCGAAGGTCCTTTTGAGATCTTTATCTATTATCCAATGAACACTCATTCCTGCATATTACTGTAAAAATGATGAGAACCCAGCCCACATCCACTCTAAGTTTCCTCCCAGGAGATGACTAGTCCCCAAAAAGCACTAGCATCGCTAGCCTGTGTGGAAATCCCTTAACCTTATAAGCATCATAAAAACACAGTGTGGTTAGATTACATGATGGCCTTCCAGTTAGGGAGATCTGCTTTCAAATTCAAATTCAGACATTGATTTGTTTTACAGCCTCATACAAGCTACTCCTCTCTGGGAATCAATTTTCTTGTCTGTAAAATGGAGATGTTTTATAGGGTGGTGAAAATCAAAGCGGGGAAGGGAGGGAATAAGCATTTATACATGCCAGGCACTCTACTAAACATTTTTTACCAATGTTATCTTATTTGAACCTGACAACAACCCTGCAAGATAGATGCTGTTACTATTCTCATTTTACAGTTGAAGAAACTGAGGCAGAGGTTAAGAGACTTGCCCAAGGTCATACAGCTAGTAAGTGTCTCAGGCTGGAATTGAAATCATCCATTCCTCTACCCATTGAGTCACCTAGCCTTTGAGAGGCAACATAGTACAGTGGAATATTATTTTTCAGATAAAGATGCTTAAGCTTGGAACAATATTATTTGCTCAGGGTCATACTGCTGGTAAGTGTCAGAAGTAGAATTTGAATCCAGTCCTTTAGGCACCCTGTCCGCTGTACTAAGCTGTTTCTAAAAAAGTGCAGATCTATATGATGGATGTGAATAACCCACTCATTCTCACTCCCATCATTCTCTCATCCACTTAAGCACTCATAGTGATTCTGATACACAATTTTCTCCTAAGCCTTCTCATCCCAACACTTTCTTTCTTATCAAGAAATCTTGTTCATCGATGGAATTGCTGATATTTCTTCTGGAGCAAGATCACAAGCCTTTGGGGAAAATGTCTGCTAGGGCAAGAGACAGTACAATGTGATACTAAGTAGATTCACACTGATCTCAGAGTATTTTGAGGGTTCACAGATGTCTCTGACAGCCAGGTTTCTTTTTTTTCTTCTCTTTTCTTTTAATTCCTCTTAAGCTATTAATAGTCGTGACATTTACTTGGTAAGCTACAAGATCCAAGCTAGCTTTGTAAATAGCCCCATGCCCACTCTTCCAGGGCAAATGACTTCTTTTGTGTGTGTGCCTATTAAGTAAGTAGAAATCTGTCATCGATTTTACTGAGGGAGGGAAATAGTCCCCTAGAGGAGTGTGTGCATGTGTGTGCATGCATGCATGTGTGTGTGTGTGTGTGTGTGTGTGTGTGAGCAGATAGCCGAACAAATCGATTAGCATCAATTTAAACAGAGTGGGTGCTTTTTGAAGGCTAACCTGAAATTCAGCCTTCTATCTAAGTAGAAGATAAACTGTGATTTTTATTGGGATAGACAACTCCCCGGTGAGAGAACTCTTTCTACAAAACAGGTCAACATCCTCTCTACCACATATGGTCTTAGAGAATTGCTTCCAGCATAGAAAGGTAAAGTGATTCTCCCAGGAGTACACATACCCGAGGCAGCACCTGAACCCAGGTTTTCTTTGATTCAAGGCTGGCTCTCTATTCATGAAACCACATTGTTTCCTTTTCAAGGCTTGGCTAAATGTTTATGATTGCATAGGTTCTTCTACTTACTATCAGTGTGACTCTGGGCAAGTCACTAACCTTTCTGAGCCTCAGTTTCCTCAAGTGTAAAATTAAATATGGGGCATCATGCTGAGTTTGTAGTCAGGAACACCTGAGTTCAGTTTGGACTTAGACACTTACTAGTTGTATGACCCTGGGCAAATCATTTAAACTGTTTGCCTCAGTTTCCTCATCTGTGAAAATGAATTGGAGAAGAAAATGGCAAACAATTCCAATATCTTTGCCAAAAAACAGAAGAAAACAAATGGGGTCACAAAGAGTCTGAAACAACTGAAATGACTGAACTAAAACAGCAGTTCTGATCCTCAGATCCTACACATACAAAGGGGACTGGAGCCAAGGTGTAAAACTGGGGAGCCTCTGGGGATTTTGTTTTCCCTCTGAAAACTTTTTAGATGGAAAGTGACAGAATAGAAAGTAATATGCCTTTGAAGTCAAAGGGTGTTAAAATGTAAGTTCTTCCACAGTTTTGTGATCCGAAGCAAAGAATCAGTCGGTCAGTCAACTAGTATTTTTTTAAGCTCCTATTATATGTTGAGAACTGAGGATATAAAAAAAGGAATATTCCCCCAAGTCCCCCCCAAAATGCAGTCCTTGTTCTCAAGGAGATCCCAGTCTAGCAGAGGAAACAGCCCTGGGGGTAGTCTAGAAAATGTAGGTTCTGTGATTAAGGATGTGTTGTTGGGTTTTGTTTCATCATAATGAAGATGTTAACTGCCCCAAATTGAGCATTGAAGGCTCAGTGGGGACTTGAGCAAAATATTTTCCAGGGATACATGATATATCAGGAAAATAAAGGTTCAAATTCTGCCTTTGGCACCTGTTAGCTAGGTGACCATGGACTGCTAACCTCTCAGTGCTCCCAAACAACTCTTAATGACTACAAATTACAGCAGAGTTGCGATACTACATCTGTGGATGGAACTTCCTTACAAGGAGGTTCTCAAACTGATAAAATCAATCACAAATCCAAATAGAAAGAGAGAAAAATTAATAGGGATAAAACAGAGAGAACGTACTTATATGATTAAAAAAAGATAGCCCTAGTACTGATAGCAGAGACTCACAAGAAGAACTGATTCTGACAAGAGACTTACCCATACTTTTGGGACTCCATTTCCTCATCTGTAAAATGTAGTAGATGGCCCTTGAGGTTCCTTCCTGCTCTAAAGCTCTGATCCAGGGACTCTTGACCTTCAGATTAAATTATGCGTCAACATTGAGAAGAAAAAAAGTTGTTTTTAATTTTACTCCCCTACCTACCCCTCATGATTTGATGTGATTAACCATTTAAAGTGCTATCTAAATGATCGACTGTTTTTATTAAACACATATTACAATTTATTTTCCTCTATGTAATTAGGAATAATCATTGCTGCCAGATTATAAAATGACATGTCAACGAATGGAAGAGATAATCATGGCTGCAAACAGGGAGAAGGCATACATAACACCTGAAGCCTATAATTATTTCTTCCACCCTTTCTTGCCCCCTCTCCCATCTTACTGGGAGCCTCTGAGGTGGCATAGAACTTTCAGATAGTCATTGAAGTCATCTGGGGATTCTACTTTTTATGCAAACTCATAGGCAAAGTATGGTAGAAATTTAGCCAGAAAAGCTTGGTTCAAGACTTGGCTCCATCACCTACCATCTGGGTGACTTTGGGCAAATCCTTTCCCATCTTTAGCCTGTTTCCTCTTATGCCAAATCAGCAGATTGGATAAAAGTGGTTTCTAACACTGAAAGTTCATGATTCTCTTCTAAGTGTACGAAAGCACAGGACTGATCTTACCTGAGACTTCACATAGCACTCTGAAGCTCTCTAATGTAATCACTAGGTCTGTTTTCATGTGTATGCCATGTTGCTTGGTCTTCTCAGTTGTGTCAAACTCTTCATGACCTCATCTGAGGATTTCTTATATTGGAAGAGTTTGCCTTTTCCTTCTCCAGCTCATTTTATAGACAAGGAAACTGAGGTAAACAGAGTAAAGTGGTTTGCCCATCACATAGCTTGTGTTTGAGGCCAGATTTGAAGTCATGAAGACGAGTCTTCCTGATTCCAAGTCGAGTACTCTTCACCTAGCTGCCTGAAAGATTATATTGGAAGAGCTTGAATATTCCTTCCAACTCTAAATCTATGCTTCTACGAAATGAAAACCAGTCTTTTTAGTTCTTCCTCAAACTCAATATACAGTGCACAATCCTGGAATAAGCCTTAATTAATACACTTGAAAGTACTCTTGATGTTATTAAAGTATCAATTATCATTCTTTGCTTTTTGTGCATGTGTATATTTATGTATGTATGCGTTGGCACGGTGGATATCCACTCAGTCCACCATGGGCCATATTCCCCCACTAAAAAGATGACAAAAGCACAGAGCAGTTAAATAAATGATTTGCCTAGAGTTACACAGTCTTTCATATGTCAGAGACAGGACTTGAATTCATATCTTCTCTCTCCATCATGCTACATCTTATCCAAATCTGGGCTAAATCTTGTTTTGCAACATCTCTTTCAAAAAACCTCTCTACTCATGCAGTTACCTCTTCAATTCGGACCCTCATTACAACTCTCTTGGCCTATTGGGATAATTCCTATTTGCTCTCTCCACCTCAGGCACCTCCCTTTTTCAATCCATCCTGCACATACATGCCAAAATGATTTTCCTAAAGCATATGTGCAATCATGTCAACTCCCTTTCTTCAATAAAATCCAATAAAGTTTATAAGCTATCCAATCATCCATTTATCTTTCTATCCATCCATATCTCTATATCTATCTATCATCTATCCATCAACACGTATCATCTATATATCTATGCAACTATGTATCTATATATCTATCTCTATCTATATTCATATGTCTTTCTTTCTCTTTCACCTATATCTATTTATCTCTATCACCTCTATCTAGCCATTTTCAATCTATTTCTATTCAAATCTATCATCTCCCTCCCTCCCTTCTATCTACCTGGCTATCCATCTACTTACCTATCTCCTACATCTATTATCTCTCCCTCTCTCTTTCTCTCTCTCTCTCTGTCTGTCTGTCTCTCTGTCTAACTATCTATCATTTATCATCTCTAACCCTAGAGATCCCTATGATTTCTTGAACCTAGAATCCCAGATTTTCTGTCTGGTATTTAAATCTTGCAACCTGTCATACTGGTTTTCTTCACACACAACACTATCTCCAGTCTCCAGGCTGTTGCCCTGGCTCTCTCCTGCCTAGAATGCTGTCCTTCCTCACTTGTACCTCTTGGAGTTCCTGGTTTCCTTTAAGACTCAGCTCACCCTCTACATATAACCTTTCCTAATTCTTCAAGGTGCTTATTCTTGCCTTTTCTTTTAAAAGACCTTGTATTCATTTTGTATGTATTCTTGGCATAATTATATATGTGCATGTTATTTCCCCTAGTAGAATGCATTTTCCTTGAGGGTAAGTCCTGTCTCATTTTGGTATTTGTATCCCTAGTGACCATCATAGTGCTTGGCACGTTGTAGGAACTTCATGAATTCTTGTTGATTGATTGATTGACAAGAGTCTCAGAAGATGGGCAGGCTAAGAGGGGTTGGGATTTGTATCAATAAAAGGAACTTCCACATCCATTAAATCACAGAACCATTTGAATATTTGAGTATTGACCATATGCTAGGAACCCAAGAAAATAAAGACAAAGTATCCCATTACCCAAATTATTCCAGGACAATGGGGGATGGGCCATCAGTTGGGCTTGTGAACCCAGAGGATATACAGCTTGAGTTCTTAAGGATCTTACATTCTACTGGATGGAGAGTGGGTGGTTGGGTACATAGAACATATGTGAAACAGTAAATACAAGGAAACTTGAGCAAGGAGAAAATACTAACAACTGGAGGGTTCTGGTGATATCCTTTGCAGAAAATAATACTTTAGTTGAGCCTTGAAAGAAGATAAGAACTTTGAAAGTCAAAATAAAAGAGATAGGAGTCAATCTCCACTCTAAAAAATCTGATTAATTAGGCCACAAAATCTAAGCATATGAGATATTTGGGGGGACAAATACAAAACTGGGTCCAGCTCATTTGAACAGTAGTATTAACACTGGGGGCTAGTGGCATATATTTTTTGACCATAAGACCAATTGGAAAAGGCCTTACAGGCCATCTGAACCACTCCTCACTTCTCCATTTTACAAATGGACAAACAGAGGTCTAGAGAGGTTCAATGACTTCTCTAAGGTCATACTGCTAGTCAGTATAAGAGGTAAAATTTGAATTTTGATCCTTGCTGTCCAAAGAAAGTGATCTTGTCAATTTTGCTTCTTCTTGACTATTTTCCTTTTATCCATTCTTAAACCATTGAGTCTTACACAGTAGGTCAAATTCTCTGAACCTTCCACAAATGTGCCCTGGATTCAATTTTCCTACTAAGTAAAATAGGGTAGGTCCAACTGAGCTTGGCTTTCTTTTCATTGTTTTGAACATGAAATAGAAAAAAAAACTCACAAAATAAAATACTTAGCAAGGAAAGGGTGTCTGACAATAATAGTGAAAATATCTAGCCTTTATATAACGATTAAGGTTGTCAAAACACTTTACATATATTATTTGATTTCATCCTCACAACAACTCTGTTCAGGGTTATCATCATCCCGTTTTACTGCTGAGAAAACTGAGGCCTGAGAGAGCTTAAGTGCCAGAATTCAAACTCGGATTTCTTGACTCCAGGCTCGTTACTCTATCCACTGCAACATTATGAGTTATGAGGTGAGATCATCTTCAGGGAAAGGTACCTGGTGTAATAGAAGGTACATGGTGACTTGGGTTAGTGAAAAGAATACTTCTTGGAACTTAGTGGGTCTGGACTGTTGTCCTGGCTCTTTGCCATTAGCTGGTTGTATGACCTTGGGCAAATTATGTCACCTTGTAGGTCTTAGTTTCCTCATTTGTAAAATGAAAGGATTGGATTAGATGTTTTTTAAGGGTCTTTTCAGTTCTAAAATTTTATGTTTCTAAATGATAGACTCCATTTACATTGGAAAGCTGACTCATTTAAAACACGCTGCCTGGCAGGCTTTAAATAGGCTCTTCATCTCTATATAAAGTCATAGAATTTTGCAAAACTCCATGAGCCTTAGCCCTTATATTTGATAGTGAAAATTATTTTATTTTCTGTAAGCAAAGTATATGCTTCCCTTTGTGAGACATGGACTGTGCTGGCTGAGTGATTTGCTCTTATTTTTATTGAGAGAAAATGATTTTTTCCCAAGAGTTTCTGTGGCTAGAAGATGTGATTCCTGAATCCTGTTATTCTGTTTATCACATGGGAACTGAGGACTAGGTCGGGAAAATCATACACACAAATATGTGGTCCACAAGTCCTAATGGGGGAACTGGTCATCATGTACAACTGCCATCAATACAAGCATGACAGAGCTCCAAGGACTCCTAAGGTGATAGCCACAGGCCCAGGGAGCTTCTCAGTACCAGCTACAGAGTGCAGGTACTCCACTCCTTCTGGGGAATGAAATGTAGAGTAGATGGAAAATCCTCCCTTCATCTGATCATACGTGGAATGCTTTGAACATTTGTGTTTCCAGTTCCTATGACCAAGTTCTCCATACTCAATGACCCATGGACACCAAAAACCTTATGAAAATAAAATACACAATATAATCCTTGGTACGTATCCCTCTGTTATCTGTTATCTATCATCTCTCTGTATCTCATCTCATCTCATCTCATCTCATCTCATCTCATCTCATCTCATCATCATCATCTTTCTCCTCTCTTTTTTCCTTTCCTCTCTCTTTCTCCTCCCTTTCTCTTTTCCTCTATCATCTGTTTTTTCTTACTTTTGTCTGAATTGGCTTAGATAGCTAGATACAGCATTTATTAGGCACTTACTATGCTCCAGGAACTGTGCTAAGCATTGGGAATACAAACATGAGCAAGCATCTTCCCTCAAGGAACTTATAACAAGATAAAACCATACATAAAAGGGAACTGAAAAGTTTGGGGGACAGTGGTGGAAGCACTGTTGAGAGCTGATGGCCAGGAAATGAGGTGAAGTCTTATTCCAGACAAAATTAAGCAAAAGCTCATCTGTCAGAGTTCAGAAAGTTCAGGGGGCAGAATCCAAGTTTTGGATGGGTTGGATCGAGGTGGTGAGATTGGTCTCTGTGAAGAAAGGATAATTTGGAGTTTGTGATGAGGAAGTGGATTATAGGATCATAGATCTACAGCTAGAAGAGACTTTAGAGACAACCCAGAACAATCACCTCATTTTGACATGAGTAAACTATTCCAGAATGGTGAGTTGACTTACCTTAAATCATACAACTTCCATATGTGGCAGGACTTGGATTTAGGTGGGTGGATGATGCAGTGGATAGAGCCCTGGGCCTGGAATCAAGAAACGTGAGTTCAAATTTTACCTTAGATCTTTTCTAATTTTATGACCCTGGGGAAGTCACTTCATGGTTGTTTACCTCAGTTTCTCCACCTGTAAAATGAGGATGACTGTACCACCTGCCTCTCAGGGTGGTTGTGAAAATTGAGATAATATTTATAAAGTTCTTTCTTTCTTTCTTTCTTTCTTTCTTTCTTTCTTTCTTTCTTTCTTTCTTCTTTCCTTCCTTTCCTACCTCTTCCTCTCCCTACATCCCCCTTTCTTTTTCTTTAAATATAGATCTCTCTAATTTATTCAGGCTGGAAGTGTAGAGGCTGCTCCTGTATCCCATACCACTCTAATGAGCATGGGGACTTTGACCCTCTCCATTTCTGACCTAGGCCTGTTTGCCCTTCCTTAGGCAACCTGGTAGCTTCTCACTCCTGGAATCTCACCATATTAATGCTATCCTGTGCAGCCACCTGATTGGTTTAGCTCAGTGCAGCTCAGGATCCCAAGAACCAGGATATCTACTAGCCTGTCTACCTGTTAGCAGTCATTACAAGCAGGCACCACCAGTCTATTTGGACATTCCTGGCATCATGTTAGTCAGTGCTTTCAAAGGGCAGATGTTGAGCTTTCATAGACATGCTTGGACCAAAGCTTTAGGTATTAGCAATATCAAAACCAATGAGGTCCACCTGAAGCATGATGATTGCTAATTGAAACTTGCCTTGGCTCCTTTATATAATGAAATTAAGCCTAGGTGCTCTCGGGACAGTCCAGAAGCAGCTCAAGCTTGGTGTAGAGGACAAGGGCATGTGTTTCTCGCCAGGGCTATTTCCCAATAACAAACCATTTGTTACTTCTTTGTCTGTACTTACTCATATCTAATAGCTATTACTATACTCCAAATCCAACATTGAGATGCAATTATAGAAATAGCCATCCAAAATTGAAGTGATGTCAGGGCCAGAAAGGCAGTAGCAGTAGACTGTGGTCTAGGATTGCTGCCCATCCTTGTCAAGAAGGGGAAGGTCAAACTAGAAAAGAAGAGGAGTATGAGAGTGTCATGTGTATTAAAAAGGGAAGAGATTGCCAAGTAAGGCAGAAGGAGTCTCTGTCTTCTTTTAAAATGCACCATCTTCTTCATAAAGCCTTTCCTGATCCTTCCAAATAAGGGAGAAGAGGGTGGCCTAGGGCCTTCCTTCCAAAGTTAATTTGTGTATACACACATATGATAGACATATTTTATATTTATGATATATTTATGTTTATACATGTTTAATATCTCCCCCATTAAAATGTAAGTTCTTTCTGAGCAGTGATTGTTTCATTTCCCCACCTCCTAGTATGATGCCTGACACATAGTAGGGACTTAATAAATATCTGTTGATTAATTGGTTGACTGAATTGTTTTCACAGTGAAGGGAGAATGAGCTATATGGAAGTCTGTTTTTAGGAAGCAGATGCATTCCTCTGCAGAAACAGAAATGAAGTAGCTTCATGCACTGGGAAGAGGGCTTGATTTGGATACCTTGCTTTTCTACCAGAGAAATCTATTTTCTTCCTTCTCAGTGAAGTACAGTGGAAAGAGTGCTACCTTTGAAGTCAGAAGACCTCTGCTCAAATACCGTTTTTGAAGTTTATTACCTATATGATTGTGGGTAAGTCACTTAAGGAACAATTAGATGGTGCAGTGGATAGTTTTGGGTCTGAAAACAGAAAGACTCATTCATCTTCCTGAGTTCAAATCTGGCCTCAGATGCTTACCAGCTGTGTGACCCTAGGCAAGTCACTTAGCCCAGTTTGCCTCAGTTTCTCATCTGCAAAATGAGCTGAAGAAAGAAATCTGCAAAGAAAACCCCAAATGGGATCATGAATAGTCTGAAACAACTGAACAAGAACAAATCCACTTAACTTCCCTGGCCATAGGTTTCAGTTTTCTCATATATGAAATAAAGAGACTGGAGAAGATGACCTCGAAAGTCCCTTCTAGCTCTATATCTGATATTTTAAGCTTATGAAAATGACAGTGACCTTCGCTATATTATGATGGCCTAGAACACATAGGTTGATATGCCCTTGTTGCATAGAGAAATACTGAGAGGAAGACTCTAGGGCAAAAGTCATGGCAATGACTAGTCAGTCACTGGGGGCAAGTTCCTAGTTATTCCCTAGTATACTCACAAAGAAAAGAGTTATTTAAGGAAGCACCAGAGTCAGGCCTAATGCTGGTGATTATTAGACTGGCCCATTTTTTCTTTTTAAATTGCTTTCTTTTAAAATATGTTTATATATATATATTTTTTTGTCACACCTACATTCCCCTTTGTGTTATATTCCTCAACCCCTACAAGAAAGCCATTCCTTATAATGAATAGAAATATAGGATAAAAGAAACCCAGTATAGATTTGTGGAGCAAAGGGACTTGGAACTTTGGAACTTGGGTATGAGATTTTGGGTAGAACATTGAAATCTGGATAAGAGATTCTGACAGTTATTTCTTTTGTGAACTTAGGCAAGTCACTTCATTTCTAAGCTTAGATTTCCTCATCCATCAAATGAGGAGGTTAAGCTGCATCTTCTCTAATGTCTTTTCCAGTTCTAAATCTCTGATTCCATTCAGCAAAACTAGCCAACATATGGAAAAACATCTGGCATCGTATACAACGTTCTCTCCCCGTAGTTTCCTGCCTCTGCAAAAGAGCTGGACAAGTCGCTATCATTGCTTCTTTGGGGCTAAGCCTGGACATTATTACTTGCCAGCATCAAGTTTCAATTCAATTTTATTAGGGTTGTTCTATCAATTTCCTTTGTCTCAGTCATTGTCTATTATTTTCCTGGGTTGTGTTTTCTTGCTTTGTCTTTGCATCTGTTCATAGAAGTCTTCTGATACTTCTGTGTATCATTTAGTTCTTTTTGGGTTTTTTTGCCACACAATCAGGGTTAAATGATTTACCCAGGGTCACACAGTTACTAAGTGTTAAATGTCTGAAGCCAGATTTGAACTAAGGTCCTCCTGACTCCAGGACCAGTGCTCTCTCTACTTCACTATCTACCTGCCTTGATCCATTTAGTTTTAAATAAACAGGAGACTGTACAGTGTGATAGTGGTGAGGTATGATTCCTGAGACTGGGATACAGCCATGGATCCAGGGGAACTTTTACAGTGGAGTGAACTTGAGGGTCTACCTTCATCTATTCCTGTGTGAAAGCCATTCCAATTCCCTGAGCTTTCCTTCCATAGACCTTGGATCTCAAGAAATTGATCTTATATATTTGTGTTGGAGTAACTGCAACCCTGAGGGTACTATCTATTTATAGGATGTTGTAGCAGGTAGGACATGGTCTGATCTTTTCAGATTAGAGGTAACTGGGAGGTACAATGACCAGGATTTTCAACCTGAACTCAGGAAGAGCTGAATTCCAATTTAGCCTCAGACACTTATGCAAACCACTTAACCACTATTTATCTCAGTTTCCCCAACTGTAAAATAGAGATAATGGCAGCACTTACCTCCTAGGGTTGTTGTGAGGATAGATGACATATTTGTAGCACTCCGCCCAATGCCTGTCACATAGTTGCTACCTCATAAATGCTGATTCCCTGCCCTTCCCCTACCTCAGAAGTGTTTGGTTGCCAAACTTCATCTTGTTATTACTGAGAGACAATGTTAATAGCTATAGGTAACATTTGTATAGGAATTCAAGGTTTGCAACACATTTTCTCATTTGATCCTCATAACAAATGCTGTGAGCTATCCCTCATTTGATAAATAAGGAAACAGAGGCTCGCAGAGATTAAGGAACTTGTCTAGAATCACACAGCTGGTAAATGTCTGAACCAGGATTTGACCTCAGGTCTTCTTGACTTCGAATTCCGTAATCTGTCCACTGTACCACCCAGCTACAAACCAAACAGCATTTATTAAAATATTTACCGGTGCCAGGCTTGACTAAGAGAGAATATAAAGAAATATAAAAACAATCTCTATCCTCAAATAGCTTCCATTTTTAGAGGGAAGACAATATAAAAATAAAATTTTATTAAATTAAATAAGATCTATGTTTAGAGTTAGGCTGTAAGGGTATAGGGGCTAACACAGGAACCAATTAAAAACTGATAGTGAGTTCCCCACTTGGGATGTGTTTGAGCAGAGGCTGGATGATGAGTTATTAGATATGTCATAGAGAGGAATGAAGCTTCCGTCAGGAATTAGATGAGATGACTTTTCATAATTCCATCAGAATTATAAAGCACACTTAATCTCACAGCCTTATCTTTTGTGGCTGTCTAGGGCAGAGCAGAATCTAATATCATGATGCACTTTGGAACCACACAGCATGTCAATAAGTTCAAACCACTGCTGATGCCTAATCAGAGTCAATAACTATGGATAGTGTACTAAGTCATTGAGTAGAGGCCCATGTTATCCTAGTTTACAATATATTATATAAACTCTTTCAAAAAGAGGCAGGACCTGGCTACCTTTGTATCTTTTTTCCTTTAATAGCTGCCCCTTCCTCCCTCCCTCCTTCCCTCTCTCCTTCCCTCCCACCCTCTCTCCCTTCCTTCCTTCCTGCCTGCCTGCCTGCCTGGCTTCCTGCCTTCTTGCTTTCCTTTCTCTTTTGTTTTTTCATCAATTTGATTATAAAGGAACTTTGAACATCTTAAAGATTCTTTTATCTCTCGGGAGACAAGGTATTTTCCAGGGGTCCTGCTTACAAAACTTCCTTCATTTTGATGACTCTGTTTTAAGACCTGTCATATTATATCAGATTCAAAGTGATTTCTTTGATTGCTTCTGTTTTAGAATCAAAATAAGGCCATCAAGTAATTTGGGCATCTTTGCTGTTTGTAAAGAAGAGACTAGAATACCAGAATGGAAGTCATGATTGAGGAATGATGCTTCAGATACTTACTAGCTGTGTGACCGTGGGCAAGTCACTTGACTTTGTTCACCTCACTTTCCTCATTCATAAACTAGAGATCATAATAAACTGTACCTCCCAGAGTTGCTGTGAGAATTAAATGTGATGACACCAGCAAAGTACTTTGCTAATGTAAAAACCTAAGAAAAGCTATGTACATGCTGTAATTGAAGCTCATCTATGGCCTATGCTTATGAACCTGGATATGAACCTGCTGGTGATTTATGTCTTTTTGGAGGAAATGCCAATAAGTTTCTATGAACTTCAAGGATGTTGTGATTTTGTTTAGTTGCCACTCCTAGAATGTGCCTATTATAATTGTGCATCCTTCATTTTTCACTGAGGACCAGTGACATCTTGGGATGATATCTTGACATGTGTGTGAATTGAATGGAAATGAGGCAGAGCTGTTCTCACTCTCCTGTCAGCCTCCCTCCTCTTTCAGAGTCATCAAAGACCAATGGCAAGACAAAAGTCAAGATGACTGGGGATGACCCAGGGTACAGTGGATGACATTAGTATCTTCAGTGTCTGACCAAGCTTTAAGTGCTTCACAATGTCTGCTTCAGCCAACCTCACAAGTCATTGGAACAAATTGTTCTCATCTGCCTATTTCACCAAGGTAAGTCCTTACATGTTTGGAGTAGATGTCACCCTCATTTGCTGATACATTTGAGTATAACCTGTTGGTTATACTCAACCTGGTTTAGCCTGTTGGCTGAGCTGGTTTTACTGGAGTGTGGCCACTGACCATGCTATAGCTTCTTGGAGCCACAGGTGAGAGTTGGGAGAAAGGGACATCAAAGATGGAGGAGCAGGCCTGAAAAGATCTTCACAGCCCTCACATCACAGTCCTCCCTGAACACTTCATATACTCTGTCAATTGAATATGACTGATGGGTAAAACAGAGCTGATCATGGAATGTGTCCAGGACTAGAAGGGAGTAAGGCTAGTGGGGATTGGCGAACATTGCAATTAACGTTCTATCTGATCTGGGCAAAGTAATTCAAGCTGATTTCTCAAAAACAGAAATTTAGAGTAGATAACAAGGAGTCCAGTTATCTGAGTTCAAATGTAAAGTTAGGGTCTGAGAAGATCATAGTATCATAAAGTTAAAGTTGGACCAGAAGCCATGGAGCTCAGTTTCCTCTTTTTATAGTCAAGCCCCAAGAGTGAGATGCAGGAAGAAGACACTAGCCCAAAGTTACACAGTTAAGGGCAAGAGGTAGGATTGGAACTCAGTTGTGATAGTTCATATTTACATAGTGCTTTAAAGTTTACAAAGAACTATAATACATCATCTCATGTGATCCACATAGACATTTGTGAGAAGGATGCTTATTTCATCCCAACTTTATTGATGAAGACACAGAGATTCACAAAGAGTTTAAGTGACTCACCTCTGGCCACACAGCTCTTTAGGTCCTTGACTGACTTCCCTGCTGCCAAAACTGTTAACTTTTCCATGTTCTTCCTAAAGTAAAGCCTCCATAACTCAACCCAATAGTCTTTTTATAATTGGGCCAAGTCAGTATGGCAGGTTTACCACCTCTCAGGTTCTGAACACTGTCTCTTAATAGAGCCTGATGAAACATTATCTTTTTTGGCTTCCATGTCATCTTTTTTGACTCAATCCACTAAAACCTTTAGGTTTTTTGTTCACACAATCTCTCTTCTAATCTTCCTCCCACCTATAATTATAAAGCTTATTAAACTATGTCCTTAGAGAAAAAAATGATTCAATGAATTAAGTGGAAAAATTGATAGCAATCAATCCCATAGCAGGTTGGGTATCATCGTAAATCATTAGCATTGTAATATTTCAAAACACATGATCTCTTTCTTAAATTTTTCTCCTCCTAATTACTCTCATAAATTTTCCCTGATCCCCTTTTATAAATTTTTTTTATTTTTCATTTTTAACACAGTTCATATCACATAACACAATTTCAACTTTTGATCAGGTGATATTTCCTTTAAAGCATTTACAATATAGACCACAAATGGATTTTTTTAACATTAACCAACTGAGACACAAATAATAACTATATATGCTAACTTCATAAGCTCTTGAACTGTCTCCACACTATTATTAAGAATTAAAGGACCCTAACTTATTGTTGCTGGTCTAAAGTCCTAAGTCTAATAGCTTAATTTTAGACTTGACTTTGGATGTTCCCCAACCAACAATCTATAATTTAATAGACCTGGTATTAAGTTTACAAATCTTTTGACTATAGGAAATTGCCACTAAGAGTAGGGACATTGCAGGGAAACAATATCTCCCCAACTTCATGTCAGTTCCAGGCAGGTGTAGATTGTCAACTTGCATTCAGTGAGGCTTAGAGTCTGCCAGGTGACAGTGGAGAAATTGAGTTAGGAGAATCCTACCTCAGCCCAGGCTGAACAGCTGCTTTCCCATCCTTCCCATGAGATTACCTTTTTCAGTTCATACCAGTATTTCACAGGCTTACTGGCATCATGGATTGAAGACTCAGACTGCCTTTGTTGCTATCCATACCTGGAGTTAGACTCAGAAGAGCAAGTCTCATGACACCTTAAAATAGCAAGTTCCAATAACCAGGTTTCAGACGTGACTATAATTTCACATTGGCTAAGGAACATCTTTTGAGGCAAGTCTTAAGTGGCTTACATGCCTTTCTATACCTGTTCTAGTTCCTGATTAAATAACAATCATAAAATCAAATTTACCATTAAAACCTTAACTTTTGCATCAGTGCCAAATTTTACGCAAAGTTACCTGCCTCTAGGAGACTTAGACTAAAATTCATTTCCCCAAACTGAAGATGTATCTGATTTAATCTCAGTAATTAATTCAGTCAATTGTTTTAATACTAATGGCTTTTACATCACTTTGTAACATGGACAATTTTTCTCCCCATCTCTCCCCTCCCCCCAACCCCTAATACTTTGCATTCTGATTACCCCTTCTCTCAATATTCCCTCCCTTCTATCATACCCCACCTTCCCTTATCCCCATCTTCTCTCTTTTCTTGTAGAGCAAGATAAATTTCTATACCTCCTTACCTGTGTTTCTTATTTCCTGGTTTTATGCAATAATAATTCTCAACATTTGTTTCTAATACTTTGAATTCCACCTTCTTACCCCCCTCCCTCCCTACCCATCCCCACTTAGAAGGCAAGTAATTCAATACAGATGAAATATGTGTCATTTTGCAAAATACTTCCATAATAATCGTATATACTATGTTGCCCTCTATCCTACTCTATCCCCCCTTATTTTTTTTATTCCCTCATTTGACTTTGTCCCTTCCCAAAAGTGTTTATTTCTAGTTACCCCTTACTCCCATTTGCCCTCCCTTCTATCATTCCCTTCACCCCACTTGTTGCCTCCTCCCCTGCTTTCCTGTAATATAAGATAGATTTTCATACCAAATTTAGTGAACATGTTATTCCCTCCTTATGCCATATGTGGAGAGAATAGTTTCACTTTTCCCCCTCTCCCTTTCTCTCTTTTCTTCTCCATTGAATAAGATTTTTCTTTATCTCTTCCTTTCTCTTCCTGGTATTTTCCTCCCTTATCCCTTAATTTTTATTTATTTTTTTGTGGATACCATCTCTTCTGATTCAACACAACCTGTACTCTCTGTCTATGTGTGTGTGTGTGTGTGTGTGTGTGTGTGTGTGTATGTATGTATGTATGTATAATCCCTCCACCTACTCAAATATTGAGAAAAGTCTCAAGAGCTACAAATATTTTCTTCCATGTAGGAATATAAACAGTTTAACTTTAGAAAGTCTTTCATGATTTCTCTTTCTTGTTTACCTTTTCATGATTCTCTTGATTCTTGTGTTTGAAAGTCAAATTTTCTCTTCAGTTCTGGTCTTTTCATCATGAATGCTTGAAAGTCCTCTATATCACTGAATGACCATTTATTTCATTGAAGTATTATACTCAGTTTTGCTGGGTAGGTGATTCCTGGTTTTAATCCCAGTTCCTTTGACTTCTGGAATACCCTATTCCAAGCCCTTCAATCCTTTGATGTTGAAGATGCCAGATCCTGTGTTATCCTGATTGTATTTCCACAACACTCGAATTGTTTCTTTCTAGCTGCTTGCAGTATTTTCTCCTTGACTTTTGAACTCTGAAATTTGGCCAAAATATTCCTAGGAGTTTTTCTTTTCGTGTCTCTTTCAGGAGGTGATCAGTAGATTCTTTCAATATTTATTTTGC
>CM053770.1:218471514-218519359 GCA_028658325.1 Potorous gilbertii
CCCGTCTCTCTCACTGACCTGTGCGTCTGTGGGTGGTGGGACCTTCTCGGCCGCCCGGAGATTCAGGTCCCTGCCGTCTGCTGGGCTCTGCTCGCTCCTCTCAGTGCCGCGTGGCCGGGGCTGGGGGAGGGGAGCGCGCGGCAGGACAGGACTCAGCTCCCGTCCGGGTACCTTTGTGGTCGGTTCTTCAGGGCTCTCTGCAACGCAAATCTCCTTCACTGTGTTGCTGCGCGGCTTCCACTGTTCCAGACTTTGTCAGGAGATCTTTTTACAGGAAATCTATGGGCTGTGGGTTCGGACCTAGCATAGGTGAGTCTTTCTACTCCGCCATCTTGGCTCCGCCCTTATTTAATCATTCTTATTTACAATAATAATGGCCATGATGATAAATTTTAAGAATTCCAAAGGAGAGGATTTGGGAAGTCAGCAGAGACCTGGGTTCCAATTTCACCTCTCACATTTATCAGCTGTATAGGCTGTCTGTATACATATATATATATATATACATATATATATATATATATATATATATATATATGTATATATATATATATAGGCAAGTGATTTAGTATTTCTGAATCTCAATTTTCTCATCTACACAACAGGGTTGAGATTAACTCTATTTTCTGTCTCCCAGGTTTATTTTGTTTCTCCAATGAGATACTATATATAAAACACCTTGCTAACTTATGCATGGTCAATAAATCAAAGCCAATTTTTATAGGGCCAATACAGCTATTATCAACTTTGAGAGAAGAAAAATTATACCATTTCAAGTTTTCATAGGCAGCCTCTTAGTGAATAGGTCAAATGAAGTCACACAAAGGGATTTTCTTTTTGAGATGGGTGGCAGAAGGAGGCAGATTATACGTAGCTGCCATCTCCTACCTCTTCTGTTGCTGTCATTCAACAACTGGGTTGTTCAGCAGTCTGAGGCCGTGGAGGAAACACATCTTTTGGGGGCTGTCAATTTCTTGGCATGTTTTGGTGCTTCAAATTAGCAGAGGAGAAATTTGACTCTTGTGGAAAGTAGCGGTGATGAGTTGGCATAAACAGAGGCAACAATGGCAAAAGCCTTGCCAGCCAGGACTTGATACATATACTCAGACAGGCACACACAGATTCACACATACACACACACACACAAGTGAGCTCATTTGCACATATAATGCACTCATATAGACTTTCCCAGTTATGCCCATGATGACATGATTCTGGGCAAGTCATTTAATTTCTTGGCACCTTAGGCAAAATTCTAAGCTCATAAATGGCAAAGAAGGTACCAATCCACCTTGGCAGAGGGAGTCTATTTATCTGGGAATTCCCCACATCAAGCAAATCACAGTGCCAGTTCCTATCTAGGTATTTTAATATGTACACAGAACTATTTTGATATGTACATATCACACATGTGGCATATACATTGTGAACATATGTGGAGAACACACACAGAAACATGTGGAAATCCTACATGTACAATGCATATATACACAGATGTTGCACAAAAGACATGCTCACTCATGTATATACATACATCCATACATCCATAACACATATGTATATATATATATGTGTATATACACACACACACATATTCAAACATGATCATGCAGGTAAACATGTATAACAGATGGTATTAAGGCACAAGTAGACATACACATACAGATACAATATTCACGTATTTCCATTTTTCTACTTGCACATTCATATTACATACATTGACTTGTTAGATCACTGAAGGCAGGGACTATTTTTTGAATTCCTTTGTATTTCTAGGTAGAGTAAGCTCAGACTATGAGACTTGGCAGGGAGTCCTAAGGAGGCATGGAGTTGGAAACAGCAACACCAATAGTCATTTACTACTGAAAGCTTGTGTATCGCATGACTTTCTTATCACCAACACTGTTTTCCATTTAGCTAAACTCAATAAAACTTCATGGATGCACCCTCACAACAAACACTGACATCTAATAGACTATAGGAGTGTAAGGAAAAGAGAGACAAGAAGTGAGAGTGACAAAGGCAATGTGTGGTGCAGAGTGCTGGACTGATCATAGATTTATCCTTTCTAAGTTAAATATTCACATTCACCAAAAGTGCTGCCCCAAGGCAACATGACTACCAGAAGAATTAATGTCAGAAAATTAGAGCTCTTCTCTAAGTGTGAATAGTTTGTTGCTAACTTGGGAAAGTTAAGCCAGTATACAGTTGGCAACCGTGGAGCACAAAAAGAGTGGGCAACTTTCAGAGATTTGGTGTACAGCACTGCATTTGCTCATCTGGATCAAAACACTCACAAACACCAAGACTAGTTTGATGAAAATGATGGGGAAATTCAGAAGCTGCTAAATAAAAAATGAGAACTCCACAGGATTTACCAGGCAGCATTTAATTCCACCAAAAGCAAAGTACAAGCAAAGCTTAGAGAGATGCAGGATTCCTGGCTCAGTAAGAAGGCAGGTGAAATTCAGTTTTATGCTGATAATAAGAATCCAAAGTGCTTTTATGATTCCGTGAAAGCTATTTATGAACCAAAGACCTGTGATGCATCACAATTACTCAGTGCTGATGGAGCCACATTGATTAGTGATAAGGATACAATCCTAGAGAGATGGGCTGAATATTTCCATAGTGTTCTCATCAGACCATCATCAATAAATTCTGAAGCCAAGTCAATCCCTCCTTAGCTGAACTTTCAACTGAAGAAGAAGTTTTGAGGGTCATTAGACTCCTTTCATGTGGCAAAGCAGCTGGTGCTGATTCTATTCCAACTGAGATTTACAAGGTAAGGGGACCATTGCTCATACAAAAGCTGACTGAAATTTTCCAGATTATATGGCAAGAGGAGGTTATTCCCCAGGGGTTCAAAGATGCCTCCACTGTCCATCTCTATAAAGGTAAAGGGAATAGATTGTCCTCCAACAATCTCAGGGGGGTCTCTCTCTTAGTCATTGTTGGCAAAATTCTTGATAGAGTCTTCCTTAATAGGCTGATTCTTCACCTGGAAAATGGTCATATACCTGAGAGGCAATGTTGCTTCAGAAAGGGCTGAGGAACAGTCGATATGGTGTTTGCTGCCCAACAACTCCAGGAGAAATGTGAGGAGCAGAACAGAGATCTGTACAAAACGTTTGTAGATCTGACCCAGGTCTTTGACACTGTTAGTTGTGAGCGCTTATGGAAAATTATGTCAAAATTTGGTTGCCTGGAGAAGGTCATCAGTATTGTACATCAATTTCATGATGGCATGTTTACCTGAGTTCTGGATAGTGGACAATGCTCTTGTGCCTTCCCAGTCACCAATGCAATGAAACAGGGCTGTGTGCTTGCTCCCATGGTTTTTAGGATAATGTCAGCCATGTTGTCAAATGCTTTCAATGAGGATGAACATGGCATCAAGGTCAACTACCATACTAATAATATGTTCTTCAATCTGAAAAGGCTACAAGTCAAGGCCAAAGTGGAGGGAGCACTGGTGCATGATTTTCTGTTTGCAGATGATTGTGCACTCAATACAGCCTCTGAAGCTGAGATGCAACAAAGTATGGATCAATTCTCTGCTGTCTATGCTAATTTTCACCTAATAATTAACACTAAGAAAACACAGCTGCTCCATCAGCCACCACCACACAATCCATACATGGAACTATCTGTTATAGCAAAAGGAGAAGTTTTGAATTACCATGGATAAGTACGCTTACCTTGGTAGCGTACTTTCCAGGGATGTACACATTGACAATGAGGTTGATGCCCACATTGCCACAGCTAGCTCAGTGTCTGGGAGGCTTCGAAGAAAAGTTTGGGAGAGAAGAGGTATTAGACTGACTACCACACTGAAGGTTTACAGAGCTGTTTTGCTGACTTCATTGTTGTATGCCTGAGAAGCATGGACAGTCTATCAGTGCCATGCCAGGAAACTGAATTTCTTTCATCTGAACTGTCTTAGGAAGATTCTGAGGATCACCTGGCAGGATAAGGTACCAGACACTGAAGTCCTTGCTCAAGCTGAACTGCCAAGCATTCAAGCTATTCTTCAGAGAACGCAACTCCTATAGGTTGGCCACGATGTTCCAATGCCAAATGTACACTTGTCAAAAAGACTATGGAGAACTTGCATGGGGCAAGCAATTACATGGTGGCCAGAAGAAACAATACAAGGACCTCTCAAGAACTTTGGATTTGACTGTGCAACATAAGAGACACTGTCACAGGACCACTCAGCATGGCATGCCCACATCAGAAAGGGTGCTGTGCTCTATGAGCAAAGCCAAATTGAGACAGCACAAAGTAAACGTAGGATGTGTACATTTGGAGTATCTACCCCAGATATTCACATACCAACCTGTGGTAGGGCATTCTGAGCTCATATTGGTCTGATCAGCCACAGTGAAATTTCACTTTATCATGGTGATGTCATTTTATTCCTCTTCGAAAATGAAGGACAACAACCAATTTAGCACAGTACCTGCAACATAGTAGGTGCTTAATAAATGTTTATTGGCTTACTTGCTGAAAATATGTATGTATATGTGCATACACACATACATTGGCCCCACCCCCACCCAACTCCAGTTTGTTAAAATAAGGTTGCCAACATTTCAAATGAAAACTTACTCTGTGTAATTTAGATTTTTTAAAAACCATATTTAACAAAATATTATTTGACTTTTTTTAAAAAAGCAATTATTTAAGGTTGAGAAAATACACATCCATGTTATTAAGTTGAAATACCATACAAAATAAGGACATAGACTGGATTTTTTTATTCAATAGACAGTATTAAAAAAAGAATTCTTGTTTGCTTTCAAAACATCACCTGAAAATCAGTACTTCAGGGAAAAAGATAGTCAAATACTTGTTGGTCATTATGGGATTAAACATACCAAGAATATGAAGTCACCCAAAACAAGAAAAAGAAATCCATTACAAATCCTCCTTTCAGTGGGTAACATAATAACTGTCTGTGTTGTGGATTTGGGTTCTGTGAAGGGAAAGATGAATTTTATCTTCCTGCATTTTACTCATAGAACAAGGAACATCTTTTCCATGGACCATACTTTTCAAGCTCAGTGACATTGTTAGAGATGGCAGGTATTGATCTGAATTTTTGGGCAATCAGCCAGAAGAAAGAGGGAAATTTTTCACTCGTTGACAAAATAATTAAGGAACCTGGAAGAAGAGGTGTTTCTTAGACACATGGATGGTACATATGAGTATTATCACATTTTCACTCATAAATGAAGATTGGGTCATTTGAATAAACCATCACCAGCAAACAGGCCTCAACGATTCTTAAAGGTACATTCTAACTGTAAGAATTCAATGAATTTAGGATATTTTTTGGGGGGTGACTAATATCCTTTTGGGGCATGAGATCATGTTCAGATTCTGGGATATAAAGGAATGCCAAAGAACATTACCTGCTTCAAGGCAATTAAATTGACTGAGACACACAGAAGAAAACATTATCACAAATGTCAAGAAATGGACAAACCCAGATCTTGGATATTTGCTTTATTTATTTATTTTTTGAGAGTCAGCATGGTATTTAGTTGTTAAGACATAGAGTCTAGAGAAAAGAAACAAATACACTATATGCATTTTTTGTGGTTCATCTATTTCAGTTATGTCTGACTTTTGGTGGCCTTATCTGGGATTTTCTGGGCAAATGTACCAGAGTAGTTTGCCATTTCTTTCTCCAGTTCATTTTACAGATGAGGAACTGAGGCAAACTGGATTGAGTGATTTGCCCAGGGTCACATAGTAAGTTTCTGAGGTCAGATTTGAACTCAGGAAGAGTATTCCTGAGTTCTTGTCTGGAAGTTTATCCACTGCACTATCTAGGTGCCATATTGGGCAATGTCTCTGGCCAAGGCTTTGCACATATAGACAAAAATAAGAGTCTCTAGCCTTGTGGGGCCATAAAATGTCATGGATGAGCTGATTAGAGAAATTAAAGGAAGATAATGATTCTAAAATCTGGAGATGAAAGTCTGCACTGTGTGGACTGAGGATGGAGTATTAGTGTATGGAGGTGAGAGACAGTATGTCGAATTTGGGCAGCATCTATAAGTCCTGAAATCTAGTCTGGCTGTAATGTTGAGTGCATGATGTGGGGAAAATACAAAATCAAGGGGGAATGATATGTTGGAGCCAAATATTCAGTTGAAAATGAAATCAATGAGTAAAAAAGACTCCAGGATGGAGGACTATGGGATGTCAAAAACTTCCTTTGGGGTATCTAATTAGATCAAGTAAATAAGAAAGAACCTCTCTTCTCCATAAACTCAAACTGTGGTAAATGGAAAGAGTGCTGGATGTAGAGTCAGAGGGTGTGGGTTCAAATCGAATCACTAATGCTTACGATCTTGGGTAAATCACTTCATCTCTCAATGCCCCATATTTCTCAAAAGAGAGATTTGATTAGATGGCCCTGCTGAGGCCCCAACCAGTTCTAAATCTAAATTTCCTGGTCAGAGTAAATAGATTCCCTTAGACAATAAAACGTAGGGACCAAGGTGAGGAGAAGCTTTTCACTTTCTCTCTTTATACTGTTTTAATCCTATTTGGAAGAACATCTTAACCAAGACTGAAAGTCCAGTTCTAACTGAGGTGGAAGCCCTTAAACCTAGATGGCTCCCCACATTTTCCAGAGCAATCCACATCTGTGCTTTCATTGCAATGGAGAAGGATGAGACATCATTCCGCATAGCAGAATGCAAGTGACATGACCTCATTGTGATATGACTCATTGCGGAAAGACTCTACAAGTTAATAAAACTAAAAAGAGACAAACTCTCTAGTGCAAAGTAAAAGATTTCAGTGTGCTGGAAGGAGAAATGATATTAAAAGTGATGGATAAAAGCTGAAACATTTGAGCATGCAAAATATTCTCCAATTTCTCATTTCAGTTTGGATATGAATAATTGTCCTTAAAGCATTTCAACTGTAGCAATAAGAGAAACAGCCGCTGAGACAACATGGGATAATGGTGGGAATTCAATGGGAGTGAAAAGTAGAAGCAGGAAAAGGAGAAGGAAATTGAGGAGGATGAGGACTAGGAGAAGGAGATGGAAGAAGAAACAGAAGCAGAAGAGAAGGAGAAGGAGGAAAAGAAGGATGATAATGAGAAAGCAACAGAAGAAAGCAAGAAGAGAAAGAAGGAGGAGGAGGAGAAATAGGAGATGGAAGAGGAAGAAAAATAAGTGGGAGAAATGGAAGAGGAAGCTAAGCTAAGAAGAAGAAAGGAAGAAGGATTGGAGGAGAAGGAGAAGAATCATTGAGCATTTACTGAGCACTAGTGCTTGTTGTTCAGGACACAGATAAAAATGCCCTAAAAGAACTTGTTATCTCATTGGGAAGACACTATGTACATAAATAAAGAGAGAAAATATATGCAAACACTCAAACAACCCATACCAAATATATAAATTCAAGGGAAATTCAACAAGCATTTATTAAATATCCACTGTATGCCAAACATTATGCTAAGTGCTCCGAGTCCAAGGAAAGACATCAACAGTCCCTGTTTTTATGGAATTTGCATTCTAAATGTGTGTGTGTGTGTGTGTGTGTGTGTGTGTGTGTGTGTGTGTGGTGGGGCATGGCATGCAAACACCTTTACATCAACAAAATATATTCAGGATAATCAGGGTTTTCTCAAAGGGAAGTACCAAGATGAAGGAGGCCTGGGAAAACCTCTTGCAGAAGTTTTCATTGTTGTAGGGTCCTTTCAGTTCTCTCTGACTTTTTGTGACCCCATTTGGGATTTTCTTGACAAAGATCCCTCAGTGGTTTGTCATTTTCTTCTCCAGCTCATTTTACAGATGAGGAAATTGAGGCAAACAGAGTTAAGTGACTTGCCCAGAGTCATACAGCTAGTAAACATCTGAGGCCAGATTAAATTTTGTTAAAGGCCTGTCTAAAGCATTTCAGAAACTTAAGGTAAAAGTTGTTGGTGTTGTCTGAGGAAGGAAGTAGGTGGATATTATGCCCTAGATTCACCTAGAGAGAGCAATGACTCAAGTTATCCAAAGCATAATAGGTCGCTTCAGGAAGTAGTTGTGTTTCCTGTTACTGAACATCTTCATGAGAAGGTTGGATAATCACTTGCAGAGGAGATTGCTTTTTTCAGAGGCCACTAAGGTCCTATCAAGCTCAGAAAATGTGGTGATTCTGTGACTTTTTCTGCTTGGTAGTTTCAGGGCTGAACTAGGAGCACTGGGCAGAAGTTGCCAATATGCAAATTTAAGCTTGATGTCAGGAAAAGGTTCCAACCAATTAAAGATGTTCAAAAGTGAAGGAAGCTGCCTGAGTGGGTTTGTCCCTCATTGGGCATCTTCCATCAAAGGCTGCATAACCGGCTGTTGGGTATGTAACTGATGAGATTGTTTTTTTTAAATATTGGTTGGACTAGAAGATTATTCAGGCCCTTTCAAAGTCTGGGATTCTGCAATTCTCAGCAATGATATAAATAAACTCCCTACTATACAAAGATGTAGCATAGGATAATTGCACCTAATGACTTATTTTTAACATAGACAGTATGGTCTAGTGGGAAAAAAGGTCCCAGGATAATATAGGTCTAGAGAATGTCTAGACCAACCCTCTCATTTTATAGTTAAGAAACCAAGACCTACGGGTTGTGACTTGCCTATGGTCAGGTAATAAAGACAGGATAGAAACCAGGTCCTTTGATTACACCTTCAGCATGCTTTTCACTGTACCACACTGCACCTAAGAGTCAGAGAATATGTCATCCAATCCTGATCCTGATACTTAGTAATTCTATGTTCTTGGGTAACCTTTCTGGGCCTCTTTTTAAGAAATCAAATTTAAGAAATCAAAACAAGGGAATTAAACTTGATGATCTCTCCAAAGTTTCTTCTAGTTCTTAACTCAGATCATTTAAAATGTGAGTCAATACATGCAACTGATTTGAGGCACAGCTGACTTTGACTATAGATGGCCATGGCCCCTTGGTCCTAGTGGCAGTGGGCATCAGTGTTAGTTGTGAAAGTAGACAGAATGACCCAGCTATTTGTGCTGTGGTCACATTCTGTGGTCACATAAAGACTTGGCCTCAAGTAAAGGGTCTGTGCCACTTGCTTTGAAAACATCTGAACACATTCCAGGTTGTTTAGTGAGTTAAGGCAGCAAATTATAGATATGGTTCAAGTGAACTGTTCTCTGAGACTATAATTATATTTCATAGTATTTAGTTCCACCTATTCATTTATTTTTCACTCGACAGAGGTTGAGAGACTGACATGAGAACTTTGAGTGTTGTCTCGAAATGTTATTGCTTTGTCACCCAAAACCTAAAGTCACATTTGACCAATATAAAGCTTTTACTTTACTGCAACAATGTAGTTGGGGCACGTTTTAGTTAAATTCCAGTTGTAGTCATTTCACTCTACTTTCCTAAGGTACCTTAAGAGATCCCCTTGAAAAATTCATTCATCAAGTACAGAGGTTAGTTGTTGGGGTTACTGCACCCCCAAATAACAGGAAAGCATTGTTCAATAGAAAGAGTGCTGGGAGAGATTTAAGCAGCTTTTTAATTCAATCCTTTCATTTTACAAATGAGGAAACCGAGATTGAAAGAAGATAAAGGATTTGCCAAGGTCCAAGGTGAGATTTGAACTTAGGTTTCCCTGAGTCTGAGTCTGGTGCTCTATCCATTTTGCCACCTACTTGACAGAGACATTTATAGATGGGAAAATCTTGAAGTAAAGGATAAAATGTTGGACTTGAAATATACTGGAAGCCATGGTGGGTTGATTCCAAATCCTGAGAAGACTGGATTAGACTTTTTATGTGGGAATGTCCATGGGGGATGAGAGTGCTAGAGGTTCAAAATTCAAATAAAATACCTTATTTATAGCTATTTACAAGAGGTAGAACCATTATTCAGTCACCTGGTAGGACCAGTATCCCAAGTATTTTGATGTGGTCCAGTATCATTCTTTTCTGAGAAGTAACCTAGTGCTTTTTATTATTGATAACCAAGCAAAGAGAGATCCAAAAATATCAACAGAAGACTTTGAATGTCTTGGAGTTGTGGTTCTTTATTTGCTAGAAAAATTAAGAAGTATCTTAGGCAATGGAGAACCAGAGCATCATTATCAGAGATCTGCGGATTTGGAGATAGAAATTTTTATAAACTGGCAGAGATATACATTGGAAATTTACCAACCAGGAAAAACAAGCCACTTAAATTGAAACAGACCATGTTTCTTTAATAAGATGCTTGGGAAGGATCTTCTAAAGCCAACAATCTTCTGAAGTCTAGCCAGCAAATTTACTCATGTCCTAGGCAATATGGGACTTTCCTTAATGCCAAAGGGCCCACTAGTTCTCAGACAAGTGTGTTATAAGATTTAGTGATATAGGCACTAGCCCAACAGTATCTGGAAGAATTGTTGTTGGCATCCTGTGAAAGTTTTATAAAATATTTGGAGCTTCTGAAGAATCATGGTGACAAGAGACTCTAATAATATTAAGAATAATATTTATAATTTATGTTGCACTTGAAGACTTGCAAGTGATATATATATATATATATATATATATATATATATACATATACAAAGAGAGAGACAGAGAGAGAGACAGAGAAAGAGACAGAGGGAGAGGGAGAGAGAGAGAGAGAGAGAGAGAGAGAGAGAGAGAGAGAGAGAGAGAGAGAAGGAGAGAGAGAGAGAGGAAGGGAAGGAAAGAGAGAGAGAGAGAGAGAGAGAGAGAGAGAGATGCAGCACCCTTGGAAGTAGGTATTAACTGTATCTACATTTACAGATGAGAAAACTGAGGCAAATAGAGCTTAAGTGACTTGTTCAACACAGTAGTGCCTGAAGCTGGAAAAGTGTAATGGCATCTGCCCTCAAGAAACTTACCTTCTATAGGAGACACACACACATATATATGTATATGCAGATATAAAATAGGTATGAAATAAATACAAACTAATTTGGGTTGGGGATCATTTAGGAGGTGACTGAACTGAGCATTGATGGAATCTACAAGGTGGAAGTAAGACAGAATTGAAGAGTGTTATGTTCAGTAACATGTAATAAAGTTGTAAAGGAGTAATGGTGGTCAGGTTGTAATGGACTTCAAATGCCCAATGGAAGAATTTGTATTTGATATCAGAGGTAAGAGGGATCCATAGGAGTTAAGTGAGTTGAGGAGTGATGCAAACAAGATCTGTGTTTTAGGAAAATCACTTTGGCAGCTGTGTGGGGGATACGATTTCACAGGATGTATTTTAATTACTATGATATTTCATATTTCTATTTTTTTGGGGGGGCAGAGGTTTCATATGGAGAGAAAAGTGATTCAAAATATTCCCTAGCATTTGTTTTGATCAGAAAAATAAGATGGCAAAAATTATAAATTACAAAAATGTGTGATTTTAAAACTCTTATTCATCCCAATTTCATTCATTCATACCATTAATAACCATTTAGTACTTGGGCTGGTCACCGTGACTAAATTGTTGACATTTGTGAGCTGGAAACTTTTATGATCCAGTGATATAATGCTTCATGTTTCCCAGAATGTCATTGATGTGGGTTCAGAGCAGATCACAACCCAGCCATGCCTTCCAGTCTTGTGTATCTCTGGTACATGTCCCTTCAGTAATTCACCCTTGTTCATCCACCTAATATACCGAGGACATTCCCCTCAAGATCCTGATATTGAGATGAAAATAATGGAGTACATAGGCACATCATCAACCAAACTTTGCTCTCACTACCTGACTGACCCTTCTGTTTTTCTGGTCTTGCATCAGAAGCGACTATGGGAGAAGTGGGGTGAGGGGAGAAAGAGGAAGAGAATAAGGGTTTATTAAACATCCATTGTGTGACAAGATTGTTCTAGGTGTTCAGTTGTGTCTGACTCTTTTTAGATATGTTTTAACTGAACTGTTCTCAGGGACTATAATTATATTTCATAGTATTTAGTTCCACCTATTCATTGGTGTTTTCTTAACAGAGATACTAGAATGGTTTTCCATTTCCTTCTCCAGCTCATTTGACAGATGAGGAAACTGAGGCAACCAGGATTAAATGACTTGCCCAGGATCACGTAGCTAGTAAGTGTCTGAGGCTAGGTTTGAACACAGGAAGACGAGTCTTCCTACCTTCAACTGGGGTGCTCTATGCACTATGGTGCCACCTAGCTGCCCGCATCTGTTCTATAGCTATTCACTTCTGGGTCAAGTTCATTCTCTATACACAATATTTGTTGGCATACATGCTGACTGTCGAAATCCACCAAGTCATTGATTTACCGATGTGTTTATTGAATATTTACTCTGTGCTAAATTCTGGGGAAATAAAGAAAATGCTAAAAAGACCTCTGTCCTCAACGAGCTTATATTTTAATGGGAAAGACATGAATACATATAAGATACATACAGAGTAGGTAGGAAGACATGAATACATATAAGATACATACAGAGTAGGTAGGAAGTAGGTAGGGGTTCTTAATCTAGGGTCTGTGAACTGTGAAAAAAATTTTGACAACTATATTTCAATGTAATTGGTTTCCTTTGTAATTCTATACATTTTATTTTATGCATTTAAACACATTATTCTAAGAAAGAGCCCAAAGGCTTCACCAGACTTAATAATATAATAAAGGATTTGGAATACCTGCCTTGACCTCGAAGGGAGACCAGGCCTCCTTCAGAAGGTGCCACTTGAGTTGAGTCTTGAAGAAAGCAAGGATTCTAAGAGGTAAGGGATGAGGAGGGAGAACATTCCAGATATGGGGATCAGTCATATCAAAGGCACCAGTATTGAAAGTGGAGTATCATTTGCAAAAATCAGCAAGCATACCAGCTTGGCTAAGTATCAAGTCTTCTTCCCCACCTCCCCCATCCTTTGGATCATTCTCTGCCTGGCCCCAGTGGACCAACCCAGATAGAAATTTGAGCATACAGAGATAACCTCCTTGAAGCCATTGAATCTCTCTCTCTCTTTCTTATTTGTATCCCCACCACTTATCACAGTGCCTGGCACATAGTAGGTGGTTAATAAATATTTATTGAATTGAATTGAATTTCCTCTGGTTATATAAGACTATCAGACAGTTGAGTGTCCTATGACTAAATTGCTAAGCTAATATAAACACTAATGATTTGGAGTACCACATATACTAGGAAGAAGAAGAGGTAGCTTCTGACTGGTGACTATCTTGACTTCTGCCCTCTAGGCAGAAAGATCAATTTTCTATCGGGGAGACCTCCCCAGTACTCCCACCAAATGCAGTAGAGACTGTTGCTTCCCACACATAGTGGAGACTCAATTGGCCAGACTTGTGCTAAAATCCCTGACTGCCTCTGCCTGTCATCTATGTTTCCCTCCTTTAGCAATGACCTTGGGATGAGGACCTTGGAAGGCCTTTGAGTACTGACGAAAAGCAGTAATGGCTATTGGAGAATTGTGGGGACAGCAGGAGAGGGAACCGACTGATAGCATTGAAAGAGCGGCCATTAGAGAGAAGCCAAGGTCACTGAAAAGATCTCATTGGGTGTTGGACCAGATTGTTCAGTGGAGGTGAAATGTATAATGGCTAATTAGAAGCCTTGCAAAGAAATTATTTGCAGACATTAGCCTCCCAACTGATCGTGATAGTAATGATGAGTTATTGCATTTTCTAATCCTTGCGTGATGCCTGACTGCTTAATATTCCCTTTTCTGTGTGGGAATTAATGTCCTGTTCCATACCTGATTCATGTTAGAATATTGGATGCCTTTTTACTCTCTTCCTTGCTGGGTTATGAGCCCATAACCATTTCTATAATTAGCAACTCTAGAAATAGCAACTTTCTTTATGAATACAAGTTGGGAGTGTTGGTGGTGGAATGACATGATAGAGGTCCCAATTGCCATATTGAGAAGACAGGCAACCCTTGCATGAAGATCCCAGGACAAACCTTGATGACAATCAATCCATCAGCCAAAAGGTATTTATTAAGCACCTATTGTTTGCTGGAGGTTATGTGAGGCTCTGAGGACACAAAGTCAAAGAATGAAATAATTCGTACTCACAGTGGTAAATAAAGTGCAGGGCTTGGCACAAATCACCAACTCCCATGGCATCAGCCAAGAGGTGCCTAGTTAGCTATCATTCTGGATCTAGGGCATTGAGTATATGAAGGGGAGGGTTATTGTGAAGATCATATGAGGTAATATTGACAGAGCACTTAGCACAGTACCTGGCACATATTAATGCTTATTGTTAGCTATTATTATTGTGTAAGAAGACTGGAAAGACAAGGGGGGGGCAGGTTGCAAAGAGCCTTAAATATCAGAAAAAGGATTATAAATTGTATGCATGAGATAAAAGCACCCATATTCCCCTTGTCCACGGTTTGGCTGTTCAGTCCTATTGGAACTAAGGGTACACAAATAAAACAACAAAAGAAACAAGGCTCCACACAGAATGATGGGCATACACTGGGCTTATTAGAATTATTAAAGCAACTTCTAAAGTGCTTGAGGACCACACACAAAGCCTTTAAAATAATGACATTCTTTAAGCTCTGATCAATGCCATAGACAGCATGAGGCTAAGCTATATAGAAGGCAGGCAGACAGAGCCGTCATGCTCGCATGGCCCTAGACATTACAGGCTGACCATCAAAGACCACAGTCCAAATCCTGCCTCATCAAAGACTCTTCACAAGCATTTGAGAGCCTTATGTTTACAGCTGAAGAAAATGTTTTTTCTCCACATACAGGACAACAGCTACAAAATTTTCAAGCCTTCTCTTTTTTGGCTACTATTTACAATCTGACCTCTTCATCTATGTCTAAGGACAGGGATGGGTGATCTTAGGAAGTTCACCTAAGTTTTAACTTGTTTTCTGGACTCAGTTATCTGTATTTATCTATCTATACCTGTATCTATATCAATATCCATATCCATATTGCTTTCTATTTCTAGGTCTATCTACATACACATGTGTATATGCATGTATAATATATATTAAATATATATAAAACACATATTCTATAGATAATATAGTTACAGAGCACATCATATAATAAAATATATAATATTGGTTTTATAACATGTATGTTATATAACACATATGTTTCCTAATCACATGGGAGTAATTTTCAATTCCACATGTCCACATGGCCCTCTTGCTGAGATAAAAACTTATGTACTGAAAAGAACAGACTGATTTTCATTCCTTTGAAAGCCTTTTTCTTTAAAGGATCCTTGAGCTCTGATGACTCAGTTTTTCCAGCAGTCATTGAAGGATAATTCAGGGACAGAATTCAAGGCTATCCTTGTAAGTTTTCAGAGAACTCTTTGAACATTGCCTTTTGAGCAGTTTTCCAATATTCTGGGATGTCAATTGTATCTCTAGTTTCATTCTTTGGTGTAAGGAGATTCTCTAAAGAAGTAGACTAGATGGACAAATGGAATTATTTTTGTCCTTTAAAAAAAATCCTTGCTCTGATGTATAGAGTTTTTGAGTTCAGAGTATCTTAGAAATTCTCTAGTCCCAACTCACATTTAAAAATGAAAAACCTGAGATCCAGTGCAATCTAACAAATCTGAATTAATGTGAATTTGTTAGTGCTTACTATATATAAGGTAGTATGCTCAGTGCTGGTGATACAGAAGCAAACTGGAAAAACAAACAAAAAAATACCAGTCTGTTTTTATGGACTGAGGATGCATTCTAGAGCCAGCTTGGAAGAGTAGATAGAATACTGAAATTTGAATCAGACCAACCTCAGTTCAAATATGGCTGCAGACTCTTAACTAGCTCTGTGAGCCTAGACAAGTCCAATAATCCTCTGTCTCAGTTTCCTCATTTGTAAAATGGGATAACAAAAACACCTACCAAAAGGCAGGGCAGGAAGATGAATGTAATGATGTAAAAGAAAGCACTTTGGAAATCATTTGTGGCACGGTAAATAGGAAACTGGTCTTGAAAGACCTATGATCAGGGCTCATATCTGAGGATATAATGACTCTGGGCAAGTCTCTTACCCTCTCAGTGCTCTAGTGGATGCACAGTGAAGATAAAGGGAATGAAGAAAAGAAGGGACTGGATTGTGTTGGTGGGGGGAGTTTTCTCCCCGGAGAGTTGCCAGTATCAGGAAATTACAAGCTCAGTCCCATTTCCTCCTTGTGTTCTCATTCCTGTCATCCTCCTCCTCTTCCTCGTCCTGCTCCTCATGCTCACTCGCCCTTTAAAATGCAAGCTGCTTGAGGGTAAGGGCTATTTCATATTTTCTTTGTTTCCCCAGTACATAGTAGGTGCTTAAAAGTGCTTACTTGCTGAATTAATGCATAAATTAATTGTCTTCAAATTGAGTGGTGTTGTGGAAAGAATCTCTTTATCCTTAGTATTTCACCTGGATGAAGAACAGGTCTGTAGCTTGCAAATCAGTTAATTAACAAACATGAATTAGCATCATAGAGAATAAGGGCATATATTTTAGAACTGGAAGGAAATGAATCGAATCTCCTCATTTTACACATGAGGGAAATGAAACACAAAGTGAATAGATCTGGGTCACATAGATAATGTCTGAATTCAGATGTGAGCCCAGGTCTTTTCCACTATACACTGATGCCCTCCAAAAGACCCGATTGATATGGTTTAGTGACCATTAGTAAGAACAAAGAATCTCAGCCACGTAATGGCAAGAGAACTCATTTATATATATCTAACCAGTTTACTATGTGCCAGAAAGACCAAAATAGACCATTGCCTTCAAGGACTTTACATCCTAAAGGAGGAATCATCATATAAATAACTTAGGTCCTTACAAGGTACACACAGAGTAGAGGGAGGGTTATTTTAGAGAGGGGGTGCTAGCAGTGGGAAATCAACAAAGGTTTGGATTCATGTTATGTTAGAGACACCTTGACAAATTAGATCATCTCACCCTCATCTGTGGTCCTTGGAGCATTAACACCATACGTGTGAGCCTGTTTATGGACATCATTAAGAAAGTTAATTGCTAATATGCTCCTTACCAATCCACAAATAACAATCTCATTAAAATTGCAAAATTGCAGATTTTCTGTACTTGATTTATAAAGTAAAGATGCTGCTTGGAATAATAAAAATAATAAACAACCCTCCAAATTCTCTAAAAAGAACATTCAGAAATAACAGGTGACCTCTTAACCATTGGAAGATAAATACTAAGTTTCTTACCCATCTATAAAGAAAAATTCTGAGATTTTTCATGGGATTCTTCATTTTTTTCAAGTGGATTTTCCTCTAACATTTCATTACAAATTTTAATATTATCTAAACTATTTGATGCATGTAGGGAGTCTGCCCAAATGCTGAGTCTACATTTTAAGGAGATGTGTTAATTACTCACTCATGCAGTGTAAGAGCTGAAAGAGACTGCAGAGATCATTTCTGTCCAACCCCCTCATTAGTTAAGAAAAATGTCACTGACTACAGCTATATATATATACACACATATGAATACACACATTTACACACATATATATACACACATGCATACATACATACTCCATACATCTATGTATATATTTTTATTGTACTCTCATTTAAAACATTAATTTTTCTCTCTATCAATTAAAAGATTTTTAACTAATGTACTCTTATTTCATGGAGGCATGAAGGTGATCTCAGAGTCTGAAAGCCAAAGATGAAGCTCTGATAAGTCCCTATGTATTGTAAGGCTTTAAGTGTGGGATGTTCCTCTCGCATGTGAACCAGCCTGGCTAAGGTCAGAATTTAGCCCCAGAGGATTAACTCCCTAGAGATGAGATTTATAAAGGGCATAGGAGCATAAGTGTTAAGCTGCAAGAGACCTTGGAAGCTGTCATTTTAAAGATGAGGACTTTGGGGCGCAGAGAGATTGTGATTTGCCCATAATCGCACACTTAGAGGGTGTCTGAGGAAGGATTTGAACCTGACTGTAGGTCAAATGTCCTATCCATTTATAATACGTTGACCTTAATGCTCTTATTTCAAAGTGCAGGATACTACAGAGGTTGTAACTTGTCCAAGTCACACAGCTAACAAGTGGTAAAGCTGGGCTTTGAACCCTGGACTTGTGGCAGACTGACCCCTTCTCAATTAAAGCATGGTAGAGCTATAGTGCAGGAGGGAATCACCAAATTAGTAAAAGGCAAGCCTTAAAAGGCAGAGATGGCAATTTTATTTCTCATCTTTTTATCCCTTACAGTCTAGTTAGGTCCCAATAGGGGTGAATAATGAATCCCTTAAAATGAGCATATTATTCAAATTCACATTTCATATTTTGATTGGGCTAGAACCAATGACCATATTTTACATACTTATAATAAGAGTGTGGAATTTGAACACATACCACCACTTCAAGGGATTAATTATTCACACCAATCAGGACTTATCTGCGCAGTGCCTTGTATATAGTTGTTGTTCAGCATTTTCAGTAATGTTCAACTCTTTGTGACCCCATTTAGGCTTTTCTTGGCAAAGATACTGGAGTGGTTTACCATTTTTTTCTCTAGTTCATTTTATCGATGAGGAAACTGAGGCAAATAGGGTTAAGTGACTTGCCCAGGGTCACACAGCTAGTAAGAGTCAGAGGCCAGATTTGAACTCGGGAAAATGAATCTTCCTGATTTCAGACCCATCCCTCTATCCATTGTACCATCTACTCTATGAAATTTAATATTTTTATTTTTTTGATAGTCTACACCATGCCATTCAGCTGAATAGTAAGCTTACTGAGTTAGTACATTAGCTCATATATCTAGGAGAGGCATTATAGTCAGACAAATGAATCGGGACCACCATTGAATAGGAAGAAGACAGATGAGACTGCATTTGAGAAATTGTGTGCTACTTTCCCCAATCCCAAGCTCCCAAACATAAAACCCAATTTTTTAAATGATAAAAAGCACAAGTGCTTTCTCCAGGGGTGCTGTATGTTGGAATGCCAGTCTCCAAAGAATCAAATTGTAAACCAAATTTGTAAACCAAAAAATATAATGGAGAAATGCATTGTGGGAACAAGTAGACTGCACTGTGTTGCTCATGAAGACCTATGTTCAAAAAAAAAGTTTAAGGACATATGTGGCAGATTGATAGAAACAAAGACACACAGATGATACACAGATAAAACATTTATTAAGCACTTATGATATACCAGGCATGGTGCTAAATGCTGGCAATGTAAGCAAAAATAAAATGATAAAAACAGTCCTTACTCTCAAGACAACACGTAAAAGGAAATTGGAACGAGTTTTGGAGGGAGGGAAAGGAGGATTGGGAAAGTATGGAGAGAGGTGAACCTGACCTTTTCATGAAATGCTGGTCCCAGGCAGAAACGCACGATCAGAGAAAAGAACTCTGAAAGAACATTGATAGGAATCCCAGGATTTAATATAGATTCTAATGAGGGCACACATCCATAGAAAAAGTGCCGTGTTCAAATGCTTGGAGGGTACTAAATATAGAACCTAATTAAGCATCTAGATTACATTAATATGCATTATTTTTGTGAAATTGGGAGCTGTTTCCTTTTTGGCTGATCAGATTAACAGTTAGTCAATGAAATGCTATCACTGATGGATAAGTTAATAACGACTCGCCAGTACCTTTATCCATGTATGAGTTTTTCATTGTGGAAACATATTCTGCATCCACCTCTGTTCATTCTGTGAGATTCTTTTTCTTATAAAGCCTTCCCAGATAATTTTCTCAATGCTCTACAGCCTTCTTCTCCCCACTCCCACCCTTCCCCCCAATATTTTATATGTACCAGTACCATAGTTATCCATAGTTGCTATGCCTTACTATCTCTGTATGACTGACCTACCTTCATTTTTGGCCATATATAACTGATGATCTCTCTCTCTCTCTCTCTCTCTCTCTATCTCTTTTTCCTCTCTCTCTCTCTCTCTCTCTCTCTCTCTCTCTCTCTCTCTCTCTCTCTCTTTGTCTATCTATCTACATATATATTTATATCAATTCATAAATGCAAATGATCATTGAGAATGGTTCCGTCTACTCACTCCTATCATGTGCCTGTCCTTTGGCTTTTGGATTATATGCATTTTCTTTTCTTTTGAGATCATGATGCTACTAGAGTTACAGATAAATGTTGACAGTAACAATATTAATGTAAACGTAGAATGTATGCATTTATGTATGCATCTATGGGCATGCATGTATGTTAGGGGCCCACTCAGCATTGCTGAAAGTGCTGCATAATTTTCATGATTAATTCTAGATCTGACTTCTTGTCCATTTATAGAGCTTGCTCAAGATGCTAAAATCAAAGGACTAAATAATTCTCGAGTCAGAAGAGATCATTTAGTCAAGTAACCAAAAAAATGAACAATTATTGATTAGGCATCAACTACATGCTGGACACTCTGCTAGGCACCAGAAACACAAATATGATGTGTCAAATAATCCTATTCACAAGGAGCTTCTATTCTGATGGGGAAGGCAAGAAATGTATGTGTTTGTGTGTATGTGTGTGTGTGTGTGTGCTTGTATGTATGTATATTTGTGTGTATTTTATATATAATACATCTGCATTATATACATATAAAATATATATACATGCAGATATACACATATAAATATTTATACACAAATACAGATTTGTAGACATATATACATATATGTATACACATGTATACACAGCTATATACCTATATATATACATGTATACACACATATATGCATATACATATGAGTAGGATATACCAGTTACAAGTGATAGAAGGGAGATTTCAATTTTAGACATTTGAACCCAAGCTCATTGTTAACCATCTGTGAAAAAACCATCTTGGACTTGGACTTTTCATAGCTTCTCCTCCATCACAGTAGGGAATACTTTCGCCTCTTTGGAGTTAGAGGATCTGAGTTTGAATTTCAACTTTTCCACTTATGATCTGTACAGTCTCAGTGAAGCCATTAAATCTGTTAGCCATAGTTTTCTCTTTCATAAAACAATGCTGTCGGGCCAGATGACCTTTAAGATCCTTCTCAGCTCTAAATGCATGAATCTATCATTTATTGAGCATGCTAATTAAGATTCTACATAACTGAGCATGGTTCTATGACTTATTGTGCTTGTTGATGCCTTGTTTGATATCAATAGTCAGAGGATTATTGAACAAACAATAACATTGATATTGACGATGCCACCAATGTTTCCATCACGCTGTAAATGTGCCAGAAATTTCAGTGGAAGGCACTTTATATAACATCTATAAAAATTATTCATGTAAATGGATTAATCCTTTAGTTCATTTTGTCTCAAACAAAATTCTTGAGAATCAAACCTAACACAAGCCATATGGCCCATAATGGCACAGTTTCTATTTTTTTCTTTTAGTTTCTTAAGATTCATGTTAATTAAAGATATGGGGCCTTCTCTGAAAACTGTGTGCCCAATCCATTCAGTTCAGAGTACCTTTATTTTCTTACTTGCAAATGTCTCTACCTTTGCCATGAAGACAGAGAGGACGTCAATAATTTTATGCTTTTCATTGCAGCAGAAATAAAGGAAATTAATATATTCAATGGAAGTAGGAGGTAATTCTTTGAATAAAACTTTTCAACTTTCATATACATATGTCTCAATTTTCTACTTTCAGGTCTAAGGTCCAAAAGCTAAGTTTTTTTATAAATGTGGTTCCTATTCAATTCAACTGCTTGGTATTGTGTTAGACTAGGAAAGATAAAGAGTTTAGATATGACATGATGTCTGCTTTAATATAATTTGCAGTCTGGAAGGAAGAGGCAATGCATGAACAAAGGGCTATAATACAAAATTAAATAGGTTAAGTTACTTGATTTTGGTCTCTACTTCTCTTGGTGAAGAAAATATCTGATGAAGAAACACTCTACCAATGTAGACTGGGAAACATCCTGTACCTTAAAATCTTTGGTAGAGAGCATAGGACAGTTCAGACAGGGAAACAACTCAGCTGGGTAATGCTGATAGTACCCTATTAAATTTAATACATACTAAACCAAACAAATGGGCAGCTAGGTGACACCATAGTGCACAGAGTGCCAGGCCTGGAGTCAAGAAGACTCATCTTCTGAGTTCAAATCCAGACTCAGACATTAACTAGCTGTGTGACCCTAGTCATTTCACCCTGTTTGCCTCAGTTTTCTTATCTACAAAATGAGCTGGAGAAGATTGTAAATTACTCCAATATCTTTGCCAAGAAAACCCAAAATGTGGTCTCAAAGAGTTGGTTGTGACTGCGATGACAGAACAAAAATAAACAAGAATCAATCTATATGTAATAGATTAATGATTCAATATGTGATCTTCCCTTCTGCCTTTCTTCATCCTCACCTATGTCTTGCCATCGGGATGACTCTGGAGGAGAGAGTGGGGCTGATGACTTTGCACAGCCCTGTCTCACTTAAATCCAATTCACTTGCAAGTCAAGAAAGACATCACCCTCCTGACGCCATTGGTCTTCGAGAATGTAGGACGAACAACTATAATATGTATGTGTACATATATATACATATATATATACATGTATATGTTTATAAATTTTGCATATATTTGTATATATATATATACACACATATCCAAATTCATATTTTTTGATAGTTTATAGCTCACAATTTAAAAAAAATAATATAATGTTTTAAAATTCCTAAAAAATTTTCAAAAGCAAGAAAATTGGGATCATTGAAAGATTAAATGTCCTACTCAAGGTCACACAGTCACTATATGTCACAGGGAGAATGAAAATTTAGATTTTCTTGAAATAGGGTGACTCTGACTTCACTACATCATCCTTCTTCTGATGATAAACACATTAGTGAAGGCATAAACAAGGTGAAGTGATTGCCCAGGGTCACACAGCTAGTAAGTGTCTGAGGCTGGATTTTAATTCAGGTAGGTGAGTCTTCCTGACTCCAGGGAGTGCTTGCTGGAGGAGGAAACATTTGAATTGGGTTCTAAGAGATAAGCTGGAACCTAAGAGGTAGAGGGCATCTGAGGGCTAGTGAGTAAAGATAAAGAAGGAAGAAAGTACAGGTTGTTTTTAAGGGGTAGTGAGCTTGACTGGAGTGAGGAGACTGAAGACAAACTAGTATGAGAAAAACCTAGAAATGGAGGCCCATAATACCAAGCAGATCAATTTGATCTTCTGTGTATCTGTGTGTGTTCATCCTTCATTGCCAAAGAAGACCATGCCATTAGAGAAATGATGATATGACTTGTACTTGACTTTGTTTTGAGTGAGGGAGGGCTGTGCAGGTCACCAGCTTCCCTTCTCCTTCAGAGCCATCTGAATCCAGTGACCAGATATTCCTCAGTATGGCTGGAGGTGACCCAGGATGAGGCAATTGGAGTTAAGTGACTTGCCCAAGGTCACACAGCTAGTGAGTGTCAAGTGTCTGAGGTGAGATTTGAACTCAGGTCCTCCTGACTCCTGCACTGGTGCTCTCTCCACTGCACCATCTAGCTGCCCATTCTTTCTTCTATAGGCAATCAGAAACCACCAGAGGATTTTTAGCAGAGGATGGCATCTAGAAGGGTGTAATAGTGTTTTTCTGTCCTTACTTGCTGATCCAACTTATAGTTGCAAGGCACTCTAGTATGTAATTAGTGAACCAAAGTCCTATGTGGATATTAATGTGTTTCTTGTATTCATATAGAATCCTTAAATCTTGAAAACTATTGTTTTTGAAGAAAATTGAGTTAAATAATGTATTTTGGCCACAGAGAAACTTAAAGACATCATCATCATAATTAGTCTTTAACATAACATTTTTCCATTTGCAAAATACTTTAAAAAGCTAATTTTTTCTTACAAATCACCCTTGGAAATATGTGTATTATTACTCCTATTTTATAAATAGGGAAACTGAAACAGAGGCTAAATGACTTCCTCAGGGTCATATATCTACTAAGTGTTTGAAAATTTGAACTTAGGTCTCCCTCCTTTCTTGGTGAGCTCTTTTCGCCGAAGCCTGCATATGTGTGTGTGTGTGTGTGTATGTGTATATATATATAGTTATTTGATATCTTTATTTATTTTCATACTTGCTACTCTTTATTACATATTTTTATATGTTATACAATGTATGATATTTATTATATATTGTTATATGTAGTACATAATGTAATATCATATAATTATATATTATACATCTCTAAACATGTTATTTATATATTACTATGCTTTATTTTAATATTTGTTTTACTTTATTTTTCATATTTCAAAATACATTACAATACATAATACTTATTATATATTGTTATTTACAGTATGTAACAATATCATATTTATATGCATATAACTATATATTTAGACCTATATAAATGTATTATTTACATATTGCTTGCTTTGTCTGCTATTCTTGAACAGCCAGATCATAAAGTCCTTTGTTCAAACTCCCAAAGAACTATGAGCGTATAGACAGAGGTATAGAGGATTAAGTCTTTTGACTCTGGGCGGTGTAAAGAAAATTGCATATGTTAGGTTAAGGTCATGAGAGCAGGACCTAAATCCATGTGATTCTCTGATAAACTTGCAAGGTCAGCTATGGGATAAACCCAAACCTCTTTCCCTTCCTTTCCTCCCTCCCTCATATCCCTACCACTCTCGGTCTATTATAATGTTCAGTGATATCTAAGCATAAATTGGAGAATAGATACAAGAAATGATACCTTGTCTGTTCAGCAATAAAGATGTTAGAAAGGCCAATGCAAGATTAAGAAGAGAAAACTGTTACAAATGGCAAATAGCCTATGTAAGCCATGTGGTTTTCTCCAATACCAGAACAAGTCTCTATACCTTTTTCAAAGGTTCTGTATTTTGGTTGGTGGTGTTGACACTAATGTTATCATTAGTGGGTCAACAATCCTCTAGACCTCAGGGAAGATAATCTCAGTTGAAAATGGCTTAGGGTGGGGTATCCATTTCAGAAGCCATGTTCTTAAATCTTCCTTGTGGGCTAAAGAGGCAATACATTTGACTTCAGATAAATCAGTTTTGTGAATAAACTTTTTTTTTCTGACATGAGTATAGGAAACCTCTAAATTATTCATTTAGAAAGCATTTTTTGCTAATGTTAGAAAAGAATGGATGAGAAAATTTGATCACCTACCTTGCCCCTAATAAGTTATTAATAAATTAAGCCTCTATTTCAGAAGGTGTGTGTAGGAGTGATGGGTTGAAGGGGGTAAAGAGGGAAGTTAGGCAGACTTGTTAAAAGGTTATTGGGGGCTGTATATGGAAAGTTTTGCTTAACTATATTCTTAATATAATTTATTTATTTTCAGTTTTTAACATTCATTTCCACAATATTTTAAATTCCAAATTTTCTCCCCATCTCTCCACTCCTCCCATACCAGGACAGCATGAACCCCAACTACCCCTTTGCCCAATCTGCCTTCCCATTTATCACCCCCTTTCTCCCATCCCTCTCTCCTCTATTTTCCTGCGGTTCAAGATAGATTTCTATGCCCCATTGCCTGTACAACTTATTTTCCAGTTGCATGCAAAAACAATTTTTAACATTCATTTTTAAAACTTTGAGTTTCACATTCTCTCCCTTCCTCCCTCTTCATCTACCACCATTGAGAAAGGAAGCAATTCAATTCGGGTCACACATGTGTAGCCATGCAAAACTCTTCTATAACAATCATGTTGAAAAAGACTTACCACATTTCCCTCTGTCTTATCCTGCCCTCCATTTATTCCGTCCTCTCCCTTGTCCTGTCCCCCCATAGTAGTGTTTGCTTCTGATTACCCTTTCCCACAATCTGCCATCCCTTCTGTTATGCTCCCTCTCCTATGTCTTTCCCCCCTGCCTTTCTGCAGGGTAAGATAAATTTCCATACGCAATTGAATGTGTGTTATTCTCTCCTTAAGCCAAATCTGATGAGAGTATCTTATTCCCTCTCACCTACCCCCACTTTCCTCCATTGCAAAACTCTTTCTTGCCTCTTTTGTGTGAGATGATTTACTACATTCTACCTCTCCCTTTCTCTTTCTTCCAGTACATTCCTCTCAACACTTAATTATTTAATTATTATTCATTTCACTCTGTACCCTCTGTCTATATCCATGTCTGTCTACCTATCTATCTACACACATACACACATGTACACCCACATAATTAATACATATATAATATACACATACATAAACACACATGTACATATGTATGTACATGTGTGTGTATGTGTATATACATACATATATCTATATATATCTATATATATACATATAGATATATAGATATATATATATAATGTATTCCCTCTAACTACCCTAGTACTGAAAAAGGTCTCATGAGTTACAAATAATGTCTTTCCATGTAGGGATGTAAACAGTTCAACTTTAATGAGTCCCTTTTAGCTTCTCTTTCCTGTTTACTTTTTTATGTTTCTCTTGATTCTTGTGTTTGAAAATCAAATTTTCTATTTAGCTCTGGTCTTTTAAACAAAAATGCTTGCAAGTCTTATATTTCATTGAAATTCTTTTTCCCCTGAAGGATTATACTCAATTTTGCTGGGTAGGTGGTTCTTGGTTTTAATGCTAGCTCCTTTGACCTCTGGAGTATCATATTCCAAGCCTTTTGATCCTTTAGTGCAGAAGCTGTTAAATCCTATGTTATCCTGATTGTATTTCTACAATACTTGAATTGTTTCTTTCTGGCTGCTTATAACATTTTCTCCTTGACCTGGGAACTCTGGAATTTGGCTACAATATTCTGAGAAGTTTACCTTTTGGGATCTCTTTTAGGAGGTGATAGTTGAATTCTTTCCATTTCTGTTTTACCCTCTAGTTCTGGAATATCAGGGCAATTTTCCTTAATAATTTCTTGGAAGATGAAATCTAGGCTATTTTTTCTTTGTTATGCTTTTCAGGTAGACAAATAATTTTTAAATTATCTCTCCTGGATCTATTTTCCAGGTCAGCTGTTTTTCCAATGAGATATTTCTCATTGTCTTCTATTTTTTCATTCTTTGGGTTTTGTTTTATAATTTCTTGATTTCTCATAAATTTATTAGCTTCCATTTGCTCCATTCTAATTTTGAAGGAATTATTGTCTTCATTGACCTTTTGAACTTTTTTTTGCCATTGGGGTATTATTTTTAAAGGTGTTATTTTCTGTGGCATTTGTTTTAGCAAGCTATTGACTCCCTTTTTTAATGATTTTCTTCCCATTGCTTTCATTTCTCTTCCAAATTTTTCTTCTACTTCTCTTAATAGATTTTCAAAATCCTTTTTGAGTTCTTCAATGGACTGAGACCATTTCATATTTTTCTTGGAGGTTTTGGATATAGGAGCCTTGACCTTACTATCTTCCTCTAGTTATATACTTTGATCTTTCTTTGGTTGTATGTTTTGATTTTCTTCATTGTAAGTAAATACCATTTCACCAAGAAAATAACCTTGTTTTCCCCTTTTTGGTCATTTTCCCAGTCAGTTACTTGACTTTTGAGCCCTTTATTAAGTGGAGAGTGTATTGCCCCAAGTTTCAGGGGTTTTGTGCAGCTGTTTCAGCGATATTGCTAAGGATCTGTAAATTCTCAGTTCCTCCAAAGTGAAAGGAGAGGTGTTTACTCCTTTCCTGGAGTCTACTCTGGTCTTTGAGCAACCATAAGCCCTCTTTTCTGTCCTGGAACTGCGAGTAGGATTCCTTCTTCACAGCTGCCACCAGCTCTACCTCCTTAGCAGTCCTTCTTGTCCCAGGACTGTCACTCAGGATTGCAACTCAAATCAGCCTCTTGTTTCTGTAGGCTGAGAGCTGCAGAAGCAGTGTCTGCTGCAGCAGTGGCTGCTGCCACTCTAGGACTGAAACCTATTCCTCTCTCACTCAGATGATGCCACTAACAATGTTATTAGAAGAGGAACAGAATTTTTAGGGGGAATGATTATAAACCTATATGTGAATTTGTGTAGAACATCAAGATAGAGATGCCCTGCAGACATTTGGAGATGAGGGCATCTAGGTGAGAGAGAGAGAGAGAGAGAGAGAGAGAGAGAGAGAGAGAGAGAGCACCTTGGTTAACAACTTATGGCAAAAACAAGAAAGTGAGTGGTCAGTATAGGAGACAGAGAAGGCGCAATCAGAGAGGCTGGAGAAACAGCAGAATGAGATACTTTTGATTTTGAGTCCTTGGTTCTGCTATCTATTAGCTGTGTGACCTTGGACAAGTCACATAACCTCTTTAGGCTTCCTTTTCCTTGTCTATAAAATGAGGGATGTCAGGCTAGATGGGTTTCTAAGGTCCTTTCAAGCTCTAAAGCCTGTAATCCCATAATCCTATGATCCTAAAGCCAGGGAAAAGAGACTAACCAGAAGGAGGGAGTGATCTGCAGTGTCTACTACCCAGAGGTCAAGGAGGATTAGAGCTGGAAAAAAGCCATTGGTTTCAATGTGGAAGGAAGAGGTCCTCTGCGCTTTTTGAGAGAGCAGTTTCCAGAGCAGTGGGGGCAATTGCCAGATTTCAAGCTACTGTAACATGGAGGTTTCAGGAAGGACAGATTCCCTGTGAAATGAGATGAAATGACAGGACCAGTGTTTCTCAAGTACAATAAGCATGCAAATTATTTGCCTGCTCTTTTGCATTAGCAAAACAAGAATGTAATGACTTCCTCCCACTCACTTAATTTTTGGCAGTTAGGATAAGAGGATTTTCTCTCCTGCTATGCTTGTGACAGGCTGTCATATTGCTGCAGAGAAGGAAAAAAAAACCCTAAATGATCTGGAATTTGCCGTAAGAATGGGGGAGGATTTCACTTGTTATTTGGAGATGGTCTTTAGATGAATAATCATTTGACCTTGAGAGCCAGGAGCTACTTGTCTCTATCTGTTGGATCCTGATTTCCCCAGAGAGGTACTCCAGGCATCTCTGTGCAGGCTGTGCCTGCGGATCAGCTGGGCAATGCCTTTTTCATGGTCCTTGCTTAGATAGATCTCTCAGTGGGGTTAGGCTCAAGTAAAGTAGCTTAAGTAGCAAGTTATATTTATCAACAGTAAGCAGCAGTCTCAGGAAGAGTTCTATCCAGGCACCAAATAAAGCTATGTTTGTTGCTCCAATTGTGGTCATGTCTCAATAGAACGACTTGGATTTATATTTTTACCCATTATTGCCACTAGTGGCTAAGCTTCTTCTGTAAGTTTTAATGCAAGCAATAGAAAATGATCAAAGGGAACTCATCTAATTACACAGGATTCTAATACTTGTCTAAGATAATAGAGTGAACTTCCCTCTTACACCGCCCCCCCTCCCAAATATGAATTGATCTACTCTCTTGGGGAAGAGATCTGGTCTATGGAAGTCTGCTCTGGAAGGCGCTGTTCCAGATGGAAAGAGGAGGGCAGTGGGGAACAGGCCAAGAACTGTTCTCCAAGGGGGCCCTAGAAATTATTATGGGGACATACAAGTGTATGTATGTGATTGACCAGGACAGGAGAGGAAGAGAGAAAAACTTGGAGAGTCCAAATGGGCAATGCCCTTGGTTATCACACTTTTATACTATTGCATCTCAACATTTTAATTGAATTCAACAAACAAATGACATAAAATATGCAAACCTCTTTCATATTAATAATTTGATAATTGCCTCCTACGTACTAGGTACACAAGAGATGAAACGTCAGTCAGTCAACAAGCAATTATCAAACACCTACTATGTGTCGGGCATTATGCTAAGCACTAAAGATAGAAAGAAAGACAAAAAACAGTCCCTCCTCCCAAGAATTTCACAGTCTAATGGGAGAGACAACTTGCAAATGGCTGTGTACAAAGAAGATAAAGACAGAACATTTTGGAGAAAGGGAAGGCACTAGCATTGAAGGGATCAGGAAAGGCTTCCTGTAGAAGATGGGATTTTAGCTGGGACTTGAAAGAAACCAGGGAGGGCAGGAAATAGAAATGAAGAGAGAGAGAGAATTCCAGGGTAGTGAACGTGTCTGGAGTTGGAAAATAGACTGTGTTGTTCAGCAGATATACATCCTTACCTTCTTCCCAGCTTTATGGCATAAAATAAAAATGGTATATAAGTTAATTCTTTCAGGTTAAGGACTGTATTCTGCTTTTCAGTGATACCTGATGCCCTACAGAGGACAGTTCTTGACCTCAAAAAAGTTAACTCAAGGGTGGTGAGCCTGCCCCTGATGTTAGCTTATTACATAGTATTGTAAGATTGAGAAAGGAGTAGGCAGGGTGTACTTCTGTCCATATTGGACATTTTATCATGTGCCCCACTGCCCTCCTCTTTCTATTTGGAACAGCAAACGTAAAAGACCACCCCTCTCCTTGGGAGAGTCAATCAATTCACTTTTTTGGGTGGGGGCAGGGAGGGTTACCAAATTATCCTAGACAAATATTAACAGCTTCTCTGGTCAACCACCCTGAGTAATATTACAGTTATGAACTGAAACCTTGCTACCTTCCAGGGTTTTGGAATGGGATTAATGCCTTGCCCCTACCAGCCAGAACAATAATGTGTTTAAGGACAGTAGATTCCGATGGACTACATGACTAGGCGGAGAAGATGTTTTTTATTGTTAATAGCTCACTCTGTTTTTGGATAGAACTCTAAGATATTATTGGTAGCCAGGTGGCACAGTCTGGATAGAGTGCCAGGCCTGGAGTTAGGAAGATTCATCTTCCTGAGTTCAAATCTGATCTAAGATACTTACTAGCTGCATGACCCTGGGCAAGTTACTTAACCCTGTTTGCCTCAGCTTCTTCATCTATAAATTGAGTTGGAAAAGGAAATGGCAAACCCGTCTAGTATCTTTGTCAAGAACCCCCCCACTCCAACTGCAGTCACAAAGAGTTGGACATGACTGAAATGACTGAACGACAATAAATACATACATATATATATATATATACATATTTCATATATAAAATATATTTATATTTACTTATCTTTTATATTTCATTTTCATTTAATTTTATAAATTATTTGTGATCCTGGGCAAGTTGCTTAGTCTCTGTTTCAGTTTCCACATTTCTGAAATAATATATCTATTTCTGAGGGTTGTTGTGTGGGGAAAAAAAATGAGATTTTGCAAATATAAAAATATTCAATCACATATTGAAATATTAAAGCATACATATATTTATGCATATGCATATAAATAAATGTGTATATATACAATCTGTTATATATACATATCTGCTATATATATATATATATATATATGTGTACACACACACACACACACACACACACACATACATACACACATATTCGCCCCCATCAGAATGTAAGTCCTTGAGAGTAGAAACTGTTTTTCTTCTGACTTGTCTATGTAAAGCAGCGCCTGGTCCAAAGTAAATACGTCACACGTTTATTGCTTGTCTGCCTTTGCGCAGGGAAGAATTTGGATACAAATTAAAGACAGGAGGTGGTGCTCTTATCAAAATTGGTAGAGAAATGTGAGGGTTAAAAATCCTCATTGAATACCTCACTTTCTCCAACAGGCTTTGGGTAGAAATACAGGCAACATCAGCAGAGAACTCAGGCTATGCTTGTTATATGAATATAGGATGAGAGGTTTAGAGCTCACACCTTCAAAATCATCAAGTTCCACCTCCTCATTTTACAGATGAGGAAACTGAGATTCAGAGAGCTGAAATGACCTGCCCAAGGTGATATATATAGAAAGTACCTGAGGCAGGATTGAAAACTTAGTCTTCCTGATTCTAGATCCAGCTTCTGTCTGCTATACCTTCAATTTGTGTCTGAAACAAGGGAAATTATTTGTTGAGAATGGAGTGTATTGTAAAGGCAGTTTGGGCTAGGGGTTATTTCTACTCAAAATGATTGCAAGGGAAACTATTCTGACTAAGTTCTATTCACTTTATTCTGTATAACAGATTATAGGCAGACAGATAGACATAGATAGACAGACAGACAGATAGACAGACAGACAGACAGACACAGATAGATAGATAGATAGATAGATAGATGTGAAAAGGGAGGGAAGGAAGGAGGTAAATAGATGGGTTTTTAGGTGAGGGAACTGGGGCTCAGAGAGCTTGTAATTTGCCCAAGATCTCGCAGGAAGTTTGTGGCAGAGCTGGAATGACGAACCAGGTCATTGATTATCAGTCTGGTTCTTTATTTCTATCCTGCTACTTATCCTAATTAATGCTTCAACATTTCTCCTGCATTCTACCTCATAAGCCACCTCTCTGGCCATGGGGAGACTGACCATGCCATCCAAAGCCTTTCCAGTTGGATGGGTCTTTCCATAATGAGTCTTCTACTGGCTATAAGTCACCTCTATGCTAGAATGAGATATCAGAGAGGGACACTAGTAGAAAAACTTGAAAGTAGCGACAGCAATAGGCAATTTGCTATAGTGGAGTCCCAGGAGAGACCAGATAATTTTTGGGGGGAGGGGACCTGGAATTAGAAGGAGCTGAGTTCAAACTCCCCCTCAGACACTTAATAAACTATATGAACTTGGACAATGCATTTCTCTGAGACTCAGTTTCCTCATGTGTAAAATGGAGAATATTAAAGGTACTTGCCCTCCTGTGGTTGGTGTGAAGTTGAAATATGCATGTTTTGCAAACTTTAAAGCAACATGTCATGTTAATTGTCTTTGTATGCTTAGCATGGAGCACAGTGTGCCCAGCATGGAGAAAACTCAATAAATAAATGCTTGATAACTCCTGATTCATTGCTAATACTTTGGAGTTAAAGACATTCTCATATTCATTCTATTATTTGAAGTGCACATGGGACTGGACGACTCAATAGCCTGACATGGTTATTATCAACAGGCATGATGAATGTCTTGGATTTAACTGGAGCACTTAGCCTTTAAATGCAGCATGACAGAGGAATTGTAAAGGGTCTTTTAATAGTAGCTTATTGTTGTGTTTCTTGAGCTGTTTCATTTGTGTCTGACTTCTTATGATCCCATTTGGGGTTTTCTTGGCAGAGATACTGGAGTGGTTTGCCATTTTTTTTTCCAGATCATTCTACAGATGAGGAAAGTGAGGCAAACAGGGTGAAGTGACTTGCTCGGGGTCACACAGCTGGTAAGTGTTTCAGGCCAGATTTGAACTCAGGGAGACGTGCCTTTCTGACTCCAGACCCAATGCTCTATCCACTATGGTACATATTCCAGCAAGAGATTCTTGGGATGTGCTTGGCTACACTGTCCAGTGTTATTAACATAAAAGTACAGTGGAATCTTAAAGTCATTTTCTGATACCTCGTGTGGGAATGACTCTGGGTTCATAGGATCACAAACCAATAGAAGGGACCCTGGAGGCCATCATTTTTACAAATAAGGACACTGCATCCCAAAGCGTTCAAGTGACTTGTCCAAGACTGAACAGGTAGAAAGTAGCAGGTCTGCTTGAGTCCAAAGTCAAATCTTTCTACTGTATCATGTTGTCTCTCAAAGACCAAGTGGAAAAATGGATAGAGGACTAGGTTGGAATCAGGAAGACCTGAGTTAAGATTTGGCTCAGACCCTTATTATGACACGGCTAAATGATCCTGAACAAGTCATTTAACTTCTGTCTGACTCAGTTTCCTTATCTGTAAAATGAGAATAATGACATCACCTAACTCCCAGGGTTGTGAGGACCAAATACAATGTACTGAGTCTGATGAATCCTGGGCAACTGTCCAAATATCCTGCTATAATACAACTGTTTCATATAGTTGTCCCGCCATTTGTAAACTTACTGATATATAGTAGATGCCAAATAAATCCTTGTTTCCTTTTTTTTTTTCAATCTGGCAGCTCTAGTTCTAGCAAGCTAGAAAGGCTTAGGGTATGAGTCTATGGTTGATATCCTAAGACCAGTCTACCTTAGTTTGAAGAGACTTATCATCAGGTTAGTTTTAGGGGGATGGATTTTTCAGCCACAGTAGCTCTAGAAGGCCTTCTATTCAATTACAGGATAGGGATAAAGACTAGGTCAATAATTTTATTGGTGAAAGAAATTTTCAATACAAGGAAGGAACTTTTCTGCAATCTAAGGTCATGACCAGCAACAAATCTGAGTGCCTTTTGGACCAGATTAAAATAAAATTGAGAAATGTTTAACAAAATAAATAAAAATACGATAGATCATAGATAATGTCAACATATGATTTTCTTAGTCAATAAGCATCCTATGGGGATCCTTATGTATGATTTAGCTGACATTTCTATTTGGCTTTGACACCACTAATCTAAAGCACCAAATGTCTAGTCCAGGGTCAGGTCACACAGTCAGTATATGCCAGATATACAACTTAAATCTAGATAATCAACAAAAAAAATAAATCAAGCCTTGACTTGCAGGATTTTGCTGATTTCTGAGCCTGTATGGACTAGTTCCAGCCCACTTTTGACTCTCCTTGCAGGAAGATACTGTCATTTTTCTCTCTGTATCACCAATATCTAAAAGAATCTTGAACAAAACAGGTTAAAGTAGGTTAAACAGTGTTTCTTGAATTGTTAAATTCTATCTTAAGTTTCACCTTGCTAGAGTGGGCATCATAAGAATGTTGACCAATTGATACACACAAAAATATTCTCTGCATCACTTTTAAAAACAATTCCATTTTATTTCATTTCCAGTTCCAAACTCTTCTCCTATTTCTTCCTTACCTATCGAGAAAGTAAGAATACAAAACCCATTACAAATGTAAAGCCAAGCAAACTTTAGACTTTTGCTGAAAACAATCAAGAAAGAGAAAAAAATGTACTTCAATCTTCACTTTGAGTTTATTAGCTGTCTATCTGAAGGTGGAGAGCACTTTTCATCATGAGTCCTTTGGAATTGTAGGGGCTTGTTGTGTTGATCCATTGACTGTGTTGGTTTAAAAAAATAATATTGCTTTTACTATGTAGACTGTTCTGGTGCTGTTCACTTCACATTGCATCAATTCATATATATTTTCCCAGATTTTCCTGATGCAGTCTCCATCATTTCTTAAAGTGTAATAGTATTTATATACTTATACACCAAAACTTAATTTATATATATGTATGTGTATACAAACATATATATATACCATATATATATATGTATATGTATATACCATAACATAAATATATTGCATATTTATTTATATACCATAACTTGTTCAACTACTACCTAATTGATAGGCATCTCCTCAGTTTCTAATTCTTTGCTATCACAAAAAGAACTGCTATAATATTTTTGTACACATGGGCCTTTTTGTTTTTTCTTTGACCTCTTTAATGTCTAGATTTAGTAGTGGCATTTCTGAATCAAAGGGCATGGAAAGTTTTATAACTTTTTGGACATAGTTTCAAATTGCTCTCCAGAATGATCAGACCAACTTATAACTCCTCTAACAGTGCATTAGTATCCCTATTTTTCTACAGCCCTTCTAACATTTGCCACCTTTCTTTTCTGTCATCATAACCAATCTAGTAGTATGAGTTGTTATATGATACAATAAAAAGCAATGCAATACAATGCAACATAATACAGTACAGTACAGTGTGGTACAATATAATACATACCATACCATGCATACCATACCATACAATGCAATACAATACACATTTATTAAGCATCTACCATGTTCCATTACAAACTATGCTAAAGGGAGATACAAGTAAGAAAAAGAAAGGCATACTTCAAGAACCTTGCAATCTAATGGGGAAAGATAATACACAAAAGGAAACCAGAAGGGGAGGGTCGACAGAAGGTCCCCAGCACAAGGATGTCATGTTTCATGGAGTTCAAATCAAGCAGAACTGCAGATGGAAAATGGAGAGTAAGTTGGAAAATTCAGGTCCCAGCCCTTTATAAAGGACAGCTTTGGGAGGAGTTTAGTTTCCCACCCTCCAGCCCTTCAAACAGAGGGGAAAGGAGATGGAGGGAGTTTCAATTTGCATTTCTCTAGTTATTAATTATTTAGAGCATTTTTATATGACTATTGATAGTAATTGATAACTTTTGTGGGAACAACAGTTAGGGAGCTAGGTAGATGTCCATTGATCAGAATGGTCAAACAAATTATGGTACAAGAATGTTATAGTATATGATTGTGCCATAAGAAATAGAAAATATGAAGAATTCAGAGAAGCCTGAATTGGTTGGAAGTTTAATGAACTGATACAGAGAAAATATACATAAAGGCTACAACAATGTAAATGATGAAAATTTAAAAAGCTAAATACTGGATAATTATTTTTAATGTCTTTTAAAAGTGTTTTACTCTATATTTTTATATTCAGAACCTGGGGCAGTTAGGTGGCACAGTGGATAGATATGTCTGTCTGTTCACTTTACGATAGATGTTATAAAACCAGCAGATAGGTTTCCATTCTTACTGGTAAAGATCCCTGTTTACTTAACTTTTTCGCTCAACAACTGGAAAGCTAGAATAGAGTTATGGCTTAGAATTAAGGAGATTCATCTTCCTTGAGTTCAAATCTGATCTCAGACATTTACTAGCTGTGTGACCCTGGGCAAGTCACTTAATCCTGTTTGTCTCAGTTTCCTCATCAGTAAAGTGATCTGGAGAAGGAAATGTTGAACCACTCCAGCATCTTTGCCAAGAAAACTCTAAATGGGGTCACCAAGAGTTTGAAATGACTGAGCAAAAATAATGACAAATTCTGAATTTGTCAAACGTTGACAAACATGAACATTTCCATAGACAGAAAAGAAAAAGAAAAGAAAATTGCATATGAAGATGTGAATTTCTACTATGTACAGTACTTAGCAAATGCAACATAGACATTAGCAGCACAGCTTAGCCTGATCCCATAACTGCCTGGAGTTGATCTACTAACACTCTAACACTGGTATTTTACTTCCTCACCATCTGCAAAGCTGTTCTGCCTTTTTTTTTAAAGTCTCTTTCTCTCCTTTACAGAGTGGGGCTTTGGGGTGTGGAACACTGCATATTCTATCAGAAAGCTGACTTGTTGGTCAATTTCACTTTATCACAAAAAATGACTGAGTAGTGGAGAGGGAAAAGTTTTAAAATGAAGTTGAGGTATCAACCAAAAGATAACACTAAAAATAAGATTAAAATAAAATATAGCCCACTGCCCATAATCCTGGTTCTTAATGTCTTTTGTATTACTTTTTTGCATAGTAATCCACAAGATATGCTCTGGTGTCCATTGGGAAACTTCCAATGGTCAAGAGGCTGGTGGCAGCTGATTCAAATGGTCTTATCCTAAAGCGAGCAGGTTTTAGGCATTGGTCATGAATTTGAAGAAAGGGAAAGAGTAGAAACAGAACCTCTTTCATAGCTGAGTGATTAAAATACCCACTATTGGCTATGGCATAGTAGATGGAATGATACAAACAATAAAGTTGATTTGGACCTATGATTTTATCACTATACAGTGGATCTATGATTTTTTTTCAGTGAAATATTTTGATAAATATACTCTAATATAAGTGAGTCCCTTTATTATTGTAAGCTATGCAGTTAAAAACATTCTGAGAAGGATTTTGCAAGATTGCCAAAAGAGTCCAAGACACAAAGACTAAAAACCTTTAGTTTAGGGAATTTCCAGTGTGGAAAGTCCCTCCAGCAATGAAAATCAGCAACTAATCATTACCTCCATTTCTTTTGCCTGAAGGACTTAAAGGTTATTGTTGTTGTGTTCATCCTTTGTTGCTGAAGAAGACCAGGCCATCAGAGAAATGATGACATGACTTTTCACTTGACTTTGTTTTGAGTGAGGGAGGGCTGTGCAGGTCACCAGCCTCACTTCTCCTCCAGAGCCATCTGAATCCAGTGACCAGATATTCATCAGAATGACTGGAGATGACCCAGGATGCACTGGGAGACCTTGACCCCTTCAGGTACTCACTTGGCCCATTCAGTGGCTAGGCCTGTTTAAGAAGTAGCTAGGGCATGGCCCCTTTAATGAGACCAAGAAAAAGAAAGACTGGGAGGGAAACAGCAACAGTTATTATTAATAATCACTCAAGCCAGGAGGGTCTAGAAGAGAGACCTTAGGCAGGGGACTAGTGTCCTCCACAGAGTGGAGTAGGTTTAAAGTTTTGGGAAGGGAAGGGAAGGAAAGGAAAGAAGGAAAGGAATGTGACTTGTCCAAAGTTACATAGAGAATATATGTTAGAAGCAAGACTTGAACCCAGGTCTTCATGACTCCACACCAGCCCTCAGTTTACCAAACCTTGCTTCTTCTCTGACACAGGAGTTGTAGAACTCATGGATTTCTCATCAAGTTGGGTATACATGACATATGCATGTGAAAACCTTTCCAAAATCATACATTAAGAAATACAAATATAGGGCAGACTGAGTACGTAAGGACTGAGGGATGTGACATATAGATGTGAGCCTCCTTTAAAACATTGGTTGATGTTCTTCTTCAGAAAATACATTTCCTCAGTGACCTGCATTTCAACCTTATTTATTTCCTTGTGATCTCTTAATAGGGAAAAAAATAATCCCCTTGGAATCTAAGAGCTCAGTGACTAGACTGGCCCTGGAGTATCTGGAGAAATTCTCTGGTTGCTGGAACCCAATCAGAGCTCAACAGGTTTGGTCACTGAAATGTGCAACTTTAGTAAAACATACCCCTGTGCTCTGGGTTTCTGTTCTCCATCAGTTCTCAAAGTGGCCTCCTTGTCCCCAAAGCTTGCCCTCATCCTTTGGTTTTATGCTTATGTTCCCTAACAGGGTGACTCTCACATCTTAGTACCCATTTTTAAGCCCATTCAGAAATAACTGGGAAATATCTTCCCCTTACCCCCTTTGACTTCCCCCCCAAACAAAGAGCTAAATTAAAAGTTACATGAAAAATCAAAAGTCCCTGACAGCATAGCTTTGCTAAAGAGAATCTTATTGCCTTATTGTTTTTTCCCAGTTTGCTTCTCCTCCTTAAATAATTCCATTTTCTGAATCACAGAGACTCTTCTCCTCCCCACCTCTTTCATGGCAGGCAGTTTTTCTTGAGGAAGGAAGTACTGCAAATCCATGATCCCTCCCACTTCTTCTCCCACCCCCATGGGTTAGGTCCTTAAGATCCTGGGTATATATTTCATATACCTTAAGTTTTCTGATTACTTTTCAGGGTGTAAGCTGCCTGATTTTTCTTTCTGTGGGAAAGGAATTTAGCTGCTTTATGAAAGGCACCTTTGAAATAAATTGAGGGAAAGACAAATGGTTAGGACATTTTTTTCCTCACATCAAATTAAACCTGCTTCTTAGTAATTTTCACCCTTTGTTCCCAAGTTCTACCACCCACCCCTACTCCAGGTCTAATAGAACCTGTCTAATCCATCGTCCAACTGATGTTCTGTCCTTCATATATTTGAAGAGAACTATCATTCCTTCATATATTTGAAGACAACTATCATGCTCCTTCCAAGTCTTCTGTTCTCTACCCTAAACATGCCCAGTTCCATCAACCACCCTCCTATGTCATGAACTTGTCCAATAAATGAATGAGTACACAAATAGTCAAAAAATAAGTTGTGAATGATGAACTTGTTTTACCCCTTGGCAGGGTAGCTAAGTGATTTCTTTTAATTTAAAAACACACACACACACGCACATGCACATATACACAAGTAAACCAAATCCATGCAAATGAGCCTTGGACACAACTGGATGTTCTTTGTCTTATATACTTTGATTTCATGAAATTGAGCACACAATTATGTACACACTACAGAATGTAAACTCCCTGATTATTTTTTCTTCCTTCCTTTGTTCCTTCCTTCCTTCCTTCCTTCCTTCTTTCCTTCCTTCCATCCATCCTCTCTACCTCCCTCTCTCTCTGGCTCTTCTCTTCTCTCTCTTCTTTTCTTTCTCCCTTTCCCTACCACGTAATCCAGTGTCTAGTATGCAGTTGGGAACTCAATCAGTACTTGTTGAATTGATTTGGACTAAGAAAGCTATAACCTAGGGACCACTGACCAGTGTCAGGACACAAAAAGGAAATTCCCTCCTTATCCACACTGTAGGTATTGCCCTCCAGTCCAGTGCTTGCAAAATGAATCGTGACCAACATGGAACTTGTCATCATTTCAGCAGACGCTGGCATCTCAGAGGTCAAATGAAGGACACTGGGAAGAGTTCCATAACTGCTCTGTACAGATCTGGGATTGTAAACAATACTAATTTTTCCTCTTCCACTGAGTCCAAAAGAGAAAAAAAAATCAGCAAGCAAAAACCACGTTATAGATAGTACTCCATATCGTTAATCACCTTGACTTTCAAATAAAATAAATCCCACTCAAAAAAAAAATAGGATCACCCTATCCTAATACTGTAATACTTTAAAGTATTAGGATTGTAAAAGCATCTCTCCCCAGTGACGGCTGCAGCATTTGGAAAAGAGCTTCCCTCTTTTGCAAATTGATTTTGTCTTGGCAGTCTCGCTTTTGCTTGCACAGGCATTAATGACTTGATTTGGAAGGAAATCGTTTCCTGTATGGCTAGGATTAAGAAGAGCCATCCACATCCCTGCCAGAAACAATGTACAAATGTACATTGCTAGCATGTAAACAGTTCTTCCTGTGACATTGCCTTGCACCCAAACAAGCAAGGTGACCCACATGGCTTAAGAGCTCAGGGAAACATGATCACTGCAGTACCCAGGAGTTCCAGTCAGAAGTAGTGAATTCCCCCTGAGATGGCAGCGAGAGCTTCCTGCTCTTTGTAGATCAGCCTATTTTTGGAATACATTTACCCACAGATAATCCTCCAAGTAATTAAATGGAAAGGAAGTGTGATTAAATCACCATGAAATGATGGCTGCCTATGCACAGAGGGAAAGACCCTTAGCCTAGCAAGTATTCATCGTTAACTAAGCTTAGCCCTGGTTTAAATAGTTGCTTTCTAGTTGGCTGGATTGCGTGGTCCCTGAATTATGTTTTTCACAATCATATAAGGATGGAATGAAGAAGGTATAGGTAGCTGACGTAATACTGGGAAAAGTTCAAGTCACAGAATCATTGGTAGATTTTATGAGCCTGGTTTAGTGAAAGAAGTATTAGACTCAACGGTTAAAGACTTGAATTTGAGTCTAAACTTCACTATTTATTATGTGATCTCAGTGCAATCATTAAACTATGCTTAAATAATTGCATTAATTAATGAAACTATTTCTTTTTGTGAACTGTTCTAACTCTTCTCAATATGTCAAGAGACTGTTGAGCTTATATATAGCGATACTCCCTCATTTTGGTACAGCTTTTAACACATCCGTCCTTCCTTTGCCTCTATCCTTTCCCATTTATGTCCCTCAACAAATGCTTCATGAAGAAGAAATAAAGCAATCAACAACATACTGTTTTGGAAAAAAGATCTTCAATTCACTAATGCAAATGAAAACAATTCTGATATTCCAGTTAAACCTATAAGATTGGCAAAGATGACAAAATGGAAAACTGTTGGAGGGGTTTTGAGAGGACAGATACACTAATATACTGTTGGTGGAGCTCTTAATTAGCTCAATCATTCTGGAAAATTATTTCAAACCATTTCCCAAAGTCTCTAAACATCCCCTTTGACCCAGTGATACTATTATTAGGCATGTACTTCAAGGAGACCAAGGAGAGATAGAGAAAGGTCTTTCTTATGTACAAGTATATTAATAGCAGTATTTTTGTAGTAGCAAAGAAATGGAAACAAAAATAGGTTCTTGTCAATTGGGCAATGGCTGAATAAATTACTGCGTGTGAGTATAATGGAATATTATTGTGTCACAACAAATTACAAAGATAAGAGATTCAGAGAAACCTGGGAAGACTTGTATGAACTGATACAAGTTAAAGAGAGCAGATACAAGATGACAATTTACAGTCACAAAACGGGGCAGGAGCTTATAAATGCTTAAGACAGTGGAGGTGGATGCTTAAGATAGCAAAACATGAAGCATTTTGAATGTTGGTGAATTTCCATTTTGCTTTTCCTCAATTGTGTATCATCCAAATGGTTTCTCCAAGTTCCATGTTATATGGAAAACCTGACCAGGAATTGGGATCATCTTCCTGTTGGGGGTGAGGGTCTAAGTTCTCTACAGTACCTACTTCAGTCTCCTTAGTGACCACTGGAACAAAGTTTTCTCCTATGCCTGTTCTGCTGGGAGAAGTCTTCAAATGTTGGGGGTAGATATCCCTCTAACTCACCGATGGTTTTGAGACTGTCAGTTACCCTCAATTTGGTTTAGCCCATTACTGGGCTGTCATTCCTGTGCATACTACAGCTTCTTGTAGCCACACATGATGGGTAGATGAGCAGTAGATACCAAAGGGGATTAAGCAGCATTGAAAAGACCCTGGCAAACTCTCACAACAGAGGTCCTAGTCTTCTCTTAACACCCCATACACATCATCATCCTAATATCCCTGTGAGGAAGGTACTAATGTTATTCCAGTTTTACAGATGAGAAAGCTGAAGCAAAGGTTAATGATTTTCTCAGGCTCACAAAGCTAGTAAGTAAATTAAGCCATATTTGAGATGAGGACTTCTCAAGTCCAATACTCCACCATATCACCTATTCCATTCACTTCTTACTGCTCAGGTGTGTTATGGGAATTAAGTAAGATTAATTTCTCTGTAGTTTTGTAACTATGGAGTGCTATGCAAATATACTACTATAGTGGAATCCATTTAAAAAACTGAAATACATATATGAATACAGATTCAGAAAAATGTAAAGACATCTAAGATTCAAAAGATATGGCTAAAACAGAGAGGGTCATATCATGTTAATGCATTCTCTATCCCTACTGCATATGTACCATGTAAAATGTATACATGATATACAGTCTATGAAAATAATTCATGTCTTCGCAAAAGTGTCAATATACTTAGGAGAATCAGTCAAACAACAGGCAATTATTAAGCACACTGACCATGTCAGGCACTGGACTAGGACCTGAGTATACAAATACAAAGATTGAAACTGTCCATGTTCCCAAAGATCTTACACTGAGGTGGAGGAGACATCAAGTACACATATAACTATATACTGTACAGGATAGATATATGCAGCAATGTGTACTATGGCTTTCTAAAGACAAGCATTTTCCCCTCTGTGACTCCCGATACTTTCAATGTTCCCATGAATTCAAAATGCATTACTTTTTCAGGAGGTAATGCATTTAAATGCAGAGGTTCCAAATAGCCACCGACAGATTGGCCTTTTAAAATAATGGCCTACATTTATAAATAACTTCAAGATAGATACACTAAATCAGATAATGGGCCTGACTAGCAACAAGGAAGAAATAAAGCACTCATTCTTTGGAATTGGAGTGCTTAGTTCTTTCAGGCCACCTGTGAGTTCTTAACACATTTCCTTCCCTCACTCTCTAAGGAGTATCTGGAAGACTGACATTAGGTCCATGGGTGCAAAATATGACTGAAAGAGCCATCAGCATGGATTGACACATGCCTGATTTGGCCATGGAGACTGGTAAGATTTCAACTCATACCCTTTGGATTGGTACAGGTGTCTACAGTGATTGGATGGAATGAACCACCATTGGCTTTGGTGACTGTGTATGAATAGGGTGATACACAAACTTACTGCAATTTTAAGAGACAACATAGACCTATTAAGTTTATATAAGGCTAGGATAAGAACTAGATCTATGATTTCTCTGATATCTAGAACTCCCAAAGTGAGTAATCTCCTTCTACCCATTCAAATTGACATACTGTTTTTTCTTCAATTTATTGTCTTTGAGAGTTGACTATAGCAAAGGTGTCAAGGACATATATATGGTAGCATGACCACAACACTTCCAGTGCCCAACGAGCCAGATTAAAATGTAATTGGGAAATATTTAACAAAATATGTAAAAATACAATAAAACATAGATAATGATACACATCAAAACTAAGTTAATATGTAACCCACTGAGATCCTTATGAATGAGTAGCACATTTTATTGATTCATTCTTTCAATTATTTAATTTATTAACTTAATTACTTGATATTCATTCATTTATCTATTCATCTATCCTTTTATTCATTTATTCATTAATTCATTTATGTTTGAGTCATCCAATTATTCATTCATCCATCCATTCAATCCATTCATGCACTGATTTATTTGTTCATTTATTTGTTTCAGCCTCATTTTAAAAAGGCAGAGAGCCAGTCAAAAGAGACTATCCTCACTCATGTGGTAAGGGATGAAGATTAAAATGACCATTTTAGGCATCCTGGATATGCTCCAAAAGCCCTCAGGGACACCTCCACATTATGCACAGACCAGCCTACATTCCATATGGGTTAGTGGCCCCCATTTCTATTTGAATTTGACACCACTGACTTACAACACTGAGAAGTTAAGCAGCTTGCTCAGGCTTGGAGCCAGTATTTGTCAGCAGCAGGATCTAAACCCACTGAGGTGTTCCTGGCTCTGAGGCCAGTTCTCTTTCCGCTACGCCATGCTCCCTCTCCTACCTCCTACCCCTATATGCATATATGCATATATTATATTAAATACATGAATATTGTCATTACAGAGATACATTTTGATAGAATATGATACATCCTATCATATGTTTTTATATTCTTTTATTTCTTATATTATAAAAAGAAAAAACCACTGAAGTAAATTGGTGGGCAGTAGATGAGGATTGTAGCAGAGGGAGGTATGACTAAATAGCTCTCCCAAATGAGTGGTTTCTTCCTTTCTTAACTTAGAAACCAAGGATCCTTTGAGAGACTTCTCTAAGCAGTTGTTCAAACAAAGTAGGTGCTAAAGGCCAAAATAGAGCTAAGGTACAGCTAGGTGGCCTAGTGTTTAGAATGCTAGACCTGGAGTCAGAAAGATTTATCTTCCTGAGTTCAAATGTGGCCTCAGGGACTTAGAAGATATGTGACCCTGGGCAAGTCACTTCACTCTATTTGCCTCAGTTTCCTCCTCTGTAAAATGAAGAAGGAAATGGCAAACCTTTCCAGTATCTCTGCAAAGAAAACCCTAAATGGAATCATAAAGGGTTGGACACAACTGAACAATTACAACAAAAAACCTAAATTATTAGCTGGGGTGTCCACATGGATCCAATTAATTGAATAAGTATTGGATCTCAGCTTCACTAATCGGAGCCTAGGTGAACAAAACAAGCACATGTCATTTTTCAACTTGTCAAGTCCTCCCAAGAAGTAGGATGATATGGCAGATGGAATGTGAGTGTGAGAAAGACCTGACCTTGAATATTTTGTGACAGTGGGCAAGTTATTTGACTGCTCTGTGCCTTACTTTCCTCATCTATCAAAAATGAGGGGATTGGGCTCAATGACCTTTTAAGCTTTTCCAGGTCTAAATCGATGGTGTTCTTCTTTGTTAACTCAAGGGGGATCAAGGTCAGTCTTCTTTAGAAAAGAGGCAGTGGACCATTGCATTCCACCATTATCATTTGTTTCCAGGTTGAGGACACTTGCCATTGCTGGATTTATAGAACATAGGAGAGTTCATAGGAGGCCAGGATCAAAATATTTCTCTCTTCAAGAAGGTAAAAATAGAAGAGTGCTTTTAAATTTTATTTATGTGCAAGGATCTGCTGTCCTAGATCCCAGGAAGGTCCAGTTTGCATCACTCTAAGTTTTTCTTGATTATAAAAATGGACCTCACAGAATGGCTCATTGGAGCTTAGCATTCAGAAATGGAAAGGACCTTAAGATCATAAACCTAATTCTAGAGCTGTAAGGTCTGTATGACTGATAGATGAGGAACCTGAAACCTGAGGTTAATCACTTGCCCAAGGTCACATAGGCAGTAAGTAACAAAGGCAAAACCTAAGACCTCCATTTTATAGATGTAAAAACTGAAGCTCAGAGACATAAAATAAATTGCTTAGGACCAAACAGATACTGAGTAACCTGAGTTAAGATTAAAAACCTAGAACCTCTAATGCCAAATCCAATGTTTTTAATCACTCCATCAATTTCTTGTTAGGCACACTCCTGATGTCTAACAAGGACCAAATAATAAGGACTTTGAAAGAGAAATAGAAAGGTTCAGAGAGATAGAAAGCTAACTTCTAAGCCAGGAAGACCTGGATTCAAGTTTGTGATCAATATTGACTCTGGGATAGCCTCTCAGTGCCCCAGGCAATTCTCTGACTATAAATCACAGAATAGATTCTGATCTTCATTGGGAAAGGAAATTGACTCCTTGGGAATTCACCAAGTAGATGAAATCACAAGTCCCAGTCAAACCCCTCACCACTGAAAATCAAACAATCCAACATAAAAAACATACCAAGCAAACCAGAGTCTTTTGGATATGCACAGTGGTACAAAATACCTATCATGACATACAGGTCATTCTGTTTTTGTTCTGGGAAGATATTTTAAAACCACTTTCTTGACTTACATTCCTGGACTCATTTAGAACTTCTCAGGAGAGTAGTCAAGGCCATTTTACTAATCCTAATTTTCATGCAGAATCTTTCTAACTTCCACAATGCATAGGGTTGCTTGCAGTGGTTATTTTGCCTGTACTGTGTTATTTACAGTTCCTGCAAATAGAAAACAGGAGATAGCAAACCTCTCATCGGATGCTCACTATAATTTGGACAATTACAGACTAGTTTTTGTTCTTAGGCTAAATTGTTTGGTAGGACAGAGCAGTTGCTTTTGTGACATCACAGATACCTAATGAGAACACAAGGAAGAGATTTTTTGCCTTCTTCTTCTCCAAGTCAAAAGAATTCACATTTTAGATGATAAAGACCTAACATTTAACCATGTAAGTAAGGTATTTTTGTTTTCATGGATTTGATGGGATTCAAGTGGATTTACTTGAAATGAACATACATTTTAAAGGGGATCATAGACCTACAGTCAAAGGAGATTTGGAGATCACCTATTCCAGAAGCACCAAACACATGGCCCAGGGGCCATATGCAGCCCACAACACTCCCTAGTATTATCTGAACCAGATTAAAATATCACTGGGAAACATTTAACAAAATATTTAGCAAAAATATAATAAAACATAGAAAACATTGTGTTCTAAAACTAAGTCAATAGGTGGTAAACACAACAAAAGGTGGTCCATAGGAATCTTTATGTACAGATTAGTGGCCCTGGTTTCTTTTTTTGAGTTTGATACCAGTGGTGGGGGCCAACCATCTCATTTTATAGATAAGGAAACAGAGACCTAGGATGGATAAATGATTTCCCCAAGATCATACATGTAGTGAATTGCAGAATTATGATTTGAACCTAGGACCTTTAATCAGTTCTTTCTAGTATATCCACTATATCAAAAACAGAGTAGCCTGTATGAGGATTGATTGTCCATCCTGATACGAGTCAATGTGAAAGATAGCATGGGATGATGGGCAGAGATCTGACCCCGGTCAGGAAGATTTGTGTTCAAATGCAATAATCTATGTAAAGAACTTAGCACAGTGCCTGACATTTAATTTTTATAGCTTCCCACGTGGGTGATACTGCCTCTGGAGGGGCACTGGAATGATTGAGGGGCAGTCTTTTTTTGAAATGTTGCAAATCAAAACCAAAAACTATTAGAGGGTTAAAGAAAATAGATTTCCAGGGTGGGCACTGAGCAATTTTTTTTTTTGCAAAGGGGGCGGTAGGCCAAATAAGTTTGGAAACCTCTGATGATAGGTGCTTAATAAATGTTTCTTTTTTTTTTTATTTTAATTTTTTAAAAAATTTTTTTTAATTTTATTTATTTATAAATGTTCTACAATCACTTCCTTAAAATTAACATTTTATTCCCCCCACACCTTCCCCCCGCTACCCCCTTCCCTCCCCATGACAGCATACAATTCTGTATAGGTTCTACATATACTTTCCTATTGAGCATAATTTCACTATAGTGATGCTATGTAGTAGCACTAACATAAGTGGAAGAAATCATATAACAAA